>JAABKJ010007545.1:31936377-32436212 GCA_011634705.1 Andricus grossulariae | reverse complement strand
TTTCGACCAAAGAAATAAATCTTCAACCAAACAGATGAATTTTTGAAAAGAAAATTTTCCTCCAAAAAATTCATCTTTTTGGCAAATAGTTGAATTTTTAACCAAAAAGATAAATTTTCAACCAAAAATATTCTTTGTCTACCTGAAAAGACCAATTTTCAACAAAAAACTTAAATTCTCAACTAAAAAAGGTAAATTTCCAACCAAAAACGGAATAAGTCAATTTTCAGTTTAAAAAAATTAATTAAAAAAAAAGAAAAAAAAAACGATTTTCCAAGAAAAGAGTTGAATTTTCGACGAAAATGTAATGGAATGGAATGGAAAATGGAATGGAAAATGGAATGGAAAATGGAATGCAAAATGGAATGGAAAATGGAATGGAAAATGGAATGGAGTAGAATAGAATGGAATGAAAAATGTAATGGAATGGAGTAGAATAGAATGGAATGTAATGGAATTGAATTGAATTAAGTGAATTGGAATTGAATGGAATTGAATGTAATGGAATGGAATGGAAAATTGAATGGAAAATGGAATGGAAAATGGAATGGGAAATTGAATGGGAAATGGAATGGAAAATGGAATGGAATGAAAAATGGAATGGAATCGAATGGTATGGAATAGAATGGAATGAAATGAAATGGAATTAAATTGAATCGAATGGATTGGAATTGAATTGAATTGAATGGAATGGAATTGATTGGAATTGAATTGAATTGAATTCATTTGAATATAATGGAATAGAATGTAATGGAATGGATTGGAATGGGATGGAATGGAACGGAAAATGGAATTGAATTGAATGGAAAATGGAATGGAATAGAACGGAAAACGAAATGGAATGGAATGGAAAATGGAATGGAATGGAAAATGGAATGGAAAATGGAATGGAAAATGGAATGGAAAATGGAATGGACAATGGAATGGAAATGGAATGGAAAATGGAATGGAATGGAATGGAATGGAAAATTGAATGGAATGAGAAATGGAATGGAATGGAGTAGAATAGAATGGAATGTAATGTAATTGAATTGAGTTAGGTGAATTGGAATTGAATTGAATGGAATCGAATCGAATGGAATCGAATGGAATCGAATGGAATCGAATGGAATGGAAAATGGAATGGAATGAAAAATGGAATGGAATTGAATGCTATGGTACAGAATGGAATGAAATGAAATGAAATGGAATTGAATTGAATCGAATGGATTGGAATTGAATTGAATTTAATGGAATTGAATGGAATTGAATGGAATAGAATGGAATAGAATGGAATTGAATTGAAATGAATTGAATTGAATTGGATTCATTGGAATATAATAGAATAGAATGTAATGGAATGGATTGAAATGGGATGGAATGGAACGGAAAATGGAATTGAATTGAATGGAAAATGGAATGGAACGGAAAATAAAATGGATTGAAAAATGGAATGGAATGAAAAATGGAATGGATTGAAAAATGGAATGGAATGAAAAATGGAATGGAATCGAATGGCATGGAATAGAATGGCATGAAATGGAATGGAATTGAATTGAATTGAATGGATTGGAATTGAATTGAATTACATGTAATGGAATGGAAAATTGAATGGAAAATTGAATGGAATGGAAAATGGAATGAAATGGAAAATTGAATGGAATGAAAATGGAATGGATTGGAAAATGGCATGGATTGAAAAATGGAATGGAATGAAAAATGGAATGGATTAAATAATGGAATGGAATGAAAAATGGAATGGAATGGAATCGAATGGCATGGAATAGAATGGAATGAAATGGAATTGAATTGAATTGAATTGAATGGATTGAAATTGAATTGAATTACATGTAATGGAATGGAAAAAGGAATGGAATGGAATGGAATCAAATGGCATGGAATAGAATGGAATGGAATGAAATGGAATTGAATTGAGTGGAATGGAATGAAATGGAATTGAATTGAGTGGAATGGATTGAAATTGAATTGAATTGAATGGAATGGAATGGAATAGAATGGAATGGAATGGAATGGAATGGAATGGAATGGAATGGAATGGAATGGAATGGAATGGAATGGAATGGAATGGAATTGAAATGAATTGAATGGAAAATGGAATGGAATGGAAATGGAATGGAATTGAAAATAATTGAATTAAATTGAATAGAATAGAATAGAATAGAATGAAATTTAATTAAATTAGAATGTAAAGTAAAATGTGTTTTTTTCTTAATTTGTGGAAAAGGATTTGTGTTTTTTTTTTCTCTAATTAAGCAAAAACTAAAAAAATAGTCCTCCTATAATTTGTGGATCACCCCTGAAGTCCTTAGTCATGGCAGCTTAATTTATAAGAATCATAAAATGGGAAAATAATTCAGGGAAAATTTATTTGCGAATTTTCTGAGAAAGTAATGTCTGCATGTAAGGAGTATAGCATGATATAATTAGCTCCCTTGAAAGCAAACATCGCGCCTTAATTTCGTATCGATTGTCAAAACTTGCCCCGTCTCTTTTTCGCCACCACCCACCCCTCGACTGAGTCTTTTAAACCTTGCTCGCGAACCCGGAAAATCGAGAAAAATGCTTTAAATTCGAAGACGGCTTGATTGATTGTGTTAATAAGAAAGTTTTCCTTCCTTCTTTTTATCTTCGTCCAGCATGCTGGAAAGCACTCTTATCAATTAATCCGCAATTTATTGATTAACTATGATTGATGGCACCATTTTGCAGCACTCAGCACTAAAACTCGAAATTTGAAAACAGTTGTGACCTATTTTATTTAAAATATTATTATTATTATTTTTTTTTTTATTAAAAACAAAACAAAAAATGGGTAGGTCAACGATTTTTTTATGCTGTCTTACATGGGGGGGGGGGGGGGGCGGTCAAAATAATTTCTTACATAATATATTTTCACGTATGTCAATCACTAAAAAACAAAAGTTTAACAATTTGGTACAATATTATTCAGTTTACTTTGAATATAATTTATTTTATTTTGTCAAAAAAGATTATCAACAAGAAGTAGAATAGCTAATGTTCACTTTTAATCATTAATCTTCAACCAAATAAATAAAATTTCAAGCAAAGATAAACTTTAAACTGAAATGATAAATTTTCAATCACAAAAATAAACTTTTAAACCAAGTAGTTTAATTTTCAACCAAGAAGATGAACTTTCAATCAGGAAAATTGATTTTCTACATTAAAAAAATAATTTTCAAGCGTAGAGATCAATCGTCTTACAAAAAAGACAAATTTAAAAAAAAAAAGCTGAATTTTGGAGAAAAAAATTGATTTATAAACCAAAAATGTAAACTTTTAACAAAGATTAATTTTATAACAAAAAATAAGAATTTTTCAATAAAACAGTGGAATTCTCAACCAAAGAAATGAATTAATTTTCAACAAAATACATTAATTTTTAACTGAAAAGGATACTTTTTAAAACCAAAAATGGAATTCATTTTCAGTCAAAAAAATTAATTTTTAACCAAATAGATGAACTTTTAGCCATGAAGATTTATTTTTATCAAAAAGACGAATGTTCAACCAAAGAAATAAATTTTCAACTAAAATGATCAATATTGAACTAAAATTTTTTTTTTGCCAAATAGTTGAATTTTTAGCTATGAAGAAAAATTTTTAACCGAAAAGATTGATTTTACACCTGAACATTTTTTTTCTAACAAAATACATAAATTTTGAACTAAAAATATGAAATTTCAACTAACGTAGACGAGTTTTCGACAATGCAGTTGCATTTTCAATGAAGACAGATTTTTCAGCAAGAAGATTAATATTCTAACAAAAAACATGAATTTAAAAAAAAAATTAATTTTTAACAAAAATGGTTGAATTTTGAAGCCAAAGGACAAATTATGTGCAAACGGATCGAATTTTCAACCCAAAAATATAATTATTTAACATAAAAGTTAATTTTCTAAGGAAAAATTAAATTTTCATAAAAGTAGTTTAATTTTCGACCAAAAAAGAAGAATTTTTAACAAAATAGATGAATAGTTATAGAGAAAAGATCAATTTTCAATAAAAATATCAATTTATAACCAAAAATGGAATAGTTACATTGTTAGTTAAAAAAAAATATTTTCAACAAAAAAAGCGAATTTTCAACAAAAAGATCAATTTTCAACTAAAATGATGAATTTTGAAAAAATAAATTTTCAGCAAAAGAGTTCAACCCAAAAGATGATTTTTCAATCCGGAAGATTAATTTTCTAAAAATGGAATAGTTAAATTTTCAATAAAAGAGATGAATTTTCAACTAAAATTATGAATCTTAGAAAATTGGAATTTTTAACGGAATAGTTTAGTTTTTAACAAAAAAATGAATTTTTTAGCTAAAAGGTTAATGTTCTACCAAAAAATACAACAATTTTGAACAAAATACTGATGTCGTAGAATAGAATAGATTAGAATAGAATAGAATAGCATAGAATAGAATAGAATAGAATGGAATAGAATATAATAGAATAGGATAGAATAGAATAGAATAGAATAAAATAGAATAGAAGGGAGTAAAATATAATAGAATAGGATAGAATAGAATAGAATGAAATAGAATAGAATAGAATAGAAAAGAGTAAAATAGAATAGAATAGAATATAATAGAATAGAATAAAATATAATAGAATGGAGTAAAATAGAATAGGATAGAATAGAATAGAATAGAATGAATAGAATAGAATAGAATGAAATAGAATAGAATAGAATAGAGTAAAATAGAATAGAATAGGATAGAATAAAATAGAATAGAATAGAATAGAATGAAATTGAATAGAATAGAATAGAATGAAATAGAATAGAATAGAATAGAATAGAAAATTGATATTTTCAACAAAATTTTTAAGCCAAAAGGACGAATTGTATACAAAAAGGTTGGATTCTCGACCCCAAAATATGATTTTTTATTTAAAAAATTAATTATCTACGAAACAGTTAAATTTTCAACAAAATAGTTACATTTTCAACAAAAGAGATGAATTTTCAACTAAAAGTATGAATCTTTTAAAAAAATAATTTTCAACAAAAAGATGATTATTTAACCCGAAATATTAATTTTCTAGAAATTTAATATTTAAATTTTCAACCAAAGATATAAATCCACAAACAACAAAATTGATTTTTAACAAAGTAGTTCACTTTCAAACAAGTAGCTGAATTTTTAAATAAAAAGGATAAATAAAAAGCTTTAAAATAAAAATATATTAATTTTCAATAAAATTGTTGAATTTGAAAGCCGAAAGGACCAATTATCTTTGAATTTTCAATCCCAAAAATACAATTTTTAGAACAAAAGTTAATTTTGGACCAAAAAGTTAAATTTGCATAGAAATAGTTTAATTTTCAGAAAAAAAGTTAATTTTGAATCGGATAGTTTAATCATTTACCAACAAAGACGAATTTTTAAGAAAATAGATACATTTTCAAAAAGAAAATATCAATTTTCAATAAAAAATGAAATAGGCACATTACCTACCGTAAATTTTAGCCTAATTGAAAATTGCTTCATGCAATTTTTAAGAATTAAATTTTTTATTTATATTTTCAGGTAAGGTTTCATTTTCCTACAAGTGCAGAATGACTCGAATATCGTGTTGGGTACCGTCCTTCGATCTTCAAACACGTGGTGAATTACAGGTATTTTATTTTAATTTTATACGTCTCAAAATCGATACATGCTATCTGATAAAAAAAAATAAGACGTTTCAAAGAATTTTCATTGTAAAGTATAAATATTTTTTTTATTTGTTTAATTAAGTGAGAAATCGATAAAAAGCCTTTCACGGCATAAATTTAGAAAAAAATATATTATAAGATATCATTAATTAAATAAGTGGAAAGGTAGTTTTTTCATTATCAAAATTTTAAAATATTTCAAAATTTTGAAGAGATTTTCTAAAATTTTGAGGAATTTTGAGTCGATTTCAATAATTTGAGAGGATTCCAAATTTTTAGAGATTATAGGGTCTTTGTGAAAATTCCAAAGATTTTAAAGAATTTTAAATATTTTAGGGTAATTTAAAGGATTCCAAAAAATTGTTTATTGATTTCAGTAATTTATTGGAATTTCAAAGAATTTATAATATTTTGGGAAATTTAAAAAGATTCCTTATAATTTTTTTTATTTTATTTCAATAATTTAAAGAGATTTTAAAGAATTTCAAAGATTTTAGGCTCTTTGTGAGAATTCTAAGGAATTTTCAAGAGTATTTTCAAGAATGATTCCAAACCTTTTTTTACAGGATTAAAAATATCTCACGGTATTTTTAAAAATTACAAGTAAACAAAGTTTGTAATAATTCCAAGGAATTTTCAAGAGTTTCAAAAATGGTAGGTGATATAACATTTTTTTTTACAGAATTTGAAATATCTTACGGTATTTTAAAGAAATTTCAAGGGATTTCAAAAGATTTTAAATTTTTTAAACTATTTTAGGATATTTCAAGGAATTTTAAAGGATTAAAAAAATTTAGAGGAATTTAAAAAAAAATCCAAAGAATTTTTCATTCGTTTCAGGAATCTTCAACTGGTTTAAAGAAAGTTAAGGTGATTTCGAACATTTTAAAGGGATTTGAAATATTTTACGGTATTTTAAAAAAATTTCAAGGGATTTCAAAACATTTAAAAATTTTTTAACTATTCTAGGATATTTAAAAAAATTTTGAAAGATTTGAAAAATTTGAAGGAATTAAAAAAAATTTCAAAGAATTTTTCATTCGTTTCAGGAATTTTCAAGAGATTTGAAGAAAGTTGAGGTGATTTTCAAAATTTTAAAAGGATATGAAATATCTTACGGCATTTTAAAAAAATTTCAAGGGATTTCAAAAGATTGAAATATTTTTAAATATTTTAGTATATTTAACAATTTTTTTAAGTATTTGAAAAATTTTAAGAAATTTAAGAAAATTCCAAAGAATTGTTCATTCGTTTCAGGAATTTTCAAGAGATTTAAAGAAAGTTCAGGTGATTTCCGGATTTTAAAAGGATTTGAAATATCTTACGGCATTTTACAAAAATTTCAAGGGATTTCAAAAAAAAAAATTAATTTTTCAACTATTTTAGGATATTTTAAAAAATTTTCAACGATTTGAAAAATTTTAAGGAATTTAAAAAAATTCCAAAGATTTTTTCATTCGTTTCAGAAATTTTCAAGAGATTTAAAGAAAGTTAAAGTGATTTCAAACAATTAAAATTTTTTAAAACTATTTTATAATATTTTTAAAAATTTCAAAGGATTTGAAAAATTTTAAGAAATTTAAACAAATTCCAAAGAATTTTTCATTCCTTTCAGGAATTTTCAAGAGATTTAAAGAAAGTTAAGGTGATTTCAAAAAATTAAAATTTTTTAAAACTATTTAATAATATTTTTAAAAATTTCAAAGGATTTGAAAAATTTTAAGAAATTTAAAAAAATTCCAAAGAATTTTTCATTCGTTTCAGGAATTTTCAAGAGATTTAAAGAAATTTTAGGTGATGTTCGAAATTTGAAAAGGATTTGTAATATCTTACGGCATTTTAAAAAAATTTCAAGGGATTTCAAAAGAAAATTTAAATTTTTCAACTATTTTAGGATATTTGTGAAAATTTTCAAAGATTTGAAAAATTTGAAGGAATACAAAAAATTCCAAAGAATCTTCAATTCGTTTCAAGAATTTCAAGAGATTTAAATCAAGTTAAGGTGATTAAAAAAAATTTAATTTTTTATAAAACTATTTTTAAATATTTTTAAAAATTTCAAAGGATTTGAAAAATTTTAAGGAATTTAAAAAGATTCCAAAGAATTTTTCCTTCGTTCCAGGAATTTTAAAGAGATTTAAAGAAAGTTAAGGTGATTTCAAAAAATGTTATAGGATTTAAAATATCTTACGGTATTTTTAAAAATTATAAGACATTTTTGAGAGCTTCAAAAAATCTCAAGGAATTTTGAAAGATTTTGAAGGATTTTAAATATTTTAGGATCTGTGAAGAATCCCAAGGAATTTTCAAGAGCTTAACAAAATTTTCCAGGATTTTCAAAAAATTTTAAAGGAATTAAAAAATTTTAGGGAATTTTAATAGATTCTAAAGAATTTGTAATTAATAAGAATAACTTGAATAGATTTTAAGGGGTTCGAAATATTGTCGGGTAAATTAAAAGATTTGAAGGAATTTTCAATTGATTTCAATATTTTGAAGGGATTTTAAAGAATTTTAAAGATTTTACAGTTTTTGTGAAATTTCCGAGGAATCGTCAAATGTTTTGTAAAAGTTAAGGTGATTTAAAATAATTTTAGAGATTTTTGAGAAATTACAAGTAATTTTCTAAAGCTTCGAAAAGTTTTCAAAAAATTTCAAAGGATTTGAAAAATTTTAGGGAATTTTAAAAGATTACAAAGAATGTTCACTTGATATTAATAACTTCAATGATTCTAGATATTTTTTTGGGTATTTTAAAGGATTTCAAGGCATTTTTAAGAGATTAATATAATTTCAAGCGAATTCCAAAGATTTTAAGGATATCAAGAGATTTGAAAACAATTTAATTTCAGGAAATATCCGATTTTATAGAATTTTATAATTTTGTAATGGATTTAAAAGAATTTATTCACAAGAGATGAAGATTTCAGTTTCAAAGCTTTGTAAAGATTTTAAAATTTTCAAATTTTCAAATTGTCATTTAAATTAATTTGGAATTCACCCCGAATTCTTATTAAAATAACCAAAATTAAAAAATTGGTCGATTTTAAATTTTTCCTAATTAGCTTCAATTCTTTTATATTTAACTTGAATTGTTTTGAAGTTTTATGAATTTATCCTGAATTCGTTCAAATTCACGTGGAACTCTTCCACATTTAATTGCAATTTTTTTTATTGAAAATAAGAATAGTGATATTATGATTGCAGCAAGATTAGAATTTTGGTCTATAGATAATAATGGTCAGGCAAAATAAAAAATTTGTATATATATATGTATAATTATTCAAAAAATAATTAATCATAATTAGAACAAATGGTTGAAATTTAGTACTAAACATAACTTTTTTGCATTCCTAGTGCTTATATCCCATTGGTACGTGTTCCGTAATTTGGATTGCACATGCACAATCTTAACATTCCAGAAAACATTAAATCTAATTTTCATCTCATGCTGTCAAAGCCAGTTTCACCTCTTTTATCGCATAATGCCTCAAAGTTTCCCTTTCTTCGAATGTTTTCTTTTTCCCCTAATTTCATTATTCCCACTGGCAATGATTATACTGAATAATAAGGCGGAAGAGTAGTATACATTGAAGGAATGAAAAAAGGGTTATAAAATAAGGGTCAATGAATCCGAGACTTCTAGAAATAAATTGAATCTTTGAGGCTGCCGCAGAAAAGAACATAATACATGCATAACCGTCCGTAATTGGTTGCGCTGATCTATCTGATAAATTGCAGACAATATGGTCCATAATTTTATAATGCCATTATCCCAAGCTTCTTCTCCACTTTTCCCCATTCCTTGGCTTTATTTCCGTTTCTGTATTTTAAGCCAAGAAAGCCAATGGTGCATTCGATTATATCCTTTGTAAACCTGCCTTGAACAAAACTGCGCTTAAAACACTTCTTTTATATTTGTTTCATTGTTTGCTACTACATTGATTCAGATTGTTGGAAAGCTCTTTTTCTTGTCTGAGATAAGAAGGCTCTTTCCAGATAACATAGGGACTGGGTTTTAAAGAAAAAGTTCTGTAGTATTTTTAAATTAGTGATATTGAAAACGAGTTTTGTAATCAGCTTTCTTACCAGTAACTCGTTATTTGTTAATTGAAAAATTCACAAACGTGTTTTTGACATAGCGATGAAAATTTTGTCCGCTGAGAGTATCATTTTTAAGGAATTAAATTGCTTTCACTATTCCTTCACTGGTTTTTTGGATTCATCAAACTCTTGTCTTCCAAAATGTAAAATGTTTAATCTATTAATTTTCATATACAATATTTTTTACGTTGTTTTACTGGAATTGTCATTCGATACGAGATGAAGAAATTCTGAACATGGGCTTCAGTATCAAAGTAATTTTTGTACTACTATCAACTCCGTACCTTTTACCAACATAAAGAAATAAAATTATTTTATTTTTTATTTCATTTTTTAATATATCGACAATTATTGCTGTTTAAATGATCATATGTTTTTGAATAACAGTTTAGGATTATTGTTCTACGAATGCATACACAATGTCCTTCAGCATATAGAAATGTTGAAGCTGGTGTTAAAAGGCAAAAAAATTATTTTCCCTCATTTCCAAATCTAAACAATTTTGCTACATTTTTTAACGATTAAGATATTCAAAATTATAAAATTATAAATATAAAAAAATAAATTATTAAAGGGGAAGGGCAAATGTATAAGAGATATTTTGATGTCGCTGATATCAAGAAGAACCCCATAAAAATAAGAGTGAATGATAAGCTTCCTGCATATTCTAAAAAAAATTCCGTATTTATAACAATTGTTAACAAAAAACGACACATCAACACAAAAAATTGTATTTTTTAATGCACATCTACATGCTAAGGCCATCAATTTCAGCCATCTTCGAAGAGAAATGTACCATTAAAAAATAATCCAGAATAGTGGTCCAAAAGAACGGAATTTCCTCATTTTGCTAATTTTTAACGCACTGACAAACAAAAATCACCATAGCAAAGAAAATTTTAAGTTTTAATGAAAATTTACATACTCATTTTAACAAATATATAAATAGTGATCTAATAAAACGAAATTTTTACATGGTGGAAACAATTTTTATAAGAAAGTAAAACATTTCTTCAACTGTGATTTTTTGTTGAAACATGTACTTTTTTGTAAAAAAGTACATGTTTCTCTAATTCAAAATTTTTATAACTTTTTATAAATATACTTTTATTTGATTGTAAACATCTACAAGATATTACAGAAAACTACAGAATTTTACATTTCCTTAATTTGAGCCATCTTCAAAGACAATCGATCTAAAAGAAAAGATTGCAGAATGGTGGTATAAAAAAACGAAATTTCCTTATTTTTCAATCTTTGGTAACAGAAAATGTTAGTATAACATAGCGAATTTTATTTTTGAGTGTACATATACAGTCCAAGACCTTCAATTTGATCTCTCTTCGAAAGAAATCGGATTTATAGAAAAGCTTCGAGCATAGTCGTCTAAAACACTAAATGTCTTTTTTTTTTCAATCTTTCTTAACAAATAAACATCAGTTTCACACAGCAAATTTTATTTTATCATTTCTATAGGGTATAATAAACTCAAACGATTCCAAATCCTGGAATTCGTGTAGATATGCTACACTTTTCTGCAGATGTATTGTTTCTTCAGCGAGAATTCTCGAAAATCGTTGTACATATAATACAAAAAAAATTAAGTTTCATTTCGAACAAAGAAACGGCCTCATAATGTACTATAACAAAATTGAAACATAATTGTTTGATAATGAGCAATACGAATATTGAAAGCAATTACATTTTTTTTCAGTTTGGACACTGATCGTGGCAGTAGAGATAACTGAAGTTCAAAATGAGTTTTTAAGAAAATGACCTAAAACAAAATTGGAACTCTAGTTTTTTCTGTGTAATCAAGGCCAAATTATCTCAAGATTTCATTACAATTTTCAAGAATGATAAGCATAGTTGAATTCATCTTTTCATAACGAATCAAACGATACAAAAAGCTCATTTATGATAAAAATACAGTTGTATACTTTCTTCATCAGGACGATAGCATTCTGTATACTACTAAAGAGATGAAAAGATTCCACTGTTATTCCCAAATGTTCGCTAGTTTATATCGGAGAAATAGAAAACTTAATTCGAACTAGCTAAGTTGCCTTTTGGATGTGAATCTCTATAATGTAGGGTACATATTGAACTTAGGGCATTGACTTTCCAACAGCCAGCAGTCGATTGTTCCGTATTGAACACTTGGAAAGTTGTAGGTTGAAATCGCTTTAAAATTGAGGGCTGATAGGGGAGGTAGGAGCTAGTCGGTTAAGGGTAGACCCTTTTACTGGGGGCAAACACAAAATGCATTATTTATTGCCCGTAGTGGCCAGCAATTCATCGAATTCCCGCTAAAAGCGAAAGAGTTGAGGTCGAGGGTTGGCACTCGTGCAACACGCAGGGGTTGGGGGTAGGTAGTAAGTGGCACCTTCCACCCCTTTAGCTTTAGCTTTCGCTTACTCTTTCCCCAACCGAAGAACTCTGGCAAAAACACCATTTTGTCATATACGTGTTGTATTTTTCTTTCAAAAGCTAATCACCCGAACGAATATTTCTTTACTCAATCATGAGTTAGAAGTTGATTTTGACTGATGTTGACGAGGTAAGAATTTAATTAGAGGATGCTGGATTTCATTGGTATACTGGTCCAATGATGAGAAGGTTTTGATCATGATGATGATGATTGATAAGTTTCTTATTAGCATACAACTTCTCAATATGAATATCAATTATTTCACGTTAGCCTATAAAAACAAATGTTTAGTCATTGCTATTTTTCCAGAAAATAAAAATTTAAAGTATTTACTAAACGAATTGAAAAACTTTTAATTTATTAAACTTTGGATATATCAATCATCATTGAGAAGCTGATTTTAATTGATGTTGACGAGGTAAGAATTTAATTAGAGGATGCTGGATTTTATTGGTATACTGGTCCAATGATGAGAAGGTTTTGATCATGATGATGATGATTGATAAGTTTCTTATTAGCATACAACGGTAGAGGCTTGCTAAGCTTGGAGTGTCTTCATCGAAGAACGGTTCTGGCTACAGCCTGCTCAGTTCTAAATAGTGCCGATTCTCTTATGCGACTCGTACATCAACATAGAAGGAAAATATAATTGATATTGTATGGGAATATAACAAGCAGGTGCAATTTACGCAAATCAAAACGTTGATGTTTTTCATTTTACTTGTAAAAAAAGTAAACCATCAGCGAGGACATACTTATGTCGACCATTAACTTTTGGATTCGTTGAAAAAATTCGTTAAAAAAAATCTTTGTATTTTGTCTTACAGATTCAACTGACTTAGGGACAATGCCGCCACGTGTTCGGCGTAATCAAGGAGGTAATTTAAAAACTAAAATATAATATAAAATAAATATTAGACAATTCTGCCAAAACTTCTAGTGTTTTTCCTATTTATGGAGTGTTTCATGGGCAGATCTAGAGGTGATTCATAAAACAGTCTTTACTCGAAGTTAAGTGCATGGATTTCACATGATAGTTTTAACCAAAATTTTTTTCAAACGTGGATTAAAACTTCTTCAATTTCTCAATTTCTCCGAATTTCTTACCAACCCGAAATTTTGACTTGAAGTTTCGATTTTGTATGACTTCTGAAACTCATGACGTCACACTTGATTTGATTTTTCAGTATTTTTTTATTTGAACTGCACATTCTTCCGTGCACTTATATTATAGAAAATTTAAATAATATTGTTTTGGAATATGACCAATGAAAACTTTATATTTTTGATCTTATTCATACAAAAAAATGAACGAGAACATATTAATTTTGACCATTAACTATTGGGTTCGTTGAAAAAATTCGTTAACGAAAATCTCTGTATTTTGTTTCACAGAATCAAGTACTTCAGGGGTAGGAACGCAAAGTCATAGGAATATTCGAGAAGGTAATTTGAAAACTTTAATATAATCCTAACGAAATATTAGACAATTTTGCCAAAACTTCTAGTGTTTTTTCTATTTATGGAGTGTTTCATGGGCAAATCCAGAGGTGATTTGTAAAACAGTGTTTACTTGAAGTAAAGTGCACACTGCACAGATGGCGCTTGTTTAGTATAATTTATTACTCCCAAGTCAACGATTCTTTTAGTCTTTATTATAATTACTAACTATATTTTTCTTACATGATCAGTGATAGAAGGATTAAAACCACGGCGAATATTAATGGAGCCTGGTGATTTCATTAGACGCAAGGATTCTAATCGTCCTGATGCACAAGTTTTTGATAATGGTCCTTTTGAAATAGATCGACATGGTAATTTAGGTAATTTAAAAATTGAAAGGCAATCTAAAAATAATGAGTAAGAATTCGGCCTGAAACGTCTTTTTCTAATTATGATTACTAATTGAATTTCGTAAAACGAAGTTTTGATTCTTATATTATTCCTTTTGTGAAATGCTAAAATATTACTCTTTTATGAGTCAAACACCCAATTAATAATTAAATAAAAATATTCACTATTTCAGTACAGAGAGACGGTAAATATCAGCTATACTTTATAAAGGATGGTGATATACTGATACACAAGGGAAAAGATTATGCAGAGTTTGGGCCATTTGGGTTTGAGCTGTTACCTGGGATTGTAATAGTGTAAAAACTAAAATGTATGATGTAAAAATACAGAATAAAAATAAAATCGGCTTCCAACAAAAAAGTGCTCATTTACACCCCTCCTTTCTCGTACTAAGATCCGCGTGTTAATATTAACTTTTTTCAAATTACTAAGATATAATCGCTTCGGAGCAATATCATATTTTGGGTTTGCAGTAAAAAATATATGCTTTGCCCCACTAGCGTAGACTAACCTACATGGTACATTTAAATAATATATTTTTTAATGGTTAAAACTATAAACTTCATATTATTTCTTTGCAGAATTAAGTTGAGAACATAACAAAGATAAAATAATTAGAATCCTTATTTTCAAGTTTTTTAAAAGAAATTGCCAGGTTGCGCTAATTTTTTAAAGAAACAGTTGTTTTCTACTACCAATGGTTTCGATAAAATTGACAGTTTCGAAAGAGTATTTACCAAAATATTTTACTTTAATTCATAAAGAAGCAATGTTACAATATATTAATTACAAGAAAATCTTTCAAACGCCAATAAAATTGTTCAAAATCTCTTGAAGACATTTGTAATATTCGGAAATTCTTTAAAATCCCGTTTAATCTTTTAATATCTTACGAAATTCTCTAAAATCCGTGGATGAACTTTGAAATCTTTGCGAATCTTTGTATAAGGTGTTAGTAACTCCAATATTGTTACCGTATGACTCCGAAGGAGCGAGCGGAATTCTTTCCCCTGTACCCCCACCCTAATCGAGAGTGAGGCGCGCGTGAAAGCAGGCTGCTTCGAATTCGACGATTTTTCACTGCAAATTACATACACTCGCATGCGCGTAGTATGCCTGTGTGCGTTCTCACGCATTACCCCGGAATATAAACGTCGCAGTAGTGGGAGCCCCTTTCACGCTCGTATCTTTGGAGTTCCCGACTCCCGGGATTCTCGTATCGTTGGAGTTCGAGCGTAAGTGTCTTTTGTCTCCCGGTTTATAATATGTAACCGAATGCCTTTCATTGCCTTTCGGCCGTCTATGGAACTCTCTCCGAGTGAATTTTAACCTCTTGACCTCTTGCGAGGTCAAGTGCTTTTAGTTGCATTCCGGCCATCCCTGCTTTTACACTCAGAGAAATGTGCTCCTGCATCAAAGATATGTTTTTGTCTCAAGATAACCTTTTCTCTGAGTGTTTCCAAGTAAATTTTTCTCACGGTTGATCATTTGCCACCGAGTGCCTTTTATTGTCTTTCAACCGCCGTTGGTGTTCGCCAAGTTTGATTGTCAATTTGATACTTCCAAAGGATATTCCATATAAAGCAGGATAACGCACGTCACATTCCAGGTCTCACGAAACCATTCGCATGCGTGCACTCACGAGAAAGAATTCGCAGATCTATCGTACGTTTGGAACCCATATTGAGAACAGTCAAATTGAACATTCACTATCTATAAATTTTCTCTATATTCAAGTTTATTTATTTTCTATGAAATAAAGACTCGATGTCCATTTTATTGACTTACTACAATGAATATATTTTTTTTCGTAGTAAAGTCTAAGGCACAGAAATTCTGTTGATTTTGAATTGTCTCTATTCTCCCTGACTGTTCCCATTTCACATATTGATATTTTATCATTACGTGAATAACACGTGTACTTAGCTTTTTTCAACTGCGCTGGAATCTTCCTCTTACAGGGTTGGCGTGGATCCTTGTCATTATTATTATTATTATTATTATTTAACACTAATCACTAATCCCTATTCACTTTTCACTTTCCACTGTACGCAAAACATGATCTCCGAAAATTCAGACTCTTGCCAAGAAAATTTACTTGGTCAGTAGCAACCTTCAACAGATCGCTCCACCTGTTCCGGAATATCAATCCCGGGTTTCGGCACCAATTTGTTACGTAGCCGACCAAATCGAAACCAATTATAATCGGATACCAACTATCAGGGGAGCGAAGTGGAAAGGTTGACATTATTAAGTCGCTCAAGTTGGTTCAATTAATTAATTTAAATAATTCGCGAATGGACTCCCGCATTTGCCTGCACATCCACATGACCAATTTCCCTTATGGCATTCCTTCAGGTCAACCCGGCCGGGAAAAACTCTACAAACCAAAACTCTACAAAACCAAAAGAACAACTGACTGTCTTTCACGCTGCCCCCTTCAGGTAGCCCGAACCTTTTTGGAAAATACAAACACACACGCAGGTCACTTTACCATTCATGGATCTAATTCCGAAATAATACAACGAAGAACCTTTCAAAATATTTTGATGAAATTTATATGTTGATTCGCAATTCAATCTTAAACTAACACAAGGTCAATTTTCATACACTTACGAAAAAAAAGTATTGGTGAGTTTAGGATCCAGTACTTTTTTCGCGAAAAAGCATTGGATTTCCAATTCTTATTCGCGAAAAAAGTACCGACTCCAATCCAGGTGATTTAAGGAACGCAAACGTTAGCTCATACGACATCGACTGATGCAACATATTTCTGTGGAAGATGCCTTGCTTCCTCTTGTCGAGAAGCTGTTCGTGGAAGGGTTTCTTTTGTGCTTTCTTGATCTGGGCCTTCAGGAGTAATTGCTCGAGTTAGATAATGTTTCATGCTCACTTCTGCGTATTTGCTGACCATTTTGAGAAGGGAGTCTCGTCCATTCGCGACTATATATGCTGCACCCAGAATAATTCTGTCGCGAAAAAATTCGAGATTCAGCATTCCGCGATCACCTTGATGGCGTGAGATGTAAAGTCACGGAACATATGTCTTGAGTTGCATGCTTTTATTTCTGTGCATAACCTTTCTTGACCTGATGTGGAGGGACTTGAACTCGCAATACGTTCATGGAACCACTCCAAGTAAATGAAGTACTACCAGAACGGCAAGCAGATTCGTTACAGATACTTTGTTCCTCGTCGATAGTTCGGAGGACCAAATCTGTCGGATAAGACGTTTGTATCTGCATAGATGTTACGTCCTTAATGCGGCTCTGTGGCACGCTTAGGTATCTGTAGGTCTCTCCAATGCCAACGTGTCGTATAGCACTTCTGTCGACGAGTTCAGTGTCTTCGGAGATGCCATTAAGTTGTCCTCGCTTTAAATGAACCTTGGCGCATTTTTCTAACCCAATCAGATCTGTCTCAACTGGATAACGCGCTTCGCGAAAATTTTTCCGAAGAGCCCGACCTCTGGACCTTAATTGTAATGTGTATGATGCAGCGAGAACTTTGGCGGATGCAAATCCCCTTAACTTTAATATCAGGGGTGAGCAAAATGCATCAAGCATTATCCAACTGGAGTATTCACTCCTCAAGGCCCAAATCAAGAAAGCACAGGAGAAAAAGTTCCGCGAACAGCTCCTTGGCAAGAGAATGCACGGCATCTTCCACAGAAATGTGAAGGATCAGTCGATGTCGTATGAGCTAACGCTTGCTTTCCTCAAATCATCTGGATTGAAGTAAGACACGAAGAATTTCATTTTGGCGTGTCAAGGCCGCGTCATTTTTACTTTAGCATACCGTCGCCACCTCTTGATCCAAGACAAATACTATCTAGTTATCCAACTCATGCGGGGATTAGCCTTGATATGGCTCCGCCAAACGCTCCTGGGGAAATAGAGTTAATGGTCGAAAATGAGAAGTGCCGCATATACTAGAACTTCATATTTTCAGCAATTGTTTCTGTCGCGCACTCGAGGCCTGGCATAGTTCTCCTTGACTTCGAGAAACGAATCATACTCCTCCTGATCATCCTGATCATCCTGATCATCGGTGCTCTTGGAGATGACAAGCTTTCACTGCTAAGTCCTAAGTTCGCTTCGTGTCTTCAGTTTGAGCAGGACTTTTGCCGGATAGTCGTACTGAGTCCTTCGTAGACTGTGACCACCTATCTCACGGTATGACGTGCGGTTATAGCTGAAGCGTTACCGCGATTTCACCGGGAGCTTGTACAATTTTGTAGAATGGCACCCGCTACCGGTGAAATCCCGCGGTTCATCTTATATTCATAAGATTCTAATGTCTTTACAAAAATTGTTCTGAACAAGTTTAAGAGTATATTTCTGAACATCAGGCCGATCCTCCAAATTTAATCGTGTGGCATGTGCTAATTTTCAGCGATCCCGATTCAATGAAATGGGTTGTCCTTATATTAAAATATAGGATATCACATGAATATTCAAACAATATTCCGAATTTAAAAAATTACTTATATAAAAATCAATTTCTTCCGTAAATACATGTTTTCCACACGATAGTATGACCTTCATTAAAGTCAAAAAAGGAGTTACAAGGGAACAAACTAACAAAAAAACGTGAATCAAACAATTCAGCACCAATTTATTTTGTTATGTTTGTGTAGATGAACATGAAATCTCATCAATGTAGCCCTCCAACAACATTCTCTGGTTTAAACAAAATCTTAAATAGTGAACATTTTTGAAACGATGATCTAGTGAGCAGCTTTACTTCATTAGGTATGACCTCACTTAACATCCTCCTCCTTCACACCAGCACTTTGTACTCGGAGAGCAGTGACCGCTTGTTCCGCCTGACTCCCTACACACACGACGACAGGTGTCGTGGTCCCATGCAAGACACGGACCTTTATATCTGCCTGACGGACAATCGCCCATTGTACTATCCGTGCCGAAAGCCAAAATAATGAATGCCAGAACTGTGAGAAAAATTATTGCCTTCATTTTTAGATCACTTCACAATGACACTGGTGCATATCTGAAAAACAAAGTTGATAATATCACGTAATCAGGTTTTTTTAAATGTATCAAGATTTACGGTAGCGAATCGCGGCCAAGTGGAAAAAAATTACAGAGAATTGTTAACTGGAGAAATCCTGAATTTAGGGCTTATTTTGGATTGATTGAGCAATTCTTAACCAGTTTCAGTAAAAATTGGAAGCTGACGGACCAAACATTAAAAAATAAATTTAAGTATGCTTTAATCTTTATTTTTCACAAACTTTAAAATTATAATGAAGGAAAAAAAAGAATGAATTTTTGATCTGTGAACATCAAGGTAATTTATTTTATGAGGCGAAAAGGATGGTCTTTGAATCAGAACATGCACACTAGCCAAGTTATACCTTTTTAGGTAATTTTTTTTTAATCGATATCGGATATGATTCAGAGGTCCCAATGGCAATATTTGAGTTTTCTATTTTTTATTGATTGTTGTATTATATAATCATTCTGTGATACATTAGCATCATTGAACATCATTTAGTGAACATTTTTTGCGTAAATTTTAAGGAAAATAATGATTTTATCTCACTTGTTCCACAGTTTTCTATAAGAATTTTACATAAGGTGTGCTAATTACCAAATACAATAAGTAGTTTTGAAAAAACAACTTGTTATAGTAAAATGTGAATCAAACAAGGGGAAGTTGTCATTTTTCGTAAAAATGAGTTAAAAAATTTTTATTAAATCATTTTCAATCATAGTAATTGAAAAGGGTTTAATGTAAAACAAATCTTCAAACTTTAGTAACACAGGAAGACCTCTAAAACGAAGGAAATCATATCAAGAAAGAAGGGAACAGAAGGAGAAATTAATGGATAGTTCAAGGAAGGGTGGAAAAGAAAATGAATTAGGAGATTATGACCAACAACTTTAAAAGGCAATACAAAAAATATAAATTTTAAGAGAAAAGTGAGAAAACGCTCAAGATCGTAGAAATGATATTACAAATGATGAGTAAAGAAAATGTGAACAAAAACGAAACAAAAAATCAAGAGTAGTAGTTGAGAGTGTTGAAGATTTTTGAAAATCAGTTTGTTACATGTATCCTGAAACTGACCAAGGAAAATTTTTCCGAAATTGTACTCTTAATCTCAAAGACTTTAAGGTATTTATATAAGAAAAGGTTATAGGACTGTTATTTCTTCTTTAATTCACACTATGTTGCCAATCGTCGTGACACATTGATTTTCCTGTGATTGTCACAACATTTGCATTGACGTCTACCATTGATCATAATAAAAGCGTTTTATTTTGATCTACTAGCAGTTTATTTTTGTCAGCGAACTCAGATTAAGTTCAGAATGAACTTGTTAAAAAATGAACTGAAACAAAACTAAAACTCAATTTATTCTGTGCCCTAAAGCCAACAACGTATATCAACATTCTCTACGAAATTTATCATTGAGTGCCAATACAATCCAACAGAGATTATTCACTTAAGGACGCTTCAAAAATTATATTTATTTCGTTTTCAATTGTTCAGTATTCTTTGCGTCGAAAAACAAAAATTAAAAATTGTTCAATAAATAAACAATATATTTCAGAACTTTCTGCATACATGTTTGTAGAAGAATATAGTAGCATCCTCGTTTTCTTTCATATAGAACTCTTTTAACCTAGCCATTAAATGCTAAAGTAAGACTTTTATTTATTTATTCAAGAAATTACTTTCTTCTTTCTCAAAATATTGGAATGGAAATGAGGCTATCTACTAAAGGAAGTAAAAAATTATAATAGAAACGTGACTACTCACAAGTCGGTAGTTCCGTATCAGCACGAAAACAGTACAACGGCTTTCTTTTTTTTTGGCAATTTTTCGAAAATTTTATAATGTATATAATTTAAATGCAGAAAATTCTTTCGAACACTGTTGGACGTGAAGAAGTGCGATCAGTTTATATAAGTCGATTCAGGGGGTTCGACACCGGTGTTTACCCCGCGCTCTACTTTTAATCTTCTTTTCAAAGTACATATGATATGCGTGGTCATTGTTCATCCTATATGCACATAATATAACTTATCATTGATTCTTGAATGTGAATAGCCGTGCACATGGGGTGAATAGCTTACCCTCACTACTCATGGGGTCAATGCGGGTCATGAGAATCATTATTTTATATATTTACGCGTTACTTATATGCAGAAAACGAGTCACTATCACACTTACTACTTACTACTTTCTTGGAATCGCAAAACATTACTTTTCATATTATTCTCTCATTTTTTTTCCTTCCTCACTCTATACGATTGCGTTAATATGACTTCAAGACAAAGGTGCGAACACCAAGGATGCTTTTCTTGATTTTGCATCTGGGATACAAAAAAAAAGGGTCAGGTACAAAAATGACAGGAGCTGAATCTTATAGATTTTTTGACGCTGAACACGAATCCGCACGCAGAAATTATCTAATACTCTAGTTTTTGGATGAACTTTATGTTAAACGGTAAAAAATTGAAATTTTCGTCAAACGTATGAATTTATTGTGAGGGGACGGATTTTTTTATTTTCGAAGACGGCATCGTATAGTAGTAGTCTGCAGCTTTTAAATCCATTTTTGACTGCCGCTGGACGATTTCTTTGGCTGAGATATGCAGGTTTGACCATTGTTCGACCATTATCATCATTTGATCTTGTCTTTACTTGATGGATCATCATCATCATCTGATCTTGCCTTCACTAGTTGGATCATTATCATCATTTGATCTTGTCTTCACTGTATGGATCATCATCATCATCATCATCATCATCTGATCTTGCCTTCACCGGCTGGATCATTACCATCATTTGATCTTGTCTTCACTGACTGGATCATCATCATCTGATGTTGCCTTCACTGGCTGAATCATCATCATCGTAATTTGATCTTGTCTTCACTTGCTGGATCATCATCATCATCATCTGATCTTTCCTTCACTGGCTGGATCATTATTATCATTTGATCTTACCTTCACTGACTGAATCATCATCATCGTAATTTGATCTTGTCTTCACTGGCTGGATCATCATCATCATCTGATCTTTCCTTCACTGGCTGGATCATTACCATCATTTGATCTTGTCTTCACTGGCTGAATCATCATCATGATCTTATCTTTTCTTCCCTGCATGCGTCATCATCATCATCACCAAAAGGTCATTTTTTGACCATTTCTGCGGCTGGATTCGTTTTCAGCGTAAAAAAATCCACAAGATTCACCCCCTATCACATCTATAACCGTCAAGACCTCAACTTTCGCAGGCCTTATTTTAAGTAGAAAAGCTAGAAATGTACTCGTGCGTACGTGTGTTTTTGAAACTAAAGAACCATCTACTTTAACTTTCAACCAAATAATTGACTCTCAATCAAAAGGATGCACTTCCAACCAAGAAGATTAATTTTCTACAAAAAAAAAGACGAACTGTAAACAAATTACATAAAAAGGGTGTCCAGCGACCTTGAAAACCTGGAATTCTCCTTGATTTTTTTTAAACCTTGAAAACCTGAAAATCTCCTGGAATTTTTCACGAGAACCTTGAAATTATTTTTTTTTTTTGGTTTCAAAATAGTTATTTCATTGAAATGTATAGAGTAATTTGGATGAATTTCAAAGATTTCAGAAAGGGTTCATTACACCAGATTTTAAATTTTTTAAACAATCTTAAAAGTTTTCAATAAATTTGAGAAGATTTGAACAGATTGCAATGATCTCAAACGAACACAAAAGATTTCAAAATATTTCAAAGATTTCTTAAAGATTTCAAAATACTTAATAACATTTCACAAAGATTTCAAAGATCTTATGAAATTTTTGAAAGATTTCACATAGATTACAAATATGTTATTGATTTTAAATGAATACAAAAGATTTCATAAAAACTTCATAAAGATTTCAAAAGAATACAAGAATTTCAAAGATTACAAAATCAGACTCAAAAGATTTCAAAACATTTCAAAGACTTTAAACGATTTAAAATTTATTTAGGAGATTTCAAAAGATTTCACAAATATTTCAAAGATTTTACAAAGATTTCAAACATTTCACAAAGATTTTAAAACTTTAAGAAGATTGCCAGGATTTTAAAGATTTTGACAAATTAAATTAAAAGTAAACCAGCTTTCTAAGATTTCAGAATACTTCAAAGATTTGAAACAATTTCAAATTTTTTCAGAAGATTTCAGAAGATTTCACAAAGGTTTCAAATATTTTAATGATTTCAAATGAATACAAAAGATTTCAGGAAGATTTAAAAATTATACAAAAATTTCCAAGATTTTAACATCAGATTTCAAACATTTAAAAGCATTTCAAACATTTTAAACGATTTCAAACTTTTTTAGAAGATTTAAAAAGATTTCACAAAAATTTCAAAGATTTTACAAAGATTTCAGAAATTTGGCAAAGATTTGAAAACTTTCATTAGATTTCAAGGATTTTAAAGAAATTTAAAATATTTATAAAATTTCAGAACGTTTCAAAGGTTTGAAACAATTTCGACATTTTCGAAAAGATTTCATCAAGATTTTAGAAAGAATTTACAAATATTTCAAAGATTTCATAAAAATTTCATAAATAAGTAAAAATAATACAAGAATTTCAAAGGTTTCAAAAAAGGTGCAATACACCAGATTTCGAAGATTTCAAAACATTTTAAAGATTTTAAGTAAATAATTTTTTTTTGAATGATTTAAAAAGTTTTCACAATGATTTCGATTAGTTCAATGATTTCAAAAAAATATAAAGGATTTCGGATAGATTTTACAAATATTTCAAGTTTCAAAACATTTCAAAGATTTTAAACGAGTTCACATTTTGTTAGAGAATTTCAAAAGATTTCAAATATTCAAGTAATTTCAAATAAATAAAGAAGATGTAGGAAAGAATTCACAAGTCATTCAAAGAATTCATAAGGATTTCAAAACATTTCAAGAATTCAAACATTTTTTAATATTTCAAAACATTTCAAAGTTTTCAAACAATTTCAAGGGGTTTCAATAAATTTGAGAAGATTTAAAAAGATTTAAATGATTTCGTAAATACAGAAGATTTCACAAACAAATATTAAAGAAAGATTCCACAAATATATCAATTATTTTATAAGGATTTGAAAAAATTTCACAAAGATTTCAAAGATTTTAAAGAATTCAAGGATTTCGAAGATTTCGAGGATTTCAAAGATTTTACCAAATTTTTAGAAAATTTCAAAAGATTTCACAAGGATTTCGTAAAAATGTCAAGGATTTGAGACACTTTACAAACATTTGAAAATATTCCCAAAGATTTCAAAAAGATGACTTATGTTCGCAAAAAATTAAAAATTAGTTGATATATAGTTCTGCTTACTTTGGAATTTGTTGGCCAATAAAAAATGCAATGTCTCATCTTTTACTTGTGTAACAAACGATTATTTGATTATTCGATATAAAAAAAAATACCTGGAAAAACTTTATTTCTGGACCTGAAAAACCTGGAAAATATTTTCCTACAATATATATTAATTTGAAACCTTTTAAAATCAATTGCAATTTTTTAAATCCTCTAAAATCCTATTAAATTAGTGAAATCAATTAAAAACTCCTTAAAATCTTTTATAATATCTCAAAATATTTCAAAAGTTTTGAAATCTTTTGAAATGCCTTGCAGTTCTTTTAAAGCTCTTGAAAATTCCTTGGATTTAAAAAAATACCCTATGGTCTTTAAACTTCTTTGAAATCCCTTCAAATTATCATAATCAATTCCTTAAGTATCGGTAAATTTTTTTAATAGAAGTGTCCCTTAAGAGCGTAAAAATGCTAAATTTGAACATCTTCTATTCAAATAGAAGAAAAATAATTATTCGAATATGTCACCATAAGGAAATGGAGATTTTAATCCTATATGTGAAGTAGAACCGAAACGTAGACGAGTTTTACAAACTCTGTCTCTATTTAACACAGTAACAGTAACACGCCATGACGCTATACATGACATGAAAATTACAGTTAAGAAAATTAAAAAAAAGCTTCGACTCGTTAGGAACAAGAAATGTCAATTTTATAACAAAATATTAAAAACGACAATCTTTTGTGTCAAAAAATCAAATGAAAAACGTGTTGTATGGACCGTTATTTAGGCCCTAAATGATGGTCCCAATAAATTTCAAGTCATTTGTTGTTACATACTAAAATTAATTTTAACATTTTTGAGCCAATTCTTAGAATCATCTGGATGAGTTCTTCTGGGTTTCAAACTTCATCATTTGACATATATTTAAAAAAATCCAAAAATATTTCATTTAAAAAAAATACCTTTTTGGACTACACTAATATGCATGTATAAAAAAAGCCTTACCCTTAAGAATTTAAAGGGTACGGGTTCGGACCTGGACCCTTAACAAATTATGAAAATTTTCAATAAAAATTAAAAATTTAAATTAAATAAAGTTTAAAATTGAAATCATAGTAATCTTGTTTTATGCTTGTATATTATTAATTAGCAATGCAATGATTCCCACGCACTTTCGTGCGCGTATAATATTGTTAATTACAAATGATTTTCTCTTCGAAAGAAGAAATGCGACATTAAGAAATACAGTTTGAGAATTAAATTTGGAATTTGCATGAAACCGAGAGTAATTGTTTAAAAAAAAGGAGATCCAAAAGTTGACAACTTTCCATACTCAGCAATATCGTATTTTAATTGGGTAATAATGCTGGCAGGGGAAATCCGAGTAGAAATGTTGGTGCAAACAGGAAAGAAGAGAAGTTCTCTGGTTCGAACATTTCGTAGGTGGAACCACTTCCCACTCGTTTGAAACTGGTACATACATGCATACATACATTTACTGTTAAACATGTAGTAAGGTCGTATTTGTGAAACAGGCCGCGCCTAAATATGATAAATAACAAAAAAATATTAATAGTTATAATAAAAATTAAAAATAATTTGCTGTTATTACATAATTTAATTTCATAGAGAACAAACAATTAACACATCACACTCTTTGATGAGGGTGAGTGAAAAAGTTCATTTTCGAAATTCCCTGATTTTTTCCTGACCAATTTTTCATTTTTGCTGATCATTGATATTCAAAGACAGGAATTTTATTCTTGTACCTTTTTTAATATAGAATATTTTATAAGCGGAATGAAAAAATTTCAAATTCAACTTTGAAAATTAAAAATTTATTTGGATGAAAACAGGTGAATTTTTAACAAAATAGTTACATTTTTAACCAAAAACTGGAATTTTCTACTCAAAAAGATGGATTTTTAACCAAATACAATTTAATATAGGACAGTCGAATTTTCAAACGAATCAGAATAAATTTTCAAAAAAAGATGAATTCTCGACGAAAAATATAATAGTTGATATATATATATAAAAAAAAGAATTTCCAACAAAATAGTTACATTTTTAATCAAAGACTTAAGTTAAAAAAAAAATTATATTTTCAACAATATAGTTGAATTTTTAACTAAAAATTATAAAATTTTAAATACAAAATATAAATTTTCAACCAAAGAGATGAATTTTCAACCAAAAAATATGACTTTCTAACAAAATACTTGAGTTTTTAACAAATAAGTTAAATTTTTAACCAAAAATTGAAATTCGCTTAGTAAAAAAATTAATTTTTATCAAAAAATTGGAATTTGCTACTTAAAACAATAATCTTTAACCAAACGTCGAATTTTTAAACAAAATAGAATGAATTTTCAAAAAAGATGAATTCTTGATAAAAAATATAATGGTTGATATTTGAATAAAAAAAAATAAATAACTTTTAAACAAAACAGTTGAATACTTAACCAAAAACTGGAATTTTCTGCTCACAAAGATGAATTTTTAACCAAATAGTCCCATTTTCAAACAAAACAGAATAAATTTTTTAAAAAGATGCATTCTCTTCGAAAAATATAATAGTTGATATTTGAGTCCAAGAAACAAACTAACTTTCAACTAAAAAAATTTTTATTTTCAACAAAACAGTCGAATTTTTAACTAAAAAATATACATTTTCAACCAAAAATGGAAAAGTTAAATTTTCAGTGTAAATTAATTTTCAAGAAAAAAAAAAATTTGATTAAAATAGTGCAATTTTCAACCGAAGAGATGAATTTTCAACTAAAATGATAAATCTGCAACCAAAGAAATGAATTTTTAACGAAGAAATTCAACTTTTGACTAAAAAAGTTAAATTTTCTACCCAAAAATATTAATTTTCTACCAAAAAGACGAGTTTTCTAACCAAAACGATGAATTTTCAAAATCAGTTAAATTCGACCAAAAAAGATTAATTTTCAACGATAAAAAACGATGAATTTTCAACAAAATATTTAAATTTTCTACCAATGAGAAGAATTTTCAACTAAAGTGATGAATCTGCAATCAAAAAAATTAATTTTCAACAAAGAAATTCAAATTTGATCAAAAAAGATCAATTTTAAACTAAAAAGACGAATGTTTGACACAAAAGTTAAATTTTCTACTTACAAATATTAATTTTTTAATAAAAAGACGAATTTTCTACAAAACAGTTAAATTTTCTACTCACAAATATTAATTTTTTAATAAAAAGACGAATTTTATACAAAACAGTTACATTTTCTACTCAAAAATATTAATTTTCTACCCAAAAACGAATTTTCTACTCAAAAATATTAATTTGTTACCCAAAAACGAATTTTCAACACAAAAATGATAATTTTCTACCAAAAAGACGATTTTTCAACAAAATATTTAAATTTTCTACCAAAGTGTTGAATTTATAACAAAATAATTACATTTTCAACTAAAAAATATAAATTTTCAACCAAAAATTAAAAATTAAAATTGTCAGTAGAAATAATTATTTTTCAACAAAAAAGATCAACGAGTTTTTATCAAAATAGTATAAATTTCAACCGAAGAGATGAACTTACAACCGAAATTATCAATCTTCTACCAACAAAAAAATTATTTTTTAGAAAGTAGTTCAATCCAGAAGTTGAATTTTACAACCAAAAAGACAAATTTTCAAGAAATATAGATTTTACAGCAAAGAAATTTAAAAAAGTTCATTCAAATTGTTGAGTTTTTACGCTAAAAGATGAATTTTATGTAAAACAGTTGACTTTTCAACCGAAAAATATTAATTTTCAACCAAAAAGTTAATTTTCAACCAAAAAATTTCATTTTTAACAAAAAAAAGAGCAAATATGAAACAAGAAGATTAGTTTTTTCCAAAAAGGTTAAATTAGGAATAAAAAATCAATTTTTAACTAAAAAAAGAATAGTTAAATTTTCAGTAAAAAAAGAAATAATTTTTAAAATAAAAGAGTTTTCAACTAACGAGATGAATTTTCAACTAAAATGTTGAATTTTTAACAAAAAAATGATTTTTTAACAATGTGGTTCAATCTTCAACCAAGTAATTAAATTTTCAACCAAAAAATATGAATTCTCGACCAATATGTATTAGTAGATATTTTAACAAAAAAGATTTTTATTTTTGACAAAAAACAGATGAATTTGACCGAAAAGATGAATTCTTGATTTGAAAAAAAATCCATTTTCAACCAAAAATATAATAGTGAAATTTTCATGAAAAAAAGATTTCAATCAAAAACAAAAAAGTTTTAAAACAACGCGATGAATTTTCAACCAAGGAGATGAATTTTCAACTAAAATGATTTTTTAATAATATTTGAATTTTCAACCTAGGAAGAATAATTTTCAACATGTTTATTTTTACAAAAAAAAATATATGTATATTTTTACCAAAAGAGATGAATTTTTAAACCAAAGAGACGAATTATAAAAAATAGTTGAATTTTTAGCCCGAAAGAATAACTGTTTAACAAAATTGTTGATCTTGCAACCAAATATTAAAATTTTTAACTAAACAGATAATAATATAATATAAAAAAAATAAATAGTAATAAAAAAATAAAGAAAATAAATTACTGGCAAGAATATTATATCAGGTTGACTGCAAACTTCATTTTCAAACTCCCCTGACATTTTCCTGACCAATTTTTTATTTTTATCAATTTATTATTTAAATTCAAGATTTCATTTGCTAATCTATTCGATTTCTTTTTTGCGTTTTTCACTCTCTGCATTGAAATTTATTGGATACGAGAATCAGACTTCTTGTCAAAAATTATTAGAGTTCATTAATATTATTCATATTGAAAAAATTTAATATATACTGGTATTCAGTGTGCCCCACTGTCCCCTTAAAAATATAAGGGTTAATCACAAAAAATTAAATTGTTGGAAAATTTCTTCAATTCTAAATCACTCTTATTTAGAGTAAAGTCCCGAGTACACACTGGATAATGTGAATTTTCTCATACTAGGAATTATCTTGTATTATAATAATTTCGTACAAAAGGTACAATCAGACTTCTTGTAAAAAACGATTAGAGTTAATATTATTCCTATTTAAAATTAAATGATTCTGTATGTCCCAGTCTCCCCTTAAAAATATAAGGGTTGATTACAAAAAATTAAATTGTTGAAAAAGTTGTTCTACTCTAAATCACTCTTATTCAGATTAAAGTCTCGAGTACACACTGGATAACGTGAATTTTCTCATAATAGGAATGATATTAATGTATTATAATAATAGAGTACAAAATTTATAATCAGATTCTTGTAAAAAATTATTAGAGTTCATGAATATTATTCCTAATAATATAAATTATCCAGTATGTACTGGTATTCAGTTAATCCAGTCTCCCCCAACTTTTTTAGAAGAAACGTTTATTCCGAAAATAATAAAATTTTTCAAAACTTTCTATGATAAATCACTCTCATTCAGAGTACAATCCCCGAAATTTAAAGTTAAAATATGACATATCTCCCCTCGAGTTTTAGTCTAAGAAACTCTTCTAGGAACTCCGTGGGCGCCGTATAAAACGGCGCTGATTCGTTTCCGTGGTTCAGTGAGGCCGATGCTCGTGTGAATGGTCGTCTCGACCATTGACCATTCTTAACTGCATCTTTGTCCTCAGTTTTTTTTTCCAAAAATATTATCAAAATTAAATTTTATATTGAATTAAAATTTGTATTTCAATTGCAGCTGTCTTTAATTAGTTAATTAGTGTTAGTGAGAGTGCAAATTAAAAATCAAAGTGTATGTGTTCCGATCCGTGAATAACATTTTTATTCGGAAACATTTCTTCAGGGGTTGTCGAGATGCGAGGCGTCGCGACGCTCATCCTCTTTGGGGTGATCATCGCATTTTCGAGTTCAAATATTGTTCCGGATGAAGGTACGAATTAAATTAAAAATACTGAAAAAGAACATGTTCAGTGGTAGGATCTTTGACTTACTTTTAGAAATAGGGGAGACTGGTACACAGTGGATAATGTGAATTTTTTCGTAATAGGAATAATATTATTCCTAGTACGAAAAAATTCACATTATCTGGTATGTACTGGTATCCAGTGTGTACCAGTCTCCCCTGCAAAAGACGTTTTCGTAAAAAAAAGGGAAATTTAAAAAATATTTCTGAGATGAAATTGAGGGATTTTTATTTCAAAAATGAGAGCATTTATTAATTTAATTGGTAGCGTTTGATATTTTTTTTTGTGTTATTATTTTGTTATTTAAACTTGAGTCATTGAAAATAAAAATAGATATATTGATTTTCCCAAACACACTTTCTGCAATCCAAATAATATTTTTCATCTGAAATATCTTATATTTCTATTTTTAAATATTTTACTTGAAATTGTATAATTTTAGATTTGAGATACTAGATCAACATATTTTTTTCTCGAAATAACAAAAAAACAAAAGTTCAGATAAAGTTGCATAATTCATTAGTGTTGAAATTTTTTTATAAAAATGTTCAATTTTTATTATTGTTATTAGCACTTTTTTTCGCTGTGCACATGGTTGTTCATAAAATTGTTTAAATTCTTTGTATAATAAAAGTGTTCAAAAATCAGTATTTTTTCAAGGAAATTAAAACCGTCTTTGCCTGAATGTTTAAAAATATTTAAATTTGTGGAAAAATATTTTTGGCTCGAAGTAAAATTGAAATTGTAGAAATATACGATTGTACAATTGCATGTCAACATTTTGTCCATCACACGTCGATGCAAGAATCGAACAGGACAATTTTGCACACATTGCGACACGGTCGCATTACTGAAACCTGTCCTGGGTTTCAGGAAAAACCCCGGTAGTTGCAGCTGGGTAGCGAGTTCAGTAAACTTTTATAAGAATTATTGTTATTCCTTTAAATCATTTATATTTTTGAAAAATAGTAATTTTTGGAATTTTTTATTAAAATATAAACTTTCATTTTATATTTAGTCCCAACTTATCAGGGGGAGGCCTGGAAAATCCCGGAAAATAAATATTCCCTACACTGTGAAATTCCCGAAAAATAAAATATTCCAAATAGGAAATTCCCAAAATATAAAAATCTTGGTTTAAGAAATTTTTGGATGATAAAATAACCGAACAATTTATAATATTACCGAATTGGAAAATTCCCGACAGTTTATAATATTACTGAATTTGAAAATTACCGAAAAATAAAATTCCCGACAGAAAATGGCCGGATTATAAAATATCGGAACTAGAAAATCCCCGAATTATATAATTGAAGAATTTAAATAATTAGTTTTTTAAAAATAAATATTAGTTATTTATTAAAAATAAAATAATCAAATCTTTTTATAACAACATTATTTTTAATGTTTAAAGTTTCAAAATATTACTGTTTGGAATTAAAATAACAATAATTTTTTTTCATCCTTAACATTATTTTATTTGTCATTATTTTATTATTATTAATGTAATTTTTATTATTTTTATTTATTTTTAATTTTATTTTATTTGATAATAATCTAATTTTAATTTTTTATTAATTTTAATTTAATTTGAAAAAAATATATTTCTGGATGAAAAATTTTGTTTGAAAATGTGCGTAGTATTTAAAAAAATTACCAGAAACATTTTTAAAAATCGAATTTTTATTCAAAAAATAAATAAATAAAAAGAAATTTCAAGATAAATCAGTGAACGCTTCGAACGAAAAAAATTCTTTCGGAATTTTCTCTGAACCTAACAATTAAAAATTTAAAAAAATAATTTCAATAATAAAAAAAACATTAAAATAACAATTTTTTAAAAATATTATATATATATATATATATATATATACAAATTTCGGACAATTTTGACAGTTTCTTCCGACAACTTCTTACCTGGCCTAGGATTTGGTGATGATCCAATACCATTTCTCTCATGCAATTGTATTGCCTTACGAGCAGAAATATATGGTACTTTAAACTCTGATTCTATCTTGCGAAATCCCCAACCTTTTGGTACCGTAGTCAGCAGTTGAACGGCATAAGATTTACTTGGTTTTTTATCCAATTCTTCTTTAATTTCGTAAGTAAGTTCTTCTATATCTTTTTTACTACAGTCATCTTCAATACAATTGAATACCTTTTCCATTTGAACATCAAGAGCTGTCTTAATGTCGGCTACCTTCTTTCTTTGCGTAGTTCGTGTTCGAAGATCCGGAGTCTTTCTAATAGATGGAACTCTTAAGATTTGCAAAATTTCATTCAACTTAGAAATATTGTCTTCTCTTTCAACATCACATTCTAAATCTTCATCGAAATAATCAGCAAATGAAAAGAAATTGACAGAAAAACTAGTTTTTTTTTATGCTACTCCTTTTAATTGGAAACTTCACAATAATTTCAGAACATTTATAATTAGAAATACTGCAAGACGATTTTTGCGCAATCATGAATTGACTTATGAAATTACTGGTGTTAGAAAACAGTTGATTCATAATAATTTTAGCGTTATTTCGCAAGCAATGGCATTTGCTTAATGAATTTAATTGAGAATAATTAAAAATGTGTTGATAAATGTCGCTGAAATCATCACGAAGTTCCCAATTAAAAGGACTGGCATTGGAAAAGACGATTTTTTCCGTTGAAAAATTCCCGAATAATGCATTTGTTTATTCAATTTGCTTTAAAAAATTGTAAAATTCAGTAATAGTTATAACTGTTGCTGAAATTATCATAAAGTTCCCACTAGAAAGGAATGACATCGAAAAAAAACGATTTTTTTTTAAATGTCCGAATAATGCATTTGTTGATTGAATTTATTTGAAAAAATCATGAAATTTATCATATAATTAAAAATGTTGAAATTATCATGAAGTTCTCAATTAAAAGTACTAAGATTGAAAAATGCGAATTTTTCCGTCGATAGATGCTCGAATATTGTTATTCTTTATTAAATTTGTTCGGAAACAACATAAAATTCATAAACTAATTGTGAATGTCGCTGAAATTATCACGAAGTTTCCTATTAAAAGGACTGACATAGGGAAAAATGAATTTTTCTGTCGACAAATGACTGAATAATGCATTCTTTTATTAAATTTGTTAATAATATTAACAAGAATTGTCATTAGAGAAATTTTCTCCATTTTAATATTGCTTTTTATTTCTCATTATTTTTTGTGTGATCAAAATTTGAATTTTCGATTTTTCAAGAAAAATCTAAAAGTTGTTATGATAATCTTTTAGGGATTTCAAAAAGCAACGTTTTTCTTGTCTCGTATCTTTTTTCTCACTTCTCTGTTTCATATCATGCGTTGTTTGGCTTAACATTTTCATTTTCGTTTGTTTTTTTGAATTTTGAAAATGCTATAACTCTGATCATTTTCTTCTTATCAAGAAAAGTTGCGAGAATAAATTGTTCGACTCTCGGATTACTACAAACAGCCTTACACAGAATTTGTAAATCTGAAAAAAAATGTTTTCAAACCTTTTTTAAATGCTCTAACTTTTGAAATTTTTATCCAAAATAGCTGGCTGCCAAACATGTCCTTTCCTTTCAGGTCTTAAAAAAGTGTGCCAAAGCTCAATCCAATCTGATTACTTTTTTTTTAAGTTATCGTGCCTACAGACTACAGACACTTTCGTAAAAATCGTTTCTTATGACTCATGGGGTCTCAAAATGTGAAGATTTGATGCAAACCGACGAAGCCAAGTTTTACATAAGACCAATACCTTCTCATTATGATGCGAATATGAAAATAGCCATTTTTTCGTCATACTTGTTTAAAAAAAAAATTAAAAAACTTATTTAAAAATCAGGTCAGAAAAATCTTTGAAATCTTTACGACCCGATGCACGGTGCAAACGCAACATATGATTCTATAATCTGAATAAACCACTTGTGAGACTGAAATCATGATTTTTCAAATTATATTTATTGAACTTTATGAAACCTTCTTCCTAAAAATTCTTCCTAGATTTTAATCAAAGTTGACGTTTCAAAATCAATCAAAACCTAGTTTTAAGTGATGATTACTTAAAATTATATTAATTAAACTTCATTGAACTATCTATTGGATAACACGTTATTCGTTTCATGAAATAGCTGGAATATTTAGACCAATAGTGAACACTGAGAAATGTTTGGTTGGCCAAAAAAAGTTTGATTGATCCAACCACAAGACTTGGCACGCTCAACAAAATATCTTATTTTTCCAAGAAAACTTCCTTATATTTAATATATGTATATTCAGTATATTCGATGAAATACGTGCAATTCGCAAAGAATTTGCTTAATTAATTGAAATTTAATTCCATGATGATAATCCACGATTATAGTGGAAATTGTGATTAACTGAAAGACATATGAAATTGAATGAATTTTTCTGAATCGAAGCATTTTTTCTCCTTCTAGGTTTCTCTTCAAACCGCTTTTCTAATAAACCTTGATAGACCTTCATATTTGGCCTCAGTTTAAATCTCATACAATTTTATATTGCAATTTTATCTCAAGAACACAAGCTTACTATCGTTGTTTCCAACTGAGAGTTTAACATCATGCAAATTAATCCAAGTTCATACGTTTATTAAACTTTTTTTCGTCAGTATTAAAAGATGTCATGCCAATGTAGATAACTGAAGAAACACTTTTTAACTTTTTTTTTCAATTTTTTTTTTATTTTTCTTCATCATATGTCATCAAATTATAATATAAACGATAACTATTTAGGCCTTTCTTAACATATTTTTCAAATTTGCTTTCGCGCGATCGCGTAAACAGCACACAATATAAATACAGAATATAAATATAAAGAAGCCTAGTACCGTTTAGGGGAAGAGAACCAATTCTTGGACCCCCCCCCCCACCAATTGTTGGCATCCTTCTCCAATCTCGTAGATAATACATTTGCTTAGCATGTTTTTCTAAATTAATTGAATTAAACTATCATTTCTACATATAATCCCTACATTAGTTATCCATTGCAATTAAATATTTATGAAAAAAAAAATTCACTACGGTTTGTAGCATGCCAGTAATTGGGCTACGGAGTCAATAATTAGTACTCTTACCCTAAAATGTTATATTTCTTGTTGGCAATGCTAAACTTATGAATAATATTTCAAGCAATATTATTATGGACATAAACAAAATGTGGATAGACGATATATATTGAAATTTATTGTTCTGATTCTTTAAACCCTTAAAACGACGCGTCTTCTTGGCTCCTACAATATTTGTATCACAAGTTAATATATGTGATAGATTTTAAGGATATTCAGCATGAATAATAATAAAAACTAGATTATTCAATTTGAAGAAATTGGCTCATTTGCCTAATATGGTTTGTTTGTTATTAGTTGTTCAGAAATAAAAAAGCGAGATAAAGACCCCGCGCAAAATACATGGAAAAAAGTCCTTCAGTGAATTTCACTTTCACTAACTGATTTTTTAGTGTTTACAACTAGAAAAAAATTTCCCTAAAGGTCTTGGAACATTTATGGCTACTTTTTTGTGTGCAGGCTCCCTTGGCTTTTCAGACGACTTTTCGCAGGTATTTTTAAAATAATTTTGATTTCTTTAAAATAGGCTCAAATTGAAGCTCTTGGTATGAAAAATCTAGTTTTTAATTTCTAATTAATTTGCCATCCTTCTCCCCATGTATATCCTTAAATTCAACTATTCAAGTTCAGATATCTGACCATGGCGAACGTTTGCGGGCCCGAAGTTCTTGAAGAACCTATCATTCAGAGGATCCTCTTTCGATATAGGTACAATGACATTGGCATAGTTACCATTTATGAGCAATTTTACTCTTCCGTAGTTATTATTAAGACTCATTTCAGGAGCCACGAATGGAAACAAACTTTGCTCTAGAAATAATCCAATGACGTACTGATGCTTTTCATCTGTTCCTACCTCATAAAAGTCTGGTCGTAAATAGGTCATATGGCTTACAGCTCCGGTTGCGAAACTTTGATATACATGAACATTAAGATGAAGGGGATGAGGATGAACTGCGTCCTCCTTATGTGGCTAACCTAATTCTGATAAGAGCAAGTATAAAAATCATATTTATATTTAAGTGAATCACATTCCTTGCCATTTTATCGCACAGATACCCTAAACATATAATTAATCCTATATTACGGTCGCTATTGGACTAGAGAATTGATGCGACTATAAATCTTTAATTATTAAAAAAACTCGTCACTGAAAATTTTCACTCGAGCGTTAACAAGCCTTAGCTGCTTATGGACTGAAAAAAACGTTTCAGTAACATTGATTGACAGTGCTTCATTACCCGATGGTAAGAGTATAAAGATTTCGACTAATCGAATTATTTATTTTTTGATAATCTTTAGATGCTTACTTTTATGTAAATAAATAAGTTGAATTTGACTAGTCATTCACTAATTTAGAGATTAACTGGAGAGCTCTGTGCATGGGAAAAATAAGCATTATGTAAAATTAAACAATTTTGAAAATAATATAAATATACTACAATTTCAGAATGCAGTTTGAATGACAGATATTATAATATTTACCGACGGAATCAGGGAAGCCCATTAATAATATGATGCACACAAGAGCAGTAAGTGTTCTCATCTTCTTGAAGAAAGACCAACCCACTTATGAATAAGTTGGTTAAGAGTTTGCCTAATAAATATTTTTGAGAATGTTTCAGCTCTGCTGTCGGTATATACGAGTATTATACGAGTCGCTATTTTTGTATTCAAATTATTTGTGATCCATATCTATATTTATCCTACACTGAAGACGCTGAAATAATTCAGATAAATAACATCATCATGTACAATTCAGTGGGTACCAAATGACTCATTACGCAAAAGGAAGATCAGTTTTCGTTGAAGAGAATGATAACATTGTATTTTTCGATCAAGCAAATAAGCTACACTTATGTACATGGTATGTCGTTTTTCAGTAGAAGAGACAGGAAAATTGAAAAGAAATGCAAAATGATGAATTCAAAATTTAATATAAACCCAAGTAAAAATGCTTGGACTTGAGTTCGACTTGGCGATGTCTGGAGTACGTCTCCAAGACATCCATACCTGGCTGCATCTCAAAACCCAGACGACACGTAACATTATGTTTCACTTTTATGGTTTCAGCATAGTGATTTCAAGTCGGCGAAACTTGTCTCAAGACGAACCTTTTTGGACACAGAAATAACACTGTTGACAGATGCGAAGGATTAAAATTAATAAATGAAAAATTTGTAATTATCGAATTAGCTATATATAATTTAAAAATGCACGAACTGTGTGTCTGAACGAGTATAACTCTGAATTGCTTGAATATTGTGTGAAAATATAAAAAATTTATTTATTATTAACAAAGATTAGATTTAATGACATTCAAACACTTTTTTCAGGGCATGTATATACTCAAAGTGATGAACCGCTCGTCTTGAAATAAATTGAAGTCTTGCTCCGTCTCAATAGGGAGACATGCTGGAGTCAAACTTTTCGACTTCAGCATGTCTTCATTGGAGTCAATTCAAGTCGAAACCAAGTCGAAGAATTTTTACTCGGGAGGTCGTGTTTTCGAACATACTGAAAAAATTACGCTTTCTGAATACGTGACCAACAAATTACCAAATTCAATGATGCACTGATCCTCTTGGCTATGATGATAATTACTGGGACGTTTACATAACATAGATTCAAATCTCATGAAATTTGACATTTCAAGTTTATCTTAGGTACACAAACGTGACAAATGACATAGGCAGACAAAAACTAACTTTTTTGGTATCCAAAGACTGGACTAGTTGAGTCCGAAGGAATTTATATCCTAAAAACCAATCTGTAGCTCAAATTTCTCCTATACATCAGGATTTTCAAATATTCTAATCCAAAGGTGAAAAATAGCCCTTTTCAGCTATATTTGAAATAACATAACACGACCAGTAATTTTTGTAAACTGCTTTCGCTATTGTTTATTACTCCCTCTTTACTTTTATTTTCATTTTAGATTATCCCGAAACGATTATTTTTCTACGAGAAATGGCACACTAAGCAATTCAGTTTCACACTGAAGCACTAGCAATGATCTACCTTGTTGAATTTTGCAAATCTGAGCTCTAATTTAAATTCAGAAAACTCAAAAACTTTTAAAAAACTTTTTTTATCAATTGAATAAAACAATTTTATTCTCTCTCTTCGCCTGATTTGCTAGTCTTTTAGTGTGAAACAAAATGACAATGAAATATAAGAAAATAAAGAAAATAATCAATTTTTTATAAACAAATTAGTCATCGAAAATTATTGATCGCTTCCTAATAAGACTCTGATATTTATAGATAAGAAATAACTCACGAATAATAATTATCAACAATAGATTATTGTCAGCTGAAAAGAGTATAAAGATTTCGATTAGTCGAATTAATAATTATTTACTAATGTGAAAAAAGCTCACTGTCATCTTACTGAATAAGTAGAATTTCACTAGTCTGTTATAGGCCAGTGAGCCTAAAAATATTTTGACAACCACTGATTTAATGAAAGGATAGTATGATTTCATCACTCAAGTTTTGGTGCGAACTTGAGTGGAAAATTTTACCCAAATCGTTAATATCTCTGTTTGTCAATACGAGCTTGCTTTCTCCCATTGAATAAGTCCTTAAACTCAGGCTATTAGGACCTTGAAATCGGCTAATGGCCAACGCCTCTATTGTCCCAGGTCACGTACTCTCGAGTGACGCACTTGACGGCTGGCCGCTGGCTTTTCCCCATCACGTGCTTACGCCGTGATCGACTCGAGAGAAGGCTCGGACGTCACGTACACCAGTGACGCGGCCTTCGCTCTGTCTCTCTCACTCCCACGCGCCTGTGTAACACAGGGGAGCTCAACGACAGCGTCGTTTATCCCACTGTTTAACCACATTTAAAACAACTTAAATGCATATTCCTCGCAGCGAACATTCTCGGACACCATCATTTACGTAGATTTATTTCCCTTTTAAACGCATAATTTCCGTTTCTAAGTTCTAAGCAAATTATCGAAATTTTGTAAACGCAGGATTTAACTTTAGCGTTGTATTAGTCTCTTCGCCAATTATTATTGTAAAATCTTAATTTTTAATATTTTTGACATTTAGTTTCAAATTGTGAAAATATTTTAAATGGCACGTGGCGCGCGGACCTGACGGATAGAAGCACGGCGGCTAGTGTCCCCACTGCCCCGTTGCTACTCCAGTTTCGGGAGTCTCGGCCAATCACAGGGCCAGCAGCGGTTTCCCTCTTCGCTCAGGTCCACGCCCCTCGCTCACATAAATACCCGTGCTCGAGCCTAATTCGGCACTTGAGCTTCGTGTACTGTTAGGAGCAACCTGGCCATGTGGTACATGACTGTCCCGCGATTACCAGGAAACCTATAACTTTATGCTAAACCCAAGGAAAATATAGAGATTCAGCCAAAAGTCCAAATCAAATCCTTTCACTCGCTATCCTCATTCTCTCCCATACCTTTTCTCCATCTCTCTATCTCTCTCTTTCTCTACCTCTAGTTGCGCTGTGGTACATATCTGTTCCGGCGCAAATCTGATTTTTTTTTTCCACCTTCTCTTTACTAGTGCTGTGGTACCTCGTCCCAGCACACATCTTTCTTCTCTCTCTCACGCTCTTTTCCAGCGCCCCGGCGTTCTATCTTTCTCTTTCTCGCTTTCCATTCCTTTTCCTTCACATTCCACCTTTAGGTACCTCCCAGCATCCCGTATGCCTGAAGAAAGAAAGCGTAAGCGCTCCCGTCACAACCAGCTCACCCGGAAACTCCGTTTCCTCCTCTCCCAAGGCTTCCAAATTCCGAGCGCTCCTGCTCAAAATGCCGTTCCTCTCCCTCAACCAACACCCGCTCCTTCCCATCCTATCCTCCTCATGAGCACCTCCAAGGTCCTCTCGCCTCGCTCACGAGTCCACTTCGTCCGCATCCCACTTCCTCCCGTGTCGTCTGACTCCCTCTCGTCGGGCCGCCTTGACTTCTCAGGACGGTACGACGACTTGGAGGCGTTCGCCGTCCGGCCTGTCGCCGCATCAGCCTCTGGAGCGGTACCCCGGGTCCTTCCAGAGTCACACCGGCCTATACCGGTCGAGGAACCCGACTACACGCTCCCTCGCACTCCCACTGCTCCTCCTCCCACTCCTGGCCGATGATTCCTCCACACCATTTCGGTCACTCCCGTTCCCAAGCCTCCTCCCACTCCCGCTGACAACCTCCTCGTAGTATAAGAGGTCGATTTCCTTTTCTCCCCTCCCTTGGAGTGGGACAGTGGCCCCAACACAACAATCAGTCTCGTCACGGACCTCGTGCGAGTACACACGGCGATTACGCCATCGAGTTGGTGCTACCGCTCGTCCGTCCTGCACCCGTCTAGCGCCCGCTATCCTTCGGCCGCCGTAACCTCCACGAGGAACGGGTGAAAATCCCGACTGGACCGTGCAAACTAGGCTGCGGGTCCACCGCCCGGCCAGCGACTTCGTTCATCCTAACCGCCGTTTATGGACGGCCTACAGGCCTACTATTACCTCCTCTCTTCCCGAGAGGCGGTGACCATCCACCAGACGCAACCCAGCAGTCGCTAACGTGAGGCGAAGTAGATGGGTCAGCTTGACGCGTTCCTGAAAAGAAACAACCGCTCGCTGCCCGTCCGAGTCCCAGAGGCACGGGCCACAGCCAAGCTGCATTCGTCTCCAGCCTAACCACTTCAGAAAATTGCCTAACAGCGCCCGTTCTGGTCGAACGGGGACTCTCCCTCGCTCCACTCCATTCTTGTGATTAAGTCGGGATACAACAACCTCCAACAGAGCCCGGCTTACATCAAGGCACTGTTGAAATTTCTCTAATTTCTAGATTGAGTGAAGAGCACTGCGTTGAAAAGATGATGTTATTTTAAGGTAGTTGTCGTAACAAAAAACAGGTCTCTGAGAAGAAAAGGTTTTCTATGACTTGAATAATTGAAATGATATCATCAGTCATGTTTTACTAATAAAAAACATTCTTTTTTATGGAAAAAAATTCGAACTTACAAAAAATATTTATATTAACAATAGTTTTTGTTATTGAGTTCTTTCTTACTTTCACTTTTTACCAATTTAAAAAAAAATCATAGGGATTTCAATAACACATTACTTGTTTTTCTGAAAAAAATATTCCCTACAACTTCACAGTTTTTAATTTTAAAAATACAGTGCACCCCGAAGATATGAACGACTTTTGGGCTGACCTTGGACCTAACTCCCCATAGTTATGTTCACTCCGAAGGTAAATAGCCAGGGGCGTATCAACCGTTTCAGGTGGATTTTACTGCGTTATGAAAAATATTTTGAAAATTGTTTTTCTAATACGGAGACAAGGGTCAATTAGATATTGAGCAGAAATGAGGAAGAAAGTTTGCTGTTACACGTTAAATTGAATGTGTTTCCTGCTCACGTATTTAAATTGTTTGCAGGCCGTTGAGCATCTCGTTTGAGAGCAGAGCTTTCTCTTGAATAATCGGTCCAGATACTCTGTCGCTCACTTGATTAAACCATTCGAAGACAGCAGTATCCAAAAGCACATCACTTTTTTCACCAAAACGCCTCGCAAAACAGTTAAAGTGGAAAGCACGCACTTCTACGTAATCGCATAACGCATACGACGCAGTTTCACAACCATACAGACGAAGAAGTTACTAAACAGAAAATCACTTACTTTTATAAATATTAAATTAACTGTCCAAGAAAAACAAAATTTTCACAATTCTCACGTCAAAACTGGACAGTTGGACATCACAAAACACTACAGTTGGACTCCAATGTTTAAAATCGATCAGGCCATGTGAGATAGACAGAGACGATCCGATCTTGTTCCAATGACAGGTCACACTTTGCGTTTCGAAACGATCATACTCTCTCTCTCTCTCGCTCTCTCTGCATATTCGATATTTCTTCCTTGTTTTCTTTGTCGAATCGTAGAGCCTAATAGGTAGCTACGACAGCGCCACCAATTCAGGAGAAATTTGAGTTTCAATTAAATATTAACAAGAAATCTTATAGTAAATAATTAATTTTAAACTACAGCATAACATATTTGATTTAACAAAATTCATATTCACTGCTCATTTTTATTAACAATGCCCCAATGACTTCAAGACAGTACTTCGCGATATATATTCTTCAACTTCAGTTGGCTAATTGCATCGGAGACTTACTGCTGGTCGATGCGAGCTCGCCATCATGATTCGAGTGAACTTCACAACGTCATAAAGCAGTTAGACAAATAGGCCGTTAAGGCACAGCGCCTTACCGTCATGCTCCTTTTTCGTCACGCCTGAGTGAACTCGGACCCCCTTCCTCCCGCAACTCCTCTCAACGATACCCGCAGCGCGGCGTCAATTCTCGAAATTATTAACTCCGGGAACCCTACCTCAGGAGTTCACTGTAAGTGAATAATATTTACATTTAACTATTCGTTTATAAAATGTTTTCTATAAGATAAATTTTTTTAACGATTTGAGCCATAGAAAATTTTACTTTTAGAATTGGATGCAATAAAGTTGTAGATAATATTATCTTCGAAAATAGGCAATCCTTTATTGAAGTTCAAACATTTTTCAAAAATTAGTAAAATTCAATTGTAAGATAACGTACTTGTAGTACTTGTAGTACTTGTACTTTGACGTAAAAATTTGAAAAAAAAGCTGATGAAATTTTCCACGGAGGTGTTTGAGCGCACGCGGCTCGCAAGTTCAAGCGCGCCAGGGGCTCATGTCTGTTAAATCTCGCGCTTCGCGTTCGATAATGTTTTTATCTTGCGCTAAGCGCTCGGTCTTTGTACTTCCCCAAATTTATGCAAACACCTTTCAAAATTAGAGGTAAAAGCATCGACATCTGTAATTTGGTGATTGTGAATTCTCTTTTGTTAAAGTTCCTTCAGAAATGTAATACCATCGTAAAACCTGTTTTTCCGGATTCACCGGGACTTGAAACGTGGATATCAAAAGAAATCCACGATAGTTAGTTTACACATAGAAGTAATACCCTCGCATTATGATGTGAATGTAAAAATTTTCATGAAAAAATTATTTTTTGAAAGTGTGTGTTATAAATAAATTGAATAAACAAATGCATTATTCAAGCATTTGTGGACCGAAATTTGTTTCGATCTCAGTGCTTTCAATTGGGAACTTCATAATAATTTCAGCAAAATTCATATTTTGTTAATGAATTCTATCCTTTTTTCAACATATTTAATAAAAAATGCTTTATTCGGTGTTTTTTGGACGGAGAAATTAATTTTGTTTTCAAGGCCAGTTAATACAGGTTCTGGGCACAAAATTGTGATTCCTGAGAATTTTCCCGTCGACAAATACTCAAATAATACATCAGGATGACCCAATAAAAAGAACAGTTTTTTTTTTATTTTAACATTTTTATTTTCATAGAGTATGGCGAATGAAGGATATTTAATTGATTTTATGTTCCATTCAATGAAATTGGAGAGTACATTTTTTTATTCAGATTGGCTGCTTACTTTTTAAGCAATCTGTATTCGCTTAAATCCAGATATTTACCAGAAAAAATAGAAAATCGTACTTTTTTGTTAGTTTTAAACAAGAATAAAAATCTTAGCCCAAATATTAATTTCCCTTATATACTTAATATCCTTTAAACAATATTTATTTGTTTAAATAATGTATTCTAGCATTATCTCGAATGAATGGTATTTTCTGGATGCCTCTGACTAATTAATGCATGTGAAGAGTGAATTCTTCTATTTTTAGTTGTATATTCATTGTCTAAACAATGTTTAATTTTATAAGTGCAAACTTACGACAAGAAAAATGTGGAAAAACTTTTGCTTTGCTATTGTTTCAATGAGCTCCATTACTATCTTCTGATTCCTAGAACTTTCAACCTATTGTTGAATGTTGAAACAATTTTTGATTTGTTTAAAAAAATTATTATCCTATAATATAGCAAATTAATAAATTTGAGCACCTGTTTCTGATTACTTTTGAATACATTTACAGAAAATAGCAATTAAAATAACGAATATGTTCAAAAATCGGGGTTCACATCACATCACAATTTATTGAAAAAGGTATTAGTTTTATATGAAAACTGACTCTCGTGGATTCCTTTGAATGTTCACGTTTCGAGAACCCCTGGATCCAAAATAAACATGTCAAGTTTCGATCAGCGATTATATTTTGTTAACAAAGGTCCAATTTCATTGTACTCATTTGATTTGTAATTGCAATTGAATTTTTTTTGCTGAAATTGGGGACATTTTTTTTTCATATTCAATCATCATTTCTTATGCTGAGGACAAATAAATTTAAATTAACGTTCATGAGATTATTGTAAAACACTATTCATATTTCGATTTTTTACATTTTTGGTGACAAACTTTTTCAAATCATATTATTGTCACCTTGTTTTGCACACCTTAGGCTTATAAAACTACAAGTATCAAAAGTTTGATTTTATAACTAAGTTAGATGATATGGAAAATGGTTTAACTCGCCCAGGCTCGGGGCGAGTTGTATGACTTGAGCAGAATCAATAATTTTATAATCGTAATGTAAATCTACATTTATTTATTATAAGACATACATATATGAAATTCAGCGAATGTATTTGAACAGAGAAGAACCTTTTTTTAATTTTTTTTGTCATACTCTTTTACTTTTTTACTTCTTTCTTGGTCTTCCTCTTCCTCTTCCTTTTCCTCTCTTCTCTGTTTCTTTTTTCTCTGACATACTTAAAGGTATACTGAATCTAGCAGATTGATTGTTTGAAATTAATATGGTTTACTGAGAGTTTGGTATCGAAAAATTATAACTTGTTGAAATTTACTTACGAGCCACGAAAATAAGTTTTCTGAAAATAACTTTGAACAATACAACAGGTAAACAAAATCACTACAAAGACAATTCAAGTTTGAAGTAGTTCACTTCCAGTTAATAAAATGGTGCCACATGACATACTAAAGTTCGTCAGCATTACAGAAGTAAAAATTAAAGGATAAATTATAATTCTCTTTTCATTATAATTCGTTATAATTCGCTTCTCCACATAATTGTTTCACTGAGATAATTTAAGAAATTTGGAAGATAACTGATGCTTGAAGTATTGAACTTTTTGGCAATCACCTGTATACGTTTAATTGATTAAATATGTTTTCACAAGCAGTATATATCTAAAATAGGTTAAATGGATGATCAGCTTTCACATAAGTTGACGTCAGATAGTTTATAAAAAATAATAAACTGACGTTTATGCAGACGTGCTCATGTTTTTCTGTAGTAGATTTCGGAAATAACGGATTAAGAAGATCTATTAACCCTTGAAGGACACACCTCCAAATTCGGAAAATCCGTGGGGACACAGTGACCCCGAGTGTCCTTTAAGGGTTAATAATAATTTTTCAGGATAATTATAGTTATTTATATGTGCGTATAACATTTCACAGTATTTTATATTATACCATATGTCTCATATTACATTATATTATATTATAGGTCCAAGGAATGGTTATGTTCTAAAAAGTCATGACAAATTCTTTTCTAGGACACTTTCCGATATTTTTTTTCAATTTTAAAATTATTTACGAAATTTTTTATTTTCAATCGGTTCTGTACTGCCAGGCGTAAACTATTTTTCACAAATTTCATCATCATAAATTATATGGCTAGAGAACTGATTGAAAGTAGCAATTTTGAAGGTAATTTTAAAATTGCTAAGAAATGTTTGGACGAGTCACATGAAAGAATAATTCTTTATGGATTCTTAGAACAAACATTCTGTAAGAAAAACGATGTAACAGGAAATGATCATTGTTGACGAATGTATTAGTGACAAGTACGGTTTCAGAACGAGGTTATAGACCTGTGAAAATTCAATCACGATGATAATGATTACATGAAAGCGTTCGTGACTGATAATATATCACGCGAAGTATACCGAGAAAATAATAATACTATAAAGTAAGAGAATAGCATGATACTTGAAATAGAAGAACTTTCACTTTTCCGATAAATTAAAGAAAGAGCCTGAACCTAATTTTCACGTAGTTTATGACATATTTCACATATGAATATTTTAGCCATCCCTGTAGCCATTATGATTTATATATATATATATATATATATAAAGTATACCGCGTCAAAGAAAAATAAGAACTTCGTAGAATCTTCAAATAAAAATGGATTGATAGACTTGCATTTAATCATACATATTCAAGGGCTCCTGCGCTACTTTTACACAGTATTCTGTTTTCGATTTTTTTTTTCGGTTTCATATTTTCCTTGTTTTCTATAGAAAATTGCAATTATCAAGTAAACTTTTCAAAAGTGGTTTCGCTTGAATAAGAATCAACGTGAGTGTATAAAGAAGTTTACTTTTGTTTTGCTGCTTTTTTCTTACACAAAAGATACTTTCTTGCATCGAATGCGTTTTTTTTTAGTTTAAAAAAGAAATTATTTTAAGATTTCCCGCAAGCTCCATGAAGTTTATCACGTATTTTCCATAAGAAAAAAACTCTTTTTAATTTTATTCAGAATCACCAATATTAGGTTGAGTTTACCCATTCAACATTCGCTCAAATAATTTGTAATTGTTCATAGCAATTTTCTCTTAGAATAGAATTAGAAAGTTGCAGCTTTTCTGAAATTTTCCATTTTTTTTTCCACTTTTCAATTAGAGTGAGGAAATAATTAATTCGAGTTAACAAACGTTATTTTTCAGCAATTTGTTATTATTTTCAATAATATGTTCTTGAAATAATGTTTTTATTGCATCATTTTTACATTCTCATCATTTATAATGGAATGTATTAGATTTGCGTGATTTTGGACTAATCCGGTTTTTGTCAATTCTGAACGTTTGGAGAACCCTGCGTCAGAAGAATAATTTTTTAGAACATGTCTGTCTGTCCGACTGACGGTTCAGAGTCAGACGACGGGATAATGAAACACAATTCAAATTCAGTAGCGATTCGTATGCTACTAATGTTTGGGTAATTTTCAAGTTGAAGGCAACCCAAAAGTGTCAGTAATATAAAATCAAATTGGAAACTCTCACTGATTATTATTTTTATTTAATAAATACTTATTGTCTTCCTCTCAAAAATGGTCTGTTAGCTTTGCTTATTTCTGTTTCTACTTACTCTAATCTATCAGAAGAATACCCGAAACATCATTAGCGCACAGCGTCCCAGCCTCACTTTGTACAAGGATATACTAATTTTGTCCTTTGTTTTTAACAGTGTCCCAAAAAGGCTTAACTCATCAAGTTTGAGAGCTTGAGAGAAACAGAAATTAATTCTATGCGAATTTTTAGGTTCAAAATTACATACAGCCCACAAACATTGACTGATTTGGACGTGAAAGTTAAAAAGAAAGACAATAAAATTTTCTAGAGAGTCGACAGGGCTAATTTGTAATTTACTTTTTAAAGTTTTTTTTTCAATGAACAAACATGACAAAGAAAACGGCAATTTTTTTATTTGTCGTTCCTGGTGCTCGTCAATAATAGAAAAATGGTTGTGATGGCTTACGTTTCATAAAGCAACATTAGTTGAAGATGTTCTATTTTGATATAATAAGCAAAAAAATTCGTCATCATTAAATTATTTGCTGAAAGGGAGTTTTCCGTACTTTTCAATAATTTGAAGTTTTTTAAAGTTATATTGCAACAATATTATAACAATATTATAATGAGTGCAATTTTTCTTATGATTGTTCTTGTTAATATTATAATCAAATGTAATAAACAAGTGCATTATTCAGGCATTCATCAACAGAAAAAATAGTTTTTTCTGATGTCAGTCCTTTCGACTGGAAACTTAGTGATAATTTCAGCAACATTCATAATTATTTGATAAATTTTACCATTTTTCAAACAAACTTGATAAAGACATTATTCGGGCCTCTGTCGATAGAAAAATTCGTTTTTTACGATGTTAGTACTTTTAATTGTGAACATTATGATAATTGCAATAGCATAGATAATAAGTTAGTGAATTTTTATTACTTTTTTTTAAAACAAATTTATTAAACAAATGCATTATTCGGGCGTTTGTCGACAAAATTTTTTTTTTTTCAAGTCAGTTCTCTTAATTGGGAACTTCATGATAATTTCAGCAAAATTCATATTTGTATGATAAATTTTATGTTTTTTCTCAAACAAATTTAATTTAAGAATGCATTATTTGGGTATTTTTTGACAGAAAAACTCATTTTTTTCAATTTCAGTCCTTTTGATTGTAAACTTCGCAATAATTTTAGGAACATTTATAATTCGAAATACTGCAAGAAGATATTTCCGCGATCCTGAATTGACTTCTGAAATTACTGGTGTTATAAAACAGTTGGTCCATACTAATTTAGCGTGATTTTGTATTTGCTTGGTAAATTTGTTCAAGAAAAATATAAAATTTATCAATAAATGTTGCTGAAATTATCACAAAGTTCCCATTTAAATGGACTGACATTAAAAAAAATGAATTTTTCCGTCGACAAATGCCTGAATAATGCATCTGTTTATTAAATTTGTTTATAATATTACCAATAATAGTCATAAGAGATATTTTCTCCATTTTGATATAGTTTTTTATTTCTCATTACTTTTTTTGCGATCAAAATTTGAATTTTCGATTCTTCCAGAAAATTCAAAAAGCTGTTATGATAATCTTTCAGAGATTTTAAAAAGCAGCGTTTTTCTTCTTTCGACTTTTTTTCATATTGCGTGATGTTTGGTTCAAAATTTTCATTTTTGTTTGTTTTTTTGAATGTTGAAAATGCTGTAACTCTGATAACTTTCTTTTTATCGAAAATAGTTGCAAGGATAAATTGTTCGACTTTTGGATTACTACAAATAGCCATACATCAAATTTTTAAATCTTGAAAGAAATGTGCTTAATAATTTTGTAATGCTCTAACGTTTGGAATTTTCATTCAAAATAGCTGTCTAACGAACTTGTCCTAAAACTAATTCCAAAATAAGGTCAGACAAATCTATGAACAATTTTATTAGCTATTCCTTTGAAAAATGTTTACGTTTAAGTCGGTCAATATGTGTGGGATGTACGTTATTTTGAACCACAAGTCATTTTTTCCGCTATGCGACATCACAGGTTACGACCTGACGCACGGTACAAACGCAACATATGATTCTATAATCTGGATAAACCACTTGTGATACTGGAATTACGATACTTCAAATCACATTTGTTAAACTTTATGACACTTCCTTTCTAAAAACGCTTCCTAGATATTATTCAAAATTTATATTTCAAAATCAATGTAAGCCTAGTTTTAAGTGATGATTACTTAAAATTATATCAAGTAAACTTTATTGAAGTATTTATTGGATAGCACGTTATTCGTTTTATGAAATGGCTAGATTAGTTAGACCGATGGTGAACAGTGAGAGATGTTTGGTTGGCCAAACAAAAATTCTGTGGTCACAATCAATTTTTTTGGTTTCTACAAAAACAACAAAACCGTTTGATTGAGCCAACCAAATTATTTTGTTGGGCCGTTTGATTGCTTCAACCAAAAAGTTTGGCACGCTCAACAAAATGTTCTTGTGAACACAAGAAAACATTTTGAATGAAAGTATTTTTCCTTTCTCTAGGTTTTTCTTTAAACAAGGAATATTCTGATCTTTTTTTTTAAACCAAATAAAAAAATCTAAGAACAACTGACACTAGTTACACACATTTGATTTTGTTTGAATCTACTTGAAGAAAAACCTTGCAGATCAGAATGACAATACATTGCTTTCTCTTGTATATCAGCTGGTATCAGCTACATTGAAAACGGGGTCCTCGGGCGTTTGGGCATGCGCGGACGTGTATTTGATACAAGCAACCAAATTCTTTCGTACACGTAACAAATGGTACTGAAAAAAATTTGTTGTTCAAGCTGAATAAATTATTTTATTACACGAACCACTTTTTTGATAAAAACAAGAAAATTATTTTGTTACTGTAACTTTTTTTTCTCAGTAAATGGATACAAATTCACACAATATCCAAAATTCAGAAAAAACGTAAATCTCCTAATTTTTTCTTTTTTGATAGTATATAGATTTGAGATCCGAACTTTTTGATTCGGCCTAGACTTAAATATCATAAAATTTTATATTTCAATTTTATCTCAAGCACACAATCTTTGCGATAATTGTTTCCATCTAAGAGTTAAGAGCCATGTAAATTTATCCAAGGTCATATGTTTACTAAACTTTTTTTCGCCAGTATTAAAATATGTCATGTCGATTTAGATAACTAATGAAACATTTTTCAAATTTTTTTTCGCAGGAAGTTTCATTTTTCTTTATAATATGTCATCAAAATATAATATAAACGATAGTTATTTGGGCCCTTCTCAGCATTTTTTTTTTAATTATCTTTCGCGCGATCGGGTAAGCAGCAAACAATATAAATTCAGATTATCAAAATAAAGTTCCTCAGTACCGTTCAGTGTAAGAGCACCAATTCTTCGACCCTTCCTGCCTATCATTTTTACATATAATGCATACATTAATTATCAAGTGGAATTAAATACTTATGAAAAGAAAAAAATTCCACTACGGTTTTTGGTATGCCAATAATTGGGCTACGGGGTAAAGAATTGCCGCTCTTCCCCTACAATGTTATATTTCTTGTTGGCAATACTAAACGTATGAATAATTCAAGTATTATTATTATGAACAGAAACAAAATGAGGATACATGATATGCATTGAAATTTATTGTTCTGATTCTTTAAACCCTTATAACGACACGTCTGTACTTTACCACTCTTGACTCCTACAATATTTGTGTTACAAGTTGATATATGTGATAGGTTCGAAGGATATTTACCATGAATAACAATAAAAACTAGAATATTCGATTGAAAGAAATTCGCTCATTTGCCTATTATTATGGTTTTTTGGTTATCAGTTGTTCAATAATAAAAAAGTGAGAAAAGAAGCCCGCGCAAAATACATGAGAAAAAATCCTTAAGTGACTTTTACTTTCACTAACTGATTTTTTAGTTTTCAGAACTAGAACAAATTTCCCAAAAGGTCTTGGACCAATTATGGCTAGTTTTTTGTGTGCAGGCTCCCTTAGCTTGTCATATCACTTTTCGCTGGAAGTTTCTCGTTAATTCCGATTTTCTTCAAAATTGGCTCAAAGTAAAGCTTTTGATACAAAAAATCTACTTTCCAAATTTTAAATAATTTGCCATCCTACGGCCCATGTATATCCTCAAATTCAACTATTCACGTTCAGGTATCTGACCATGGCGAACGTTTGCGGGCCCGAAGTTCTTGAAGAACCGGTCATTCAGAGGTTCTCCTTCTCCTTCTCCTTCTCCTTCTCCTTCTCCTTCTCCTTCTCCTTCTCCTTCTCCTTCTCCTTCTCCTTCTTTCTGACTTTTCCCATGTGAATTCCTTTATCCCCGGCAATATAACGAGGGATTGGGCTTAATGGTATAATAATAATATAATCCAAGAAGTCGCTTTACTGAATTCAAAGTATTTCAAACTTTAGTGTGCTTATTTAGCAATACTATGGAAAATCGCATAAAAGAATCTGCTGAATATTGGTTCAACTTTGACTTATTCCGCAAGATAGGGTATTTATGCCCCTGTGAACTCTTTGCAATCTATAGATTCGTACATCTGAACAGTGACTGTATTTGCGACCGAATAGGACCACTTAATCTCCGTGGAGGGTTCCATGAATACATTAAGTGCTTCCTTCCTCTACCAACTATTTCTGATCAAAAATCTAGAGTTAGCCCAGTAATGCTCTGATAGTATTTTCAATTCTAAGTTTGAATTTAAAGGCACATTTCATTGTAAAACTATCCAGATTCCTATAAATAGGTTCTTGAAAATAGAAGAGCGGAAGTTTTAATGACTCGAAGGATAGATTTAGATAAATAAGTTTTTGGCATCAAAATACAAATCCAGTTTAGGAATCATTAGAAGATTACAGACTTCAAACTCTTTCACCTATTTCCCTCTTTCCCCGCTTTTTCTAATTTTTTCGCTTAAATTCGAGCTGATACAGCCCAATAAGAAAATCAAATTATTTTTTAGTGAACATTAATTCTTTTTTGTTTAAAAGTCTACTATTCACTTTTTGGTTCAGAATTCATCTCTCAAGTTTTAAAATTGTACTATTTTGATGAAAATTAAATTTGTTGTTGTTGAAAATTCAGATATTTTGTTGAAAGGTCATCTTTTTTGGTTGAAAATTGAACTGTTTAGTTGATCATTCGTCTTTTTTGAATAGAAAATTTGTCCTTTTGGATTGAAGGTTCATCTTTCTTGTTTGAAAATGAAATTTTTGTTGAAAATTCAACTGCCTTCTGAAAGTTAAACTATTTAGTTGAAAATTATATTTTTTGTTAAAAATTCATCTTTTAGGGTTTCAGAGTCAATGAGTTGCTAAAATATTAGTCTTTTTAGCTTTGAAACTCGACTTTTTTGTTGAAAATTCGTCTTTGCGGTTTGAAATATCAACAATTATATTTTTTGTTGAGAATTCACCTTTTTTGATTGAAAATTAATTTTGTTGGTTAAAGATTTATCTGTTTGGTTTAATAAATGATTATTTAGTTGAGAATTGGTTTTTCTATTTGGATTTTCATCTATTTCGCTAGAAATTTTATTTTTCTGTTAAAATTGTAACTGAATAAAAATTGATCTGTTTTTGTTAAGGATTCAAATATTTTATTAAAAATTTGTCGTATTTGGTTGAAATCAACTTTTTTCATTGTAAAATTAATTAATTTATTCTATTTTTTGTTAGAATACATTTTTTGTTTGCACATCAATTACTTGGTTAAAAGTTTAACTACTCACTAAAAAAAAATCGGTTGAAGGTGTATCTGTTTGTTGAAAATTTTTTGTTGTTGTTGAAAATTCTTGTTTCTGTTGTTGTAAATTATTTTTTTCAACTAAAAATCGAATTATTTGTTTGATGTGTTTCGTTGAAAATTCGTCTTTTAGTATCGATTATTATATTTTTCTTTGAGAATGCATCCTTTTTGGTTGAAAATCGAACTAGTTTGTTCAAAATTCATTTTTTTGGTCGAGGATGCATCTCTTTGGTTTAGGATTTAATTATTTTGTTGAAAATTAATTTTATTGGTTAAAAATTCATCGCTTCTCGTAGAAATTTCATCATTTTTGTTTGAAGGTTTAACCATTTTGTTGAAAATTATTTTTTATTATTGAATATTGATCTATTTGGTCAAAAAATTATTTGTTTGGTTGAAAATTAACTTTCTTGGTTGAAAATACGTATTTTTCGATTGTGTTCTATTGTTTTTGATTTAAGGTTAAATTTTGTTGTTGTTGAAATATCAATTATTATATTTATTGCTGCAAATTAATTTTTCGTTTAAATTCAACTATTTGGTTACAAATTAACTATTTTGTTGAAAGGTTGACTCTTTTGCTCGAAAAATCATCTCTTTGGTACAAAATACTTTTTGGTTGAAAATTCATCTTTTTTTGTTCAAAATAATTTTTTGAGCGAACAAATCAACTATTTGGTTGATGTATTTTGTTGAAAATTCGACTTTTTTATATCACTATTATATTTTGAGTTGAGAAAGCACCTTTTTTAGTTGAAAATCCTAACACTTTCTTCAAAATTAATTTTGTTGTTGTTGAAAATTCATCTCTTTGGCTTAAGATTTATCTCTTTGGCTTAAAATATTATTATTTAGTTGAAAATTAGATCTTCTATTTGAAATTTCATCTCTTTTGGTAGAAATTTCATTTTTCTGTTAAAATTGTAACTGAATAAAAATTAATCTGTTTTTGTTAAGGATTCAAATATTTTATTAAAAATTCGTCGTATTTGGTTGAACTAAACTTTTTTTATTGTGAAATCAATTAATTTATTCTATTTTTTGTTAAGAATACAGTTTTTTATCAGCATTTTAATTATTTGGTTGTTAATTAATTTTTTCCACTAAAAATTCAGTTATTTGGTTGATGTGCTTTTTTGAATATTCGTCTTTTTATGTCGACTATTATATTTTTCTTTGAGTATGCATCTTTTTTGGTTGAAAATTGAACTAGATTGTTCAAAATTAATTTTTTTGGTTGAGGAATCATTTCTTTGGTTTAAGATTTCATTATTTTGTTGAAAATTCATTTGTTTGGTTGAAAATTTATCTCTTTTCGTAGAAATTTCATCTTTTTGCTGGAAGATTTAACTATTTTGTGAAATTTTATTTTTATTCTTGAACATATACCTATTTGGTCAAAAATGGATTTATTTGGTGGAAAATTAACTTTTTTTGTCAAAAATAATTTATTTTCTTGAAATTACGTATTTTTTTATTGCGTTCAATTGTTTTTGATTTGAAGTTACAATGTTTTTTGGTTGAAATATCAATTATTATATTTATTGTTGCAAATTCATTTTTTTTTTCAACTATTTAGTTACAAATTAACTATTTTGTTGAAAGGTTGACTCTTTTGCTCGAAAAATCATCTCTTTGGTAGAAAATATTTTTTGGTTAAAAATTCATCTGTTTTTGCTTAAATTAATTTTTTCAACAAAAAATTCAACTATTTGGTTGATGTATTTTGTTAAAAATTCAACTTTTTTATATCGACTATTATATTTTCAGTATATAAAGCATCTTTTTTAGTTGAAAATTCAAATACTTTGTTCAAAATTCATTTTTTTGTTGTTGTTGAAGATTCATCTCTTTGGTTTAAGATTTAATTAATTTGTTAAAAACTTGTTTATTTGTTCTAAAATTCATCTCTTTTGGTAGAAATTTAATCGTTTTCGTTAAAAATGCAACTGTTTGACCAAAAATTAATATGTGTTGTTTCAGGATTCAAACATTTTGTTGAAAATTCATCGTTTTTTGTTGAATTGAACTATTTTTTATTAAAAATTAAACTCTTTTCTTGTTGAAATATCAACTATTATATTTTTTGTTAAGAATTCATCTTTTTTGTTGAAAAATCGAATCCCTTGCTTGAAAGTTCAACTATTTTGCTAAAAATGTATTTTTCGTTGTTTAAAATGCATCTATTTGTTGTAAAATTAACTTTGTTACAAATTTATTTATTTATTTGAAAATTAACTTTTTTTGTTGAAAATTCATATATTTTCTCTAAAATTAATTTTTTTTTGATTGAGTTAAAGTTAAAATATTTGTTCAGTAAAATATTATTTATTATGTTTATTGTTGCAAATTTATTTATTTTTGTCGTTGAAAATTGAACTATTTGTTACAAATTAACTTTTTTGTTGAAAGGTTGACTGTTTTGCTTGAAAAATCATTTCTTTTCGTAGAAAATCTTTTTTTGTTAAAAATGCAACTATTTTTTTGAAAATGTAGCATATTTCGGCTTGAAATCTTAGGAATATCGTGACTACGTTAATTTCATTCCAAATAACTTACACTCCTAACATTCCTCTATTTTTATGAAAAACCACCATATTTCCTCTGTTTTGAGATTATTTTTGACTGTGACCTCTGAGATTATTTCTTTCCCAAGGGATATGTAAATCCAAAAACAATTTTCAGACAAGAAAAATTTCATTTTCTCCAAAGTAAGCTGACCCGTGTACTGAAACAGATGGCACTTTCCAAGAGTCTGAATATCACAGAAGATGAAGAAGTCGAAACACGTTCGAGCCCAACCGTGTATAGTCATTCGGCAGTATCCGGTCACATTACTTCCGGCTACATTCCAGGGACCAATAGAATCGACGATGAAAGCTCTTGAGCAATTCCGGCTCACAAAGGTGGATCGCGAAAATATTTTCAATCCTGTAAGGCGGGAAAATTGTACTTCAGAAAATGATAGAGGACCAATTCTACATTTTTGTACTAGTGCTTTTAAAGAAAAACTATTATTATTATTATTATTATTATATAAACAGGCCTCGTAGCTAAGGCCACTATTTATTTACTTTTCGTTGAAAAATATTTTTCAGCTTCTTCTTTAATTGGCTAAAATAATATGTCCGCCGTCTCAACGAATCTCATCATACCGGAAAATTGTCTTAGTGGTCCCCTAACTTACGTAATTTTTCCTCACTTAATTTTTGTCGTTTATTTATTGAGGGGGTTTTCAAAGATTACGTTAATCGAAATTTTATTTGGTTGATTTTTAGTTTATATTTCTTTCGCTTCTAACATTTTTTAACTATATAAGTGAATTTTTCAACTAAGAAAGACCAATTTTGAACTAAAAATGGATTAGTTAAATTTTCATTTTGAAGGAGTAATTTTCAATAAAAAAAGAATCTTCTACAAAGCAGTTTAATATTGTAACAAATTGCTTGAATTTTCTACAAAACAGTTGAATTTTCAACCCTAGAAAATGAATCTTCAACAAAAAAGTTAATTTTCAACTAATGAGTTAAATTTTCAACAAAGTAGTTCAATTTTCGCTTAAAAAAAACGAATTTTCAACTAAAATTATGAATCTTCAATAAAAAACAAATTTTAAGAAAGTAGTTCAACTTACAACCGAGGAGTTGAATGTTTAACCTAAGAAGATACATTTTCAACCTAAAGAGATTAATTTTCAACAATCAATGTAATAGTTGGTATTTAAAAAAAATTGCAATTTAAAATAAGGAAAAAGTTATATTTACCCAAAGAAAACAGATTTTCAACAAAATACTTTATTCATCAACTAAAACAGATTAATTTTTAACCAAACATTTACAGTTTTAACCAGAAAATTGATTTTGTACCAAAGAATACCAATTTTCAACAAAATACGTAAATTTGCAACTAATTAGTTAAATTTTTTATCAAATTGTTAAATTTTTTAGCCAAAAATACAAATTTTCTAAAATTTGACTTTCAACCAAACATGACACTTGCATTTTCAAACAAAAATTGTGAAATTTCTATAGAAAGAGATGAATTTTTAAACCAAGAAGATGAATTTTCAACGAAAAAAGATTATTCTTTAATCAAATAGTTCAATTTTCTACCACAAAGATGAATTTGCAACACACAAGAATAATGCTTTACAAAAACGATGAATTCTCCACAAATGAAATAAATTTTTAACCAAATAGTTTGAACAATGGATGGAATATTAGTCTAAATTTTTTCGGAATAAATTTTATTTTATACTTATTTTGTTTATAATATTTTTCAACTAAATAGTTGAATTTTTAAACTATAAAAGATAAATTTTGAACAAAAAATGGAGTAATTAAAGTTGCATTTAGCAGAAATAATTTTCAATAAAAAGCGAATTTTCTACCAAGTTGTTGAATTTTCAAACCAAAAAGACTAATTTTCAACAAAACAGTTGAATTTTCAAACTGAGAATATAAATCTTTAACAAAAGAGTTATAGATCAACCAATCCAGTTTTCAAAATTCAACTCGGAAAGTGTTTCAATTTTTAACGTTTTCAATTTGTCCTTTTTTGGAAATTTTAATCTGAAATTATTCAATTTTTAAAGTTTTCATTTCGAAATAAAATTGTTCAATTTCTAAGGCTTTTTTTATAATGAATTTTTAAATTGTTTATGTTTTTAATGTTAGGAATAATTAATAATGTCACAATTTACAGTATAAAGGATTTTTTATTGAATTGTCTCGAATTAAATGCCTCATTGAAAATTGAATTAGTTTTTATTTGAGATTGTTTCAAAATATTAACCATTTCAAACTCACATTTTCAAAAATAATTTCAAATTGAAAAATTTTAAATTATGCGATTTAAAACATTTTATTCATACTGATCTTCTTTTGCAATATTTTGCGAACATTTTATATGTCTTAAAATTGTTCTATTCTTAGTTGAACGTTTAAAATTGAAAAATATTTTATTGTAAGGTTTCAAGAATAAATAATATTTCTAAATGAAGTGTTAAGAATGGAACGATTTGAAATTATAAATTTAAAAATTGTTTTCTTTGAACAAAAATAGATAAAAATAAAAATATGCAAAATTGATACCCTAATAATTAAATAATTTCTTTAATTTTGAATAGTTGCAATTTTAGAGTTCTGAATTTTCATGTTCAAAGCTGAATTTTTAATTTTTCCCTTTCATAAGTTTTAACTTTGCAATTAAAATTTTTTAATTATTTAAATTCAGTTAGAATTATTAAGATTTGAAACCGTTCGAGTCTAAAAAAGTTTTTTTTATCATAACTCTGGGTAATTATTTTGTTTAGTGTTAATTGAATTTTATCTTCGTTCACTTTATAATTAAAAAATTTTCCATTTGAACTATGAAAATTGAGTTGAGTTTATTTTTACATTTTTGAAAAAATTCCCTTTTGAATTTTATCATTAAGTAATAATATTTTTATGGAAGAAAAATGAAAAATTCTGTACTTTTAGATGCTTTGACATTAAAAAGTTTAATTTAGTTTTCATTTTCAAATTGTGTTTAGAATTCTAACCTGTAATTATGTAATTTGTAATATTTTGAAATTCTCCTCTCTCTTTTCTAATGAAATTGTATAATTTTCAAAATTTCCGTCCCAAATTTTTAAAACTTTAAGAGCTTGATTTAAAGTGTTTCAATTTTGAACACTTTAAATTTCAAATGATTCTATTTTTAACGCTTTTATTTTGAAATGATACAAATCCAATTCATTTAACTCCCTTCGAAAGTTTGACCCTTTTTCAAAATTTTACCTGTTCTAAAATTGGTTGATTTTGAATATTTTCAATTCAAAATCGTTCAATTTTTTATTTTATTTCAAGCGCTTTCAGTTCAAATTTTTTTTCATTTTTTTCAAATTTTCAATTCTTTTTCAAGATTTTTTCTCGTTTCTAAAAATATTAAACCAGTAATCGACCCTATTTTATATTTAAATATACAAAACAATTAATCATTATTTCAAAAATTTGAAGAATACTTGATATTAAATTTTTTTTTTGAAAATGAATTTATAAATTGTTTTAATATTCAATATTAAAACAATAAAAAAAGTTTTTGGTGATTTTTCACATTTTTTTTACTTCCGGTTTTTTACTTACTCCTAACAACTCTCGTCGATATCTTTCCTTTTAAGGAACTCCTACCGACTAACGGACCATCGTATTTTTATTTCCCATCAGCCCACTGCGCTTTTCCGCAGATCGCACAATATACTCCCACGAAAAGAAACTTAACTCGTAAAAGTTTAATGGCGTTATACCGCATTCGAAGACACTCACCCGTGAATTCCGCCAATAATGCGTCTGCACTCAAAAAATGAAAATTCTTTAAGGAAAAAATGTCATTTATTTTTCTATAACGGACTTTTATCCAATACTTGACTTTTATAGCCAGTTTCAGCATCCAAGTCCCCATTACAAAAAACATTCGAGAAATATGAAATGCGTTTTTACACAACTCGGGTACTTACTCAACATTTTTTTCAAACATTCCTTGTTGTTCCTAAATGTTGTAAATTTTCCAGTGATGGAAATATGAACACTTTTTGAAGGAAACGAAAAATTCCACAGCCATAGTGATTTATGGGCGAATATAAGATTCGAGAGGATACTCGAGACGAATTTCGAGATGATATTCGATACAAGATTCGAGAATATACTCGAGAAGATTTTCGAGAAAAGATTCGAGACGAGACTCGAGACGAAATTCGAGATTAGACTCGACACTAAATTCGAGACAAGACCAAACTCGAGATAAGATTCGCGATGGGATGATGGGTAAAGGAAGAGAGAAGAGGGGAAATGGAGTGGAAGATTTGATTGACTTAACAGGCTGCGAAATCCTTTTTTGTATGCGCATTTCGCCAACTTTGACTAATTTTTAAAATAAAAAAAAAACAACACTTTAGTCACTTTTCTTTCAATAAATTAACCCATGGGGTTTCAAAGGATTTGAAATATTTTAGGATATTTATAAAAATTCCAAGGTAGTTTTAATAGACTTCAATAATTTGAAGGTATTCCAAAGAATTTGAAAGATTTTGGGCTATTTTTGAAACTTCCGAAAATATTTCAAGAGCTTTAGAAAGTTTTAAAGGATTTGAAAAGTTTCAAGGGATTTCGAAAGATTGTTAAGGATTTAAAATATTTTAGGGCATTTAAAAGATTATAAGGCACTTTCAAAAGATTGAAAATTTATCAAGGAATTATTAAGGATTTGAATAATTTTAAGGGATTCAAACAATTTTTCATAGGGTATCAAATATTTATTAGAATTTCAAAAGATATGGAATGAATTTATAGAAACCATGAGGTTTTTGGATACTTTAAAAGATTACAAGGAAATTTATAAGATTACCGAGGATTTCAATGATTTTAAGTGATTTCTAAAAAATTGTCGAGGTATTTGGATGCATTTTCCAGGATTTCAGGAAATGTCATCAGATTTATAGGGCATTTTTTTATTTAAATGAATTTTCAGGAGCTCTAAAAATTTTCAAAGAATTTATACAAATTTCAAAGGATTTGAAATATCAGCTGTTTATAAAAATTCCAAGGAATTGTCACAAGCTTCAAAAAATTGAAAGGAATTCTAAAATATTGTGAAGGATTTGAAATATTTTAGGTTATTTAAAAATATTCCAAGAAATTTTCCATTGATTTTAGTAATTTAATGGGATTTTCAAAGGGTTTGAAATATTTTAGAACAAAAAGATTCCAAGGCTTTTTCAAGACCTTTAAAAAATTGTAAGGGATATCCAAAGATTTTAATTGTTTTAAGAAATTTAATATAATAGAATTTCACTGGATTTTATCATATTTTAATGAATATCAGAGATTTGAAGACAGTTTCAAATATTTTTTGCAATCCATTTGAATTTATTTGGAATTCACCATACATTCTTATTCATTTATCCTGAATAATTTTTTATTGATTTGCATTTTTCGAGATTCTCTTGATTTTTTTCAATTCGCTTGAATTAGTCTAAATTTACTCAATTCAATGGACTTTTAATAATTTTTTTCCACTAAAAAAAATTAATTTTTAAATCAAAAAGACAAATTTTCAACAACAAAAAAAAGGTGAATTTTCACCCATAGAAGATTTCAGTTAACTTTTCAACACCAAAATATGAATTTTAAACAAAAATTAAATTCTCCTTGAAATAGTGGAATTTTCAACACGAAAATACGAATTTTGAACAAAATGTAAATTTTCTACCAAATAGTTGAATTTTCAACAAAACAGTTGACTGTTCAACCAAAAAAGTGGAATTTTTAACCAAATTGTTGAATTTTCAACCAAACTATTATATTTTTGTCCAAGAAAGATGCAATTTCTACTAAAATTTAAAAATTTTTTATTTAAAATGTAAATTAAAAAAAAATATTTGAATTTTCATCCAAAAAAGATTTCAGTTGACTTTTCAACACCAAAATATGAATTTTAAACAAAAATTAAATTCTCTACAAAATTGTAGAATTGTCAACAAAACAGTCAAATTTTCAACCAAAAAGGATACATTTTCAACAAAACAGTCAAATTCTCAACCAAAAAGGATAAATTTTCAACAAAACAGTAAAAATTTTCAACCAAAAAGGATCAATTTTCAACAAAACAGTCAAATTTTCAACCAAACAGTTGCCTCTTTACCCAAGAAAGATGAAATTTCTACTAAAATGGATGAATTTTTTAATTAAAAAGATAAACTTTTCAAAAAATAGTTGAATTTTAATCCAAAAAATATTTCAGTTGACTTTTCAACACCAAAATATGAATTTTAAACAACAATTAAATTCTCTACGAAATAGTGGGATTTTCAACAAAACAGCCGAATTTTCAACCAAAAAGAATAAATTTTTAACAACATTGTTGAATTTTCAACAAAGCATTTGCCTCTTTACACAAGAAAGATGAAATTTCTACTAAAATGGATGAATTTTTGATTTAAAAAGATAAATTTTCAAAAAAAACTAGTTGAATTTTAATCCAAAGAATATTTCAGTTGAATTTTCAACACCAAAATATGAATTTTGAATAAAATGTAAATTTTCTACGAAACAGTTGAATTTTCAACCAAAAAAGTGGAATTTTTAACCAAATTGTTGAATTTTCAACCAAACTGTTATATTTTGTCCAACAAAGATACAGTTTCTACTAAAATTGATAAATTTTTAAATTTTAAATATAAATTAAAAAAAAATAGTTAAATATACATCCAAAAAAGATTCCAGTTGACTTTTCAAAACCGAAATAAGAATTCCAAACAAAAAGTAAATTTTCTACGAAATAATGTAATTTTCTACAAAACATTTGAATTTTCAACCAAACTGTTATACTTTTGTCCAAGAATAGTTTAATTTTCAACAAAACAGTTGAATTTTCGACCAAGCAGATGACTTTTTAACAAAATTGTTGCAAATATATTACTAACAAAAATATTATATCAAGGTTACCGCAAAACTTAATTCTAAAAATTCTCTAATTTTTCCGCGGTCAATTTTTAATTTTCCCTGACCTAGAATCTTTTATGAACAGAATAAAACAATTTGAACTTAAAATTGAATAATTTCAAATTTATTCTTCTGGAAAATTATTTAAAGTTATAGAAATTTCTTGACTTTTTTTAGATGTTTTTTTAATTCCTGGCTTTTCCCTGATCAATAAAATTCCCTGACTTTTCAAAAAATTATCGTTGAATTTGTTCGTTTTTCACTCACCAGGTATCTGTGGCGCGCTAGGATAAAATTATATTAACTTTTTGTAAAATTACTGCAATTAATACGAGTTATTTTTTTCATTTGCAAATTTCCAAAAATTACGTACGTGAATACCGCCCTTGAGCTTCTACATAATTTAAGTACGGTGCCCAAAGAATCTGCATCTTTAATCGGAGAAAATATGTGTTTTTGAGGTACCATATAAATTCACTTTCTTTTGAGCAAAAAATTGTTTACATTGAGCTTTTTTAACAGAATTTACCGTGTAAACCAGTGTTGGGTATGTTACTTTTTTTGAGTAACTAGTTACAGTTACGTTACTTAACGGAAAAAGATTACTAGTTACTGTTACGTTACTTGTAACTGTAACTAGTTACAGTTACTAGATAATGTAACTTCAAGTTTCCTAAAAAGTTACTTTTTTCACTTCCTCAAATTTATAATTTACAAATCAAAATAAATAATATGATAATTCATAAAAACTTCATTTTCATCAGCCATTAAAATGATTTTTCATATGAAATTTCGAGATAAAGTCACGACACCGTATTTAATTTTAGAAATTCTATTCCCCTGTTTTACGGTTTTATGCAAATCTTAATTTTCGACTGATAAAATAGTTGGAAAATACTGAAATTTTTCAAATTTCAGACAAAACACCTTGAGTATGATTCTATTTGAAGCGCTTCAAATTCCTGACATTTCATGTAAAAATATTGCCTTTTTAACAAAATAGCATTTGTATTTTTAACACAAAAAATATTAATTTTTTCCCCGGAAGAAATTAATTTTCAAATCAAAAAGAGCACCTTTGAACAAAAGAGTTGAATTTTCAAACCAAAAGGCTGAATTTTCAACAAAAAAGTTACTTTGCAATCAAATGGTTGGTCTTTCAACAAAATAGTTAAATTTTAAACAAAATACATGAACTTTCAACCAAATTGTTGAATTTTCATACCGAAAATAATAATTATCTACAAAAAAGTTAATTTCTCACCAACTGGTTGATTTTTCTACCATTTTCAAATTAAGAAGACGAATTTTCGACAAAAGAGTTAAATTTCAAAGAAAAAAGTTCATTTTTATCTAAACAGTTTAATTTTCTACCAAAATATTTGAATTTTCTACCCTAGAAAAACGAATTTGAAACAAAATAATTAAAAATTTAATTTGAATAATGAAACCTCAACCAAAAAACTGAATTTTTAACAAATTAGTTCAAGTTTCGACCAATTAGTTTAATTCACATAAAAAGAAGGCAATGTTTCAATAAAATAGCTGAACCCTCTACAGAATTTTTTTTACCAAAAGAGGGAAATTTTCAAACCAAAAACAAACACTTTTCTAAAAAAAGTTGAATTTTCAACAAAAATGTTCGTTACTTTTCAACCAAATAGTTTAACTTTATACCAAAGTAGTTGAATTTTTAACAGAATACATGAATTTTTAAACAAAATAGATTAATTGTCAACCAAAAATATAATAGTTGATATTATTTCAACCAAAAAAGATTTTATTTTGAAATCAAACAGAGTTGAATTCAACCAATATAGGCGAATTTTTAACAAAAAAGCTAAATCATCAACCGAATCAGATTAATTTTTTATCAAAGCAGTTAAATTTTCAACAACAAAAAAAGAGATTTTGTTACCAAAAGAAATTAATTTTGACACGAAAAAGGCGAATTTTGAACCAAGAAAGAAACAAAATTTCCACTACATTGTTGAATTTTCAAGCCAAAAAGACAAATTTTCTACAAAACAGTTGCATTGTCAAACCAAAAATATGAATTTTAATCAAAAATGTTACTTTTCGACAAAATAGTTTCACTTTCTACCAAGATAGTTAAATTTTTAACAAAATACATCAATTTTCAACTAAGTGGTTGCATTTTCATACAAAATAATTGAATTCTCAACAAAAAATATGATATTTGATATTATTTTAACCAAAGGAGATTTTAATTTGAAATGAATCACAGTTGAATATAATCAAGAAAGACGGATTTTCAACAAAATATCTGAATCCTCAACCAAAAGAGATTAATTTTCTACCCATAACTGACCCATAAACCTCTCCTAATAGGAAATATATTTTAAAAAAGTAACTTTAAAGTAACTAAAATTGAAGTTCCAAGTTACTGCAAAAATCGTAACTAAGTTAAATTACAAGTTACTTTTTAAAATAGTATCGAAGTTTCCTTAAAAGTTACAAATAATGTAACTTTTCAGTAACTTAGTTACTTGTAACAAGTAAAAAAGTTTTACATATAAATATATAATATAATAATATTTATATTATAATATTCTATATGTATGATATATATTTATGAGTATATAAAAAAATATAAAAATAATATTATTTGTTATTTATATTATTTTCCAATTGTACTTTCGACTATACGTTCCAGTTTCGAAACTACATTTTACATGATGTTTTGGTCTCTCTAAAACGACACGTGAAACTGTGAAGTAGTGTTTCAGGCTCTCAATCGATATCCTTCTATGGGTATGTACATACAACAATTTCAATGGAGCACAAAGGAAAATATTTATCTTCACTTAAAAAGTTTGTATTTATGCTTTTTTTTATAAAAATTGACAATTTCTTCTTCTTGCATGGAAAAAGATAATTTAAAATCAACAACAATTTTTCGCGAGTTCTTGATTGATTTTCAAAACTATGTTGTTTCGAATGATTTTCGAAAAATGGTAAATTCAGTTCGATTAATTTTAATATAATGTGATTGAAACATTCTAGCTTTGCAAATGTCAGAAAAAGTCAGGGAATTCGAAAAAAATCTTGCAGAAGTCAGGACATTTTTATGAGAGACATTTTAAGTAACTGTCAGGGACAATAGATTTCAAAAAATTTAATTTCAATTTGAAATGTTTATTCCATTTATAAAAGATTCTACGTTAAAAGTGTTACAAGATTAATTTTATTTGTTGCAATTACCTCCTCAGGGCGATTATATTTTTAGTTTAAAATCTTATTATTTGATTGAAAAGTCGACAGTTTTGTTAGAAACTCATCCTTTTTAAGTTGTAAATTCAATTATTTTAATATAAAAATAATATTTTGTTGAAAATTGATATTTTAGTGTTAAAACTTCAGCTGAGATTTCTCGTAGTTTAAAACTTAACTAATTGTTTGAAAACTGGTCTTTTTAGTTTAAAAATTCATCTGTTTTAGTAGAAATTTCTTCTTTTTTGACAGAAGTGCAACTGTTTGGTTGAAAATTAATAATCTTCTCCAGTTGAGTATTTAACTATTTTATTGAAAATTTGTCTTTTTTGGTTAAATTAAACTGTTCTTGTTTAAAAATTAAAATCTTTTGTTGTTGTTGAAATATCTACTAATACATTATTCGTTGAAAATTTACCTTTTCTGGTTAAAAACTGAACTACTTGGTAGAAGAACGAACTACTTTGTTAAAAAAAAAACAATGCAACTTTCTTTGGTTGAAGTTTAATCTTTATTGATTAAAAATGTGACCATTTGGTTGTTAATTCATCTCCATAGGTGGAAAATTCAACTACATATTTGGATGAAAAATAAATTTTTTGTTGTAAAAAATGAAACTAATTTGGTTGAAAATGCAACTGTTTTGGGTAAAATTATTTATATCTTTATTAACAATTCGACCATTTAGTTGAAAATTTATATTTTTATATGGAATATTCAACTGTTTGGTTGTAAATGCCTGTCTTTGGACGTTTAATCTTTTTTGTTTAAAAATTCGTCTATTTGGACAGAAAAGTTGTCCTTTTTGAGTGTAAAGCCATTTTTTTAGTCGAAAAATCCACTATTTGTTTAAAAATTCATGAATGTTGTTGAAAGTTTAACTTTTTGGTAAAATATCAATCTTCTTTCTTGAAAATTATTGTTTCTGGTTTAAAAATTCATCTCCTTTAATAGAAATTGCATCTTTTTTGGTTGAAATATTATCTATTACGTTTTTCGTTGAAAATTCATCTTTAAAATTTGAAAAATCAACTATTTGGCTGAAAATTCAACTATTTTGTTAAAAATTATTTTTTTTTAATTCAACTCTGTGGTCGAAAAGTGAACTATTTGTAGAAAATTAGTTTGTTTTTTGTTTGTTAAAATATCAACTACTACATGTTTCATTTAGAATTCATCTTTTTGTGGAAAATTTTAATTTTCTGGTTGAAAATTCAACGATCTTCTAAAAAATTCTTCGTTTCGGCTGGAAAATTTAAATATTTGGTTGCAAATGCAACTGTTTTTGGTTGAAGTTTCATCTTTTTTTATTAAAAATTTGACCATTCGATTGAAAATTTATGTTTGTATGTTGAAAATTCAACTGTTTGGATAAAAATAATTTTTATTGTTGAAAATTCAACTATTTGGTTGGAAAAGCACTTTTTTTGGTTGAAGCTTAACCTTTTTTTGTTGGAAATTAAACTGTCTTCTAAAACATTAAGTTATTTTCTTGGAAATGCAACTGTTTTTAGTTGAAGTTTCATATTTTATGTTTAAAATTTCGACCATTTGTTTGAAAATGTATCTTTCTAGGTTGAAAATTCGAAAATATTAAAAATTTAACTATTTTGTTCAATAAATCATTTTATCTGGTCGGCAATTTAACTGTTTTGTTGAAAACTTAATTATTTGTTGGAAATTCAACTACTTTGTTGAACACTCGTCGTTTTTGGGGGAAAATTGAACCTTTTAATGGAACATTTGTCTATTTGGGACAGAAAATTCATCCTTTTGACATAAAGTCGTATTTTTTTGTTAAAAATTCAACTTTTTGTTTGAAAATTATTGTATTTTTATGAAAATTCATCTTTTTTGGTAGAAAACTAATCTGTCTGTTTGAAAATTCTTCTTCTTAGTTTAAAATTTTATCTTGTTGGGTTGAAATATCAATTATTAGATTTTTTGTCAAGAATTTGTCTTTGTAGGTTGGAAGTTCAACTATTTGATTAAAAATTCTACTATTTGGTTGAAAATAAGAGTGTGCAAAAAGCTCGAAACTTCGAGTCGAGTCGAGCCTACTTTTTTCGAGTCGACTCAAGTCGAGCTCGAGCATGCTCAAAATGTGCGAGCTACTCGAAAGTTTCGAGAACTCGAACGGCTTCGAGTACTCGAAATTTTCGATGACTTGAACAGTTTTGAGCTACTCGAAAGTTTCGGCTTCTCGAAAATCTCGAGTTCACGAAGAAATTCGAGTACTCGAAAGTTTCGAGCTGCTCGAAAGTTTAGGGTTCTCGAAGCTATTGAAATTAACAAGAATTTCTTCAATCGCGGTACTAGGGGGGTTTTCACATTGCTAACAGTGATTTTAGAATTAAAGGTAAGAATTCGAGATATTTGATCGAAAACGGCGACTACATTTTTGAGAATTTCAATAAATTGACAGATGAAAAATTTAATAAACTGACGGATTTCCATGAGACTCATTATGCTAGAGTTTTTTTCGGGCTTCTGATCATAAATTTAGTTGAAATTTTGAAGAAAATAATTATATTCAGGGATGTCGTCAGTTTATTGAATTTTTACAGAATTTGTTAATTGTTTTGGAGAAAAAATCTTGAATTTTTATTTCAACATCGCTTTTAGCAATGTGAAAAACGCTTGAGTATCGGGTTTGAAAAAATTCTTGTTAATTTCCAAAGTTTCGAAAGTTTCGAGTGCTCGAAAAGTTTCGAGCTTTCTGAAAAGCTCGATCTCGACTCGAACCGGATCGAGCTCAGCTCGACTCGACTCGAAAGCTAACAAGGTCGATCCGAACTTCGAGTTTGAGTTTTTTTGCACACCCCTAGTTGAAAATTACATTTTGTTGTTGAAAATTGAACTATTTTGATAAAAAGTCATATTTTTTGGATAGAAAATTCCTCTTTTTGGGTTAAAAATTCATCTTTTGGTAGAAATTTCATCTTTTTTGGTTGAGAATTCATCTTTGTAGGTAAAAACTTAAATTATTTTGTCACAAACTTATTTATTTATTTACCTATTTAAAAATTCTACTCACTAATCGAAATTTGAACTATTTTGTAGGAAATTCGATTTTTTTTTGTAATATCAACGACTACATTCTTCACTGAGAATTCACCTTTTTGTTGAAAATCCTGCTGTCTCCTAAAAAAATCATCTTTTTGGACTATTTGGTTGAAAATGCAACTGTTGTTTGGTGAAGTTTAAACTTTTTGAATAAAGATTTGACCATTTGATTGAAAATTCATTTTTGTATGTTGAAAATTAAATTAAACCGGCATTTTACGCACATGTGTATAAAACAGCGTTTTACGCACATGTTGCATAATATACTATTTCCTGATCGAGAATTAAACTGTTTTGTTGAAAATTCGTTCTTTTGGATTTAAAATTCATCTTCTATAGTAGAAAAGTGATTTATTTGTTTAAAAATGAATGTTTTTTGTTGAAAATTCCTCTTCTCGTTTATAAAATTGATCCCTTTTTGTAGAAATTTCATCCTTTTTGGTTGAAATATCAACTATTACGGAAGAATTCATCTTTTCAGGTTAAAAATAAAACTATTTTCTTAAAAACTTGGTTATTTATTCGAAAAGTCTACTATTTGTCGAAAATCGAATTATTTTGTAGGTATTTCGTTTTTTTCAGGTTGAAATATCAGCGACTACATTCTTCACTGAAAATTCATCTTTTTGTTGAAAATTCAACTTTGCGGGTTGAAAATTCGGTTGTCTTCTAAAAAACTCATCTTATTCGCCTGAAAATTTAACAATTCAGTTGAAAATGCAACTGATTTTGGTTAAAGATTAATCTTCTTGATTAAAGATTCGACCATTTGGTTGAAAATTCAACTATTTCGTTGAAATATAATTATTCGAAGAAAACCTAACTATTTTGTCAAAAAGTCGTCTTCCCTGGTCGAGAATTCAACTGTTTTGTTGAAAATTCGAATTTTTTGATTGAAAAATCATCTTCTATGGTAGAAAAGTGATTTTATTTGTTTAAAAATTAATGCTTTTTGTTGAAAATTCCTCTTTTCTGTTCTATAATTGATCTCTTTTTGTAGAAATTTCATCTTTTTTGGTTGAAATATCAACTATTACATTTTGATGGGAGAATTAATCTTTTCAGGTTAAAAATAAAACTATTTTCTTAAAAACTTGATTATTTATTCGTAAAGTCTACTCTTTGATCGAAGATTGAATTATTTTGTAGGAAATTCGTTTTTTAAGGTTGAAATATTAACGACTACATTCTTCACTAAGAATTCATCTTTTTGTTGAAAATTTAACTCTTCGGGGTGAAAATTCAGTTGTGTTCTAAAAAATTCATCTTTTTCCTGAAAATTTAACTATTCAGTTGAAAATGCAACTGATTTTGATTGAAGATTAATCTTTTTGGTTACAGATTCGACCATTTGGTTGAAAATTCAACTATTTCGTTGAAATATAATTATTTGATAGAAAACCTAACTATTTTGTCAAAAAGTCATCTTCCCTCGTCGAGAATTCAACTGTTTTGTTGAAAATTCGAATTTTTGATTGAAAATTCATCTTCCATGGTAGAAAAGTGATCCTTTTTGGTGTAAATAAATAAATAAATTTGAAATATTTTAGTTTCATTCTGAAATTGTTTTGTCCCGTTTATAAAATACTCTATGTTGAAAATGTGACAAAAATAAAATGCTGGTCTTTGAATATTGATCATCAGGGAAAATAAAAAATTGATCAGGTTTAAATCGGGAAAAAGTCAGGGAATTTTGAAAATGAAGTTTTTGGGCCACCCTAAATGTGATTTAAAGGTCCGGAAAAAAATTCAAATTTGTATCTTATAAATCTTATATAAGACTTTGTGTAAGAATGTAATTAAATAAACAACATTTTAATCGCTTCCTCTCGAACACTATCTCTAAAATGGAAAGAAGGAATCCTTTAACCTCAGCAGCTCGTCTTCATTTCGCTCGTATAAACCAAAATTTCTTCTTCTTCTTCTTGTCCTCTAGTATCCCGTCGAGCTTAAGTTTTGGTCCCAAAACAGCGCGGCGTCGGGCCCCACTGGGCCCCGGATCGACGCGTAAAATATTATCGCCAATGAAAACCTTCATTATTATTTATGACGGCTGTGAAGCACGCGAGTGCTCGCGATTCGCACAGTATTATATAGTAATACAGGGTGTCCCAGTACTCAAGGTACATTTTTATATTTTTGAATTCCTCATAAAAAATGGAGTTGAAAATAATAATAACATCAATAGGGACAATGGATATAATACCAATCCGATTTGGCTTTCCGTCCTCCCGGGTTTTTTAAAAAAGACATAATTGGCCAATCAAGTTCGAGCAATTCCCACCAAGTATAGAATTATAAAAGCACCTTTATTATCTATCTCTTCAACCTCACGTCCCTTCGATCATTGTAGCCAAATTCGGCAGACAACATGTAAGGGACAAACTGATTGCGAGACGTAAGGTTATAAGAGACTTTTCTAATTTGAATGTCGGATGGACTGACAACGGAAAACGTTTTTTTGTCATTTCTTGGGGTAGTGAAACCCCTCAACAGGATGATTTATGTCAGTGCTCTCGGTATTCACAGAGAAAGAAGATCAAATACTTGTGGATCTGACAGCAAAATGTTCTCCGTTTGGAGGATAGCTCGTCAAAAATGCACCTCTAGAACATCTAATCTGTTGAGGGACTAGAATAGCAACTACTCTGTAAGTCAAATATGTATTAAATTGGTTATAGTCGGACGTTAGCACAACCGTGGGTAACGCAGTAACTTTTCAGCTGTAACTACGCCTCACTACCGTGAAATTGGTAACAGAATATTCCAGGTGTAATCGTCGCAGCTCCCTTATAAGGTCTTTGTACCTCTCTTTTTCTTTTTATTCTTCTCGGCAGTGACGTTCTTGTTGGCTGGTGTCAAAAATTCGATAACCAGCATGGTTCATTTCTCGAAGTCAAGGAGAACTGTATCAGGCCTTAAGTACGCCATAGAAGCAATTTTTGAGAATATGAAGTTCCAGTCTATGGAGCACTACTTATTTTCGACTATGGACTCCATTTCCCAGGAGCGTTTGGCGGAGTTCGTGTCAGGGTTAATACCGTAAGTATGGCAGCGTTGGTAATAAAGCACTCTTAGTGCCGCATTGTGCCTTTAGATGTACGTCGTGCCCACGTGAGTTAACGAACTAGATAGTATGTGTCCTAGATGCTCAGGGTGTGCGACACACGCTTTGCAGCCAGCGTCGGGAATGTCTTGGCTCGAAATTTGGCGATGATATGCTAAAGTTGGAATCACGTCGTCTTGACACGCAAAAACGAAACCCTCGGTGTCCGACTTCAATTCGGGTGTGCTCGAGATGAATAAGGTTTGATGCATTTCGCTACCCCTAATTTTGAAGTTGAGGCCAAGTGTTTCAGCAGCCTCCTTCGCTGCTTTGTAAAGAAACGCTACTTTACCCACTTCTTCGTGATTCCTGACCATTTTAAGAATAGGGTCTTGTTCATTTGCGACTATATGTACTGCACCCAGAATAATCCTGTTGTGAAGACATTCAAGATGAAGAATTTAGCAAATACCTTGACGGCGTAAGATGTGAAGTCGCTGAAATACCAAGACGGTAGTACTCAGACGGTACGACAGACAAGTTATTGGCCTGTAATTCTTTGGGTCAGACAAGTTGCCCATCTTCGGGAGGATCACTGTGCGTACTTTCACCAACTATTCCGGAATGGGCTCTTCCGACTTTCGATACGAGGTGAAACTGCGGGCCAGATGTTGTTGGGTTGAATAAGACTTCTTTTACTAGAAGGTATTGATATCATCTGGTTCCGGAGCGGAATACTTCATCGTGCCTTTTGATATTGTTTTCACCTCCTCGGTCGTGATAAGTGGGCATTCCTCCTTGGGTTTTATGAGCACACCGGTGTGTGGTCGACAGTAACGGAAGGCTATTGAAAGAGTCGAGATGGGTCAGAGAAAAACTGTTTATTCTCTCTGACCCACCTCTCACTCCGCTCTAAGCTCATCCTATCTTCAGATAGTACTCTATTCTATCTATAATATGCTGCCTGATGGTTAGCAGCTTTGACTTTTTGAGTGTGGGTTGACGGATCCCCAGTGCGTGCGCAAACTGCCGAACCATGACAGTGAAATTCCTGCCAGATTTGATGAATTACTGAATGCGAAACTCGTATTGTCTTGCCCAGCCTATCTTGGTTCTCGGTTGATGCATTTGTCTTTCAGTCTTATCATCAGCCGTTGGTTTTATTTCACGTTGTGCATGCGCCAAAGTTCTCGCTGCATTATACACACTACATTTGATAGTTCAGAGGTCAGACTCTTCGGGAAAATGTCCACGAAGCTCGTCATCCAGTTCAGACAGATCTTTGAGCTTGAGAAAAACCTAAGTGTTTATATTTCTCCTTTTCCCAAAGCATCGCTCTTTCTGTATTGGACCTCGGAACGGTTTCGCAAACCTCTGGCTTACTGACATTGTGTAGTAGCCTTATAACATTTTATTCGATTTCATTGTCTCCTTTGTTAGTTGTTTAGTGTGTCGGGGAAAGAAAATCGGTTCGTAAGCAGAAAAAAATTGCAGCTCATGTTATATTGTATTAAATGTGACTGAAAATGGCCACTTTTTATTTTCCGATATAGGATTTTTCGAAATCCTGACGCACAAGAAAAATTTGGACAACAGATTTTTTTCAGGGCACTAAAATCCTTCACCTAGTCCAGTTGATTTTCCGAGCCAATAACACAAAACCCAAGGGTATCAAAACGTTGCAAACGGGTAACAAATAAATTATATAAGGAATGAAAAATACCCATTGTGCAACATTTTGATTTAATTTTCTAACTCAATTGAATACTTAGGAATTTTTCAATTGTGATGCAATGCAATGCAATTTTTATTGCAATAATTTGAAAGTATGTGTAAACAGTGTGTAAATAAACATTAATTAGTGATCATAATAATATAATACAAAGTATTACATAAATACGATTGTTTACTTTAAGGAAAATGTGATCTTCTGTTTCTTGTTGTAGAGTTGAGTTTACAATCCGATCATTCGAGCTACAGCGACCTAGGTCTTGGTGTTCCAAATGAAGGAACTTCTTCTTCTGGTAGACGTTCTCCAGATACGACTCTTTCTCTTGCGATACCTCATTTATCTGCCACGTCTCCTGCTGAAGCCGAGCCTCCTATTCGTCCTAGTGTTCTTCGTAACAGGCCTTCTTCGCATAACAGACAATCTCCAGATACGACTCTTTCTCTTGCAATAACTCATTCTTCTGCCAGGTCCAGATCCCCTGGTGACAGATCCAGGTCCCCTGCTGCCAGGTCAAGGTCCCCGACAGCCAGACATCGTTCCTTAACCATACTTGGATATGAACTTGAAGACCTTCCATTTCTTCGACTTACTTCCCACAGAGCACCGACATGGACATTCAAAGTTCAATTATACACTTTTCCTCGCCAAAAACCAATTTATTTAGAAGAAAATGATGGTACTTTTAACCCTTTACCAAATGAAAGACAAATAGTATTATTCAAGTCCAATGGTGACGTATATGGAATATTGGAAGAAACAGAAGAAGGAACGATTGGTCGTGGATTATATACACCTACTACTAGGGGGGAACAGCCGGCAAAAATGAACATGCACAGCGGCGACGTTGTGCCACTTAAACAAGTAGAAATCGCAAGTTTTCCATTAGGCAACAATACCCCAATCAGAATGAATTTCAAGGTTCTTCATACGGGGAAGTTGATTTAAAAGAATCTGCCTATTGTGCTCGTGCGCAGGCCCATTCTATTCGCGTCCTCGGTGTGCGTCTTTTGGATCTAGCGCTTCGCGCTCGGTAATTATGCTACCCCCCATTTATGCATAGGTCTTTAAAAATTGAACGTAAAAATATTGGCCACTCTTATAGACTGCAATTCTGAAGCCCTTTTCGTCCAAGATTCTTTGGGTTTAACGAATACATTAACATTAATTGTCTCGCTCTAAGCGCTCGATTAAGGTCTGTGAAAATGCAAAATTTTCTATATCATGTTGAACTATTGTATTAAATGTATGTGTTATTAATATATGTACATTGGACGAGGACTGCTTATTCAGATAATGCGAAATAAAGTACAATTTTATTCTTCATTATAATGGAATTTTCCTTTTAACCTTTTTCACATATAAGGCACCAATTTTCAAGTATACCCACTCAAAGAATCCAATTTTCCTATGAGAATCAAACATGGGCAACGTGTTTCAATGGTAATGAAAAAGTTTGACCGAGTACAGTTTTGATAGTTTTTGGAACGCTATTTCCATTAAACATGAACATTTTCTGAAAAAATGTATATTTGACCTTCAAAAATGAAGTTTTTAAACGGACTTGACTCTTTTCAGAGAAGAACGCTTTTTGATTTTCTTTTTCTTTTTTTGATAGTAAGAAAGCTTGGGTTTCCCCCTTGAGAAGATCGAGATAGAAAAGGAAAATTAAATTCTCTTTTGGTAAAAATAATCGTTTATATCGTAGTTTCTCAGCTGGCGTGGTCGAGGGCAGGTTATCAATCATGCTGGCCCACCAGTAGTGGAAAATAAGAAACAGCGTTTGTCAATGAAAAAGAAATGTGAACTTGCTATAGAAGTGAAAGCAAACAAGATATTTTATAGAAATATGGTACCTTTGAAAAATTGAAAATAAATTCTGAATACCAGCAAAAAAAGTAGTCAAAAGAAAGTGATAATATGATTTTGGAGGGTGCTCAAATAGAATGGTTTAAGAGAGCAAGAGACAGAGGCCGCAAACGTCCGCAAACGTTTAAAGTAAGTAATCAGGAGAGAGATTATTTTTACGTGTAACAATTTGCTGACATTGTAGTTTTTCTTCGAGTTAAAATTATTATATGAAGTAGAGAACAATATGGATGAAATTAAATAAATATTTTTTACCACGGACAAAAATCCAATGAAAATGGTTCATACGGCCAGAACTGTTTACGTTTGGATTCACCCGATTTAGGATCAAGGCTATTTGCAGGAAATTGCCCACTCTGTTCCTAAACCGATTAAATTACAAACCGAGCATTACTTTTTACGATAAATTATGACAAGGTAATTTAAAATCAGAATCAGAGTAAGGGGCCGTACATAAAATACCTTACCAATATACGGCTATATTGGACCCCCCCACCCTTCGTGGAAAGTAGCGAAGCCCAAAATTCTCTCAAGACATGTGAAAGAGGATTCTTCTGGAAAATAGGGGAATAATCGGGAAATAAATTCTTAAAAAAAAAATAAAAAGTCCCATAAACTGTTCAGGTCCCATACATATTTTGGGACTTGCAGAGCTTTAAAATTATATTTAGTCGAGCCGCTTTTGTGAAAGTGTGCGTGCATGGAGACTAGCGATCGTGAGCACCACTTCCCCTGTTTCTGACGGATCGTTTTTCATTGTTGTTGTAGATATTTCTCTCATTATACAACTCATCCATGTAATTTTTTACTAATTCGAACAAACCAGATATTTCTAGGAGTACTTTCAGACTCCATTTTGAAGGTATATCTTGTTCGTACAAGTCAACTTTTTCTGTTATCACTTCATCATCAACAACATCATCTACATATTTACATCCAATTTTACATTTTGTAGACTTAAACATCGTCCCTTTTTCTTGATATAATGAAAACCTCTTATATTTTGTTTGAAATTCACTGAAAATTATTGCAGATGAGTCAATTATTGCCCTCATTTCATTGAGTACACTTTTTTCATGATTAGTGTATTCAATTTCCATTTGTTGTTGAACGTAAGTCATATACGTAACGCTTATAAAATTTATAATTGTATCAACAAAAACCTGTACAACGTTCCGTGGTATAAGGAGATCATTATATAAACTTAAGGTTAATTGTAACATTTCTGTTACCAAACTAATTATTGGAGTGCCCACATAACTTTTCTCATTAATAATTCAAACTCTTCAAGAAAAAAAAAACAACTCAATTATGACGAATATTAAAGTTGCAACACATAATCGTTATTTACCTTAATTTATCCAGTGCTTCCATCAGTTTGCTGACAAACGTGTTTTAAATTAACACACATGTCAATTACTCATTGTACACATAACTTTGTAAAAACAACCATACATGTTTACATTCAGCTTTGAAATCGACATTTAGTGCCAAAAAATATTTATAACAGCAATCAATAGCGTCTGTTATTTTCTGCTTTTCGAATCTGAAGTTGAAGTTATGAATAAGAACATAAACGTTTATGCGCGGATGTTCAGGCTCAGTAACTTCACCGTTTTCTTTCACATTTCCAACAAATGCAACATATGGTCCAATAGTCTTACTGCTTGATCTTTCTGTAACTTCCTCTGTTCTTTCAAAATGTTCAATTGTTCATGCGTCTGATGAAAAATGAAAAAATTAATTGAAATCTCAATCAATTATATTCATCATTGAAAGTTTCCTTTTTTCCTTTAAAAAATGTGAAATTTCTGTTTGCTTGTATCTTAGGAGAATTGATACTTCACCATAAAAGCAATTCAGTTTCCTACGGGGTTTCCCACAATTCTTACTTAAAAAAAAATAGCAACCAGAAATCCGTGTCAACTTTATTTTCGCCTGTTATTTTTTTGAAAACAGAAAAATTGTGGAAAACCCCGTGGGCAACTAAATTGCTCTTCTGGCAAAGTATCACATGCACTTGATGACTAGTCAATTTTATTGCTAGGCCATATGATAAACTCAATCATATAAATATACTAGATTATTTCTTCTTCTTTTTTTCTTCTCGCCTACTCTTCTTTGAGTCCATCACCATCTCCTAGAAACTTCAAGATTTTCTCTAAATTAAAAATTCTGTCCTTTTTTTCTAGCTGTTTTCCCATTATCTGTATTTCTTTTGTTCCTTGAATTATTTCTTTCCTTAAAATTTTCAATTTTTCTTCCATCTCCCTTCTATTTTCCTGTATCTGTTCTTCCAATATGGATCTGTTTCTGTCTTCAACCCTCGTTCTTTCTTCTTATTTTTTAAATCTCTTCGCCATTTTCTGAAATAAGAAAAATATGTCTCTCCTAATTTGTTTCAAATAAACTTTCTCATTCGTAAAAACAAGAAGTTTCGTCTTTTTTTAGTCTGTTTATTGTCTTAAACTCATTCTTTTACTCTATCGTTACATGTTACTTTGATATTATTATTGTTCAATTCTTTACAAATCGCTATCATCAAATTCATTTATATTTTGTAATCTTGTCGCATTTTCTGAAAATTTATCTCTAGGTCTTGTTTCATACGCATTAAACCTACTGTCAATGCTCACTCTATTTCGAGTCTCTATTTTCCGATGAGACATTTCTGGCTAGGGGCGTTCTGTGTTCATTTTCAACTCTTCTCCTACTATTAATTTCTTGGTTCGGATTTTCCCAGTTTTTATTAATTTGTGAGGCGAAATGCACAGTTTGATGTGAACTCCGTTCATCACTAATTTTTTTTCTATTATTATTTGCTTTTCCTCTAATTTTCTTTTAAAATCTGTCTACCTATTTTCTTTTCCAAATTCGCAACCATTTTCGCGTAATTCCAACGAACTATGTGCTCTTGGGTTCAGTTTTTCCATCACTGTATTTTCATTTTGTTTTACAATTAATGCACGTCTTTTCTTGCATTTTATTTTCGAGTAGCTGTTGGTGAAATTTTGCAAATTCTGCTCTCTTTACTTCGGCTTTCAGAAGTGAAGCATCTAGAGGGAGTAATGCACTTTCCTTACTTCTGATGTTAAAATTCAGGCCAAGGGTCTCGGCCGCTTGCTCTGCGACTTTGTGAAGGAACGCTCCTTCACAAATCATCTCATGGATCCTGACCATTTTTAGGAGAGAATCTCTGCCATTGACAACAATATAAGCTGTACTTAGAACAATTCGGTTATGCAGACACTAGAGATTCAGAAGTCCGCGTCTCTCTAGCGTCAAGATGTCTAATAACACTTATATAAAAAAAAACTATATTTATGGCAGTTTGAAGTTTGCTTTTACCAGAGGCATAGATTTTTTGGTCATCCATATAGGCCATGGCCCCATCGTTGTCCGCTTGCTTCACATAATAGGTGGAGGAGTGACTATCAACAATGTTGTCTATAACTTCTAGTTCCATCGCCAAAATACTGAAAAGGTGCCAAGCTTTCGTGTGACAATTCTGTAGCCCAAATCCAAGGCTCACGGCTAACTTCCTCGGTAAAGCCTAGCCAGTTATGCCTTCTGCTTCATTCGATGGCTTTTCGGAGCTCTTTCTTTTTTCGCAGATATTGAACATCAGCTGATGTTGATATTGTTAGGTTATCCCTTCTTTTTCTTGCCCGGGCTGTTTCCCGTCTTCTCTGCAGACCTTTCTTACGGAGTCAGGCTATTTCGCCGTCTACCAATCATTAGTGCGTCTGTTGTTTTGGGTCCTCTTGCAGGGCATTGACGCATCGCGGGCCCGGTGAATGTGTTTCATCGTAGCGTCTAGTGGGGTTACCGCTTCACTAGCTCACTCAACACTATCGTGCAGAGCGAATAGATCTTCTTCTCCTTCAGCTACCACACTATCAAACGGTTTCTCGTCCATTTTCGCATTCCTTCCTTATATAAATCTAATATACTGGTGATCGCTCCCGGTGTAATCTTCGATCACCTCCCAGCTTTGTACTTTCTGACTTTCTGACCCTGCTCGCCTAAAAGTTGGTGCTTACCTTTTGTTTAATATCACCAATCCTGCTCTTGCAGAAACTTTTTCTGGACGTTATATCCAAATGGCTGCCGTACTAAGGGTATCTGCGAACCATGTCGGACTCTCTCTTGCCTAATATCGCTCACTAATGATCAGAATTTCGGCTTTATAATTGCAGATTAATTATGTCAAGAGTTCGTTAGCTTTTCGGCTCTGGTTGCTTTCCCCCTGCAGTAGTTGGATTGTCCTTTGCAATCGCCCGACCCTAGAACATGTTTAAGATACTCCGGCTTTTCCTTTAGTTCTGCTCAGAGCACACACCGAAGAGTTTCCGTGCATAACGCTGCTTTGTGATCTTCTTCGCCACCCTTGTACTAGAGGGCACTGCGATCTGGTCCTTTGTAGTCCCTGGATTGGTGTCCATAGCCCAGGCACTTAACAGATCGATTAACTCGTGTTCTATGCCTGGTCTTACTGACCATCCACCCAACTTAGATGCGGAAGGCTTCCAACAGTTGGCTGGCTTCTTGATTATTGAAACCTTCGCCTCACCATCGCGATATTGTGTCAATGCATCTTCGATGTCTTTCTTTGCAGTAATAATACGACACCTCCATCCATAAGCAGTGGATCAACTCGATGTCACTCTCACTGTCTTCAGCTTTGAATTTTGTCCTGATGTCCTCATCGCGGCATCTCTCTTCAGATGCGGTTTCCTCTGAATGTTTTCAGCCTTTTCCAGTTTTCGTCCTTTAAGGGGTAGCATCCGCATTTGTTTAGGTGCTCCCTTTATTTGCTTTCTTGCTCCCGACTCCCGTTCAATTGGCAGGTGTCGAATCTTCGCTTTCTTTTGTCCCGATCAGCGTAGCAGCCTGCATTTCTGCCAAGCTTAATGCTGGTCTCTTGTTCTTTGACATTCCTATGGGCGTACATGCATGCAAACACGGACGGACGGAAACTAGCCCGGGGCACTGCAGATTCCGACCTCTGCATCCACCACGCACTTCCTCATCAAGGACCCAAAGCTTCTCATTGCATACTGCGGCTGACACCTTGACAGTGCCAGCACACATCAGCCCCTTGCCATGTTGATGGACGCCAGACATGGTTCGGGGCACACGCATTGGGCCGCAGGAGCAATCAATCGTGTTTTTTCTTTCGGTGAGTAATTTACCCAGTCTCCTTGGTCCATTAGGCGTATCTCATTTCAGTCCTGCCATCTATATCTAGCACACATTCCCCTATCCGCCACCTGGGAATGTGCCAAATATGGGGTACAGACTACCAATGCGGGATGGCGATGGTGATAATGACGATAAATGATGATGTTCAAACCTATCTCATCAAATTCGTTATAATTATACATAATAAACTCAAAAATTCGACATTTTCAAATAATGCATATTGTATTATTTTGAAACATTCACATTTGTATTTAAATAACAAAATTCTATTACAAGCAATATGCGTATTATTATTGTTATTTTACATTAGGAAACTAAGATAATCATGTGTCTGAATATAGAATTCAGATTAAAATTTCCTAGAATCTGACATCAGCACTACTTTATTATACGTGTACATCTAATTATTCAGATAAGTCTTATATCTAACAGAAAATATTTGTTTTATAGCCTAAAAATGGTTAAATTTAGGCTGAACGTGTTACTCTTGCTAAGCCGGTTTCGAAACTGTGCAGGAGGCTAACAAAATCCTTACCGGCACTTCGCACGAAATCCCATTAAATTTCTCTATATACCTTGAAAGTGTTCAGAAATTATAAGATCTCTTGAAAACACTTGAAATCTCGTGAATTCTAGTAAAGTCATTGATATTTTGTGAAATTCCACTTAACATTATGAAATTCTTTAAAATCCGTTTTAATTAATGGAAATACCTTGAAATCCCTGAAAATCTTTCGCAGTCTTCAAAATTCTCCGATATCTTCAAATTTGGATACTTTGATATGTTGCCTTTTCTTCACAAAATGCTGAATCTCTACTAAGGGTCAATATCCGTCTGAAAATGAGCCCAACTTTTTTTGTGCATTAGAAATTGTTTGAAATAACTTGGAATTGCTTGCAATATTTTGAATCAAATGTAATTTCTAAAATCCTATGAAATCTCTTGAAATCCTAATCAAATTCTATTGAAATCTTATGAAATTCTTCAAAATGTTTTGTGACATATGATTAGATCATCAGATTTGAATAACAATAATAATAATGTTAATAATGATAATGCGACATATTGAACAGTTTAAAGTATAAGATTTGAATGGGCTGTTATAGATTACACATATTTCATATATATTTTAGATCCTAAATTGGAAACTTTCTTGTTTTATTGTTATTTCCAACTGAACTTTTTGGTGAAAGTAATGCATTTTGATTTTTTGATTTTTGAAACTAAAAATTCGTTGCCTGCCAGCTTGCTGACAAATTTCATTAAAGCTTTCCTTTCACGCAACGTTGTAGCTGATTTCTTCTCTATAACTATCATTCAAGCGTATCTTTTAGTTAAGCTAATATTAAATATGTATTTCTCGTATATTCTTATTAAAATAAATCGAACAGGTTCCATTGGAATGCATAGGAGAGTACATGGGGTTGGCTCACGCGCGTCACAGCAGCGGCCAACCGCAAGCTATCCCCCACCACGTCTTACTCGACTGGCGCGCGCTGCCCAGCGGGTCGGGCATGAATATCGGTGCTCCCGCATCATCGAGATGATTTGCAATCTGGCAGCCTTCAACGATTTGCCACCCGGCAGCCTTCGACGACACGTCTACGCTCAACAAGCATTCGGCAAGCAACCGGACTACCGCTTGGCATTACGGATACGGGTACGAACCTGTTAAAATCTCTGCGATGCATTCCCATCGTTCGACCCGATTTTTGATTAATGAATAAAGGTTTAATTATTTCTCGACCTGACCCTCTTTCCCTCCCCTGGGTATAATATAGGTCCTCAAACATGTACTTTGAACGTAAGTTTAGGAATATTTATTGTATATTTTTAAAGTAACCACACTCACAGGGGACATTCAGAGTTGCTGCCTAGCGGGGACCTAGACCTGATCAACGGACACGCATCGTAGATCTTTTTTGTTTCAGACGAGCCAGACCATCTCTCCCGCGAAGCCCCCGGCAGATATTAACCCACCCAGGGAAGGAAGGACCAGACTGAACCCCCGACGGCGCTGGAAACAACGACAGACAATCCAGCAGGCTCGTCAGGGATTGTCACCCCCGGAAGGGTCAGGAAGGGGTCCATCTGGCCCCTGCGAAAAAGTGATGCGTGTTCCCGGTAGGGCACAACCCACTCTCAAATCCGACGCTGGGCTACCATTTTCGGACGAAACGACGCCGGAACCCCGTGAACCCACAGATTACCCCCGTCTTCATCCCGGGCGTTACTTCGCAGCGCGCAAACACCCAGGAACAGTTCCGCGTAACTTTTTCTCGGGATCTCCCCAACCGGAACTCCCTCCCGGAATCCCACGTTCACCAACCGCCTATTGTGTATGTATGGACAACACCCCGTGTGACGTGCCTTCTTGCCACGCTTACGCCCCTCCCTCAGCGCTAGGACCACGCTACCGACCGGGCTCCACTTCATTCGCTTTTTGCCTGAGTACCGTCTGCCCCTACTGTCAAGAAACTTTCTACTGTGCTTCCTGCCAGCGATACGACTAATGAATTCCTAGGAATCACTCCGCAAACGCAGAAATCGCCCCAGCCCCTGGAGGCGTCTCAGGCTAAAACATCGAGCCGCTTTAGGAATCTCTTCGAACAACCTTCTCATTGCCGGTCCTACACTACGACCCCTCTTGGGATCAGTTCGGTCCTTCAACCAGGGGCCCACTGTCCATCGATCAGTGTTTGAACGCCCCCCCCTAGGGACACCGCCCCGGAGGAGCATCCCCAGGACTCCGACCACGAAGACGTGCTCACCCTTAGTGTCTCCCTGATCCACCTTTCCCCTGAACGAACTGAGACAATTCTGGTGCCACCTCCTCGGTTCCCCCTTCGATACCCTTCAGCAAAGTGTGTGCCCCGGGTAATAAGCAATGTGATTCTCAAACACCTTTCCGCATAATAAACCAATTAAATACAAAATATATATCGTAAAATTCATAAACCCATACCAAAAGAAGAACAAATTGTATTGTCAATAGCCGAGGGTGACGTTTTTGCAGTATTGGAAAAAACAAACCTTCAAACGACTTTTCGTGGATTATACACACCTCTTCTCATTGGAGAGAGGCGGGCGAAAATAAACATGTACAGCGGCACGGTTGTTCCGTCAATCCCAGAAGAAATCCAAGATAGTCCATAAGGCAACCAGAACGTAATAAAAAATAAATATACAGTAGTACTTGAGTAAACCACAATTTTCCATACGGTCAAGTCGAAATGAAAGGTGAAAATATTGACAACAATTATATTCTGTAATTTTCAATTGCCTTTTGATAAAGCTCCTTCGGATTTGACGAATATATTCGTTATGCTTCTTATATTATATTAAATATATGTCTAATTAATTTCTGCATATCGAATTGGGACTGCTTGTTAAAAAATTGAAAAATAAAGTACTCTATTTCCCTAGGAGCGGTTAGCGGAGCAGTATTAGGGCTAATGCTGTAAGATTGACATAAGTCGTAATAAAGCACTCTTAGTGCCGCATTGTGCCTTTGGATGTAGGTCCTTGCCGCATGAGTTGGAAAACTAGATAGTATATATCCTAGATGCTCGGAGTGTGCATGACACGCTCTGCAGATATAATCGGGAATGTCTTGGCTTAAAATGTATCGACAGTATGCTAGACTGGAAATGACGCCTTCAGAAGTGAGTACTCGGGATGGAGAATATTTGATGCATTTTTCTCACTCTTGATATTAAAGTCAAGGCCAAGTGTTTTAGCAGCCTCCTCCGCTGCTTTGTACAGAAACGCTTCTTTGTCCACTTCTTCGTGCTTTCTGACCAATTTAAGAAGAGTATCGTTCAATTGCGACATGTTCTGTACCCAGAATAATCCTGTTGTGAATATACTCAAGATTCAATAATCCGCGACCACCTTGACGTCGCGCAACAGAAGACTTAAGGTGTATGCTTTTGTTCATGTGCATAACCCTTCGTGACACGAGATCAAGGGATCTGAACTTGTCCTTCGTTCATGGAACCACTCCAAACGACTGAATGCGACTCCAAACGACTGAATGCGACTCTGTGGCACGGTCAGGTATCTATAGGTCTCTCCAGCGCTAAGGTGTCATATAGCTCTTCTGTCGACGAGCTCAGGGTCTTCGATGATGCCATTATGTTTTCCTTGCTTCAAATAAACATTGGCGCATTTTTCTAATCCATTCCATTCCAGTCCTTTGAGTGTATTCTTCGACAATCCCTAGAGGTAGGTGCAGTTGCTTTTCATTTTCAGCATAGATCTTAAGATCGTTCATGTAAAATGCATGAGTGACCTTATGCTTTTGATTTCCAAGTTTTCCGCAGAAGTACCCTTTGGAATGGCGAAGTGCGATAGATAGTGGCAATAATGTGATGCAGAAGAGGAGTTGGGTCATGACGTCGCCCTGAAAGACATCTCTCTGAAAGGTGACGGTATCAGTTGTCACACGATGTTTGCCAGATGAGATGGTAAATTAGGTTTTCCGAAACGGCATCAATCTGTCTATGCACCTCACAATGTGCGGATGAACCCTCAAGCTTTCCAACAGACAGATGATAAGTCTATGGGAGGTTGAATCAAAAGCTTGCTGGTAATCAATCCAGGCCATCGATAGGAACCGCTGGTAGAATGCTGCGGCTTTTTAGACACATCCATCAATGCAGGTTCACCCGACATCCTGCTAGGCCTTTCTTTGAGCCGCATTGTTCGTACATTTCTCGCTGCACAGGTCTGATTGTTCGAACAATCCTATCATTTAAGATAGATGTGAAGTCAGCTAAGTTGCCCATCTTGTTAAGGAGTACTGTACGCATTTTCCCTCAATTACTCTGGAATAGGCTCTTCCGACTTTAGATACAAGGTGAAAATGCGGTCCCGGAGCGGAATAGTTCTTCATGCCTCTCAATAATTTATTCACTTCCTCGGTAGTGATAGGTGGGCATTCTTTCTAAGGTGTTATGAGAGCGCATCACAGTTTCTTGAACCTATTTATGTTCTGGTATGGACGGATGGTCTACAGTAACTGGAGGATCTTGGAAGAGTCGAGATGGGTAGGAAAAAAACTGTTGTTTTTCTCTGACAGATGTTATATAGTCAATCACACAATAAATGCGGGACGCATACTGTCTTGCCCAGCCTATCTTTCTGGTTAGTTGCTGCATTCGTCTTTTGTTCTTATGGTCAACCGTTGGTTTTGTCTTACGGTTTGCATCAGCAGAAACCCTTGGTCTTCTAGAATACGAATCCTTTTTTCACCTTTGTGATTATTCTTCATTTGAAACAATGAGCATTTTGGATGAAGGCTGTTTGTATGGTTTCAATTATAGTGGCGATGTCCATGTCCTTTTCTACTTTTTTTTTTATTTCGTGAGCCATGAATACGCTCCTCTGAAGCTGGCTGTTCTACAACAGGTATCTTCTCTTCGATGAGATTATTGTCTAGTATTAGCTCAATATCTATTATACCTTCAGTATTAGATTCCTCCTGAAAGTTGTTTTCGCCATTTTCTTGTAATACGTTCTCATCTGTCTTTTGTTCTTCAACTAAATTACTGTCCTCATCATCGGTCTTCTTTTCAGAGAGCGTTTCGACATCAATTTCTGTAATTCAATTGGTTTATTAGTTGTACTATTCAATTATAAATTGATTAAAAAACAATAATTAAAGATCATTACTTTCGAAATTTAGGAATCTTAAATTAGATTAAAATTAAATTCAAAATCCCATTTAACGTCCAACACTCAAGTCAATGCATAGAATTCCTGAAAATAAAACAAGAATCCAACGATCAAATTTATACAACCACCACAAAATGCTCCTATTGTAATTCCAACGTTTCGGTGCTCATACAGCACCCTTATCAAGGTAAGAAAAATTAAAACAGGTTCTAATTTTTTTTTCTTACCTTGATAAGGGTGCTGTATGAGCACCGGAACGTTGGATCTATAGAATTTGTCGAAAATCGAAACCGAAGAAAATGTCAACACCTCAAAAAATAAATTTTTTGGAAGTTTTATTTAAAGCGCGCGTAACGATGGTCATATCTATCTAATTCAAAGTAATTGTAACAGGCCTCACAGTCCCTATGGGATAAGATATGGGGACCAAAGGGTACTTTCTGCTATGCTTATAGTGTACTTTTTTCGCCCTCGCGGGGTAACAAATTCAGGATAAATTCGCAAGACTACAAAACAATGCAACTCGAATTCAAAAGAATTCAAATGAACTGGAAAACATTTTTAAAATAAAAAAAATTCCATTGATTTGCCTAAAATTAGGATGAATTTAGAAAAAATTTGAGGGAAACGAAAAGAATTCAATGAAACTCACAAACATTCAAGGTTAATTAAAAAGCATTCGAAAAGAATTCAATGAAATTCATAAAAATTCAAGTTAAATTTAGAAAAATTCAAGGGAATTCAAAAGAATTTGATGAAATGCCTAAGAACTGCCAACGTGAGGTTAAAAGAATTTAGGATCAATTAAATAAAAAAAAATTAATGAAAAAAATCCATTGAATTAACTATAATTGAGCGAATTTAGAAGAATTCAAGTAAAATAAAAAGTCCAAGAAAATTCCCGAGAATTAAAAAAAATTTAGGGGCAATTACACAAACATTTTTAAGCTCTTCAAATGTTTGAAACCCTACTAATTTATCATCAAAATAGAATTCGAATGAATTGAAAAGAATTGAAAATAATTTTAAAAATCTAAAAACTTCCACTGATTTCAGTAAAATTTGAGTGAATTTACAGGAATGTAGGGAAAATGAGAAGAATTCGATGATATGAGTAAGTTTGAAATGAGTTTAGAAAAATTAAAGACAATTTAAAAGAATTTGATGAAATGCTTAAGAATATAAGGTGAGTTTTAACGACTTCAAGATGAATTGAACAAAAACTTTTCAAAAAAACCATTGGAGTCAGTAGAATTGAGTAAATTTAAAAGAATTCAGGTTGAATTCATACGAATTCAGGGCGAATTCCAAATTAATTGCAAAACACATTTGAAAATCTCTTCACATCTTTGAAACCCTACTAATTTTTAACCAAAAAAGTGATGAATGATTACAAAACAATTCAAAAGAATTCAAATGAATTGGAAGTAATTAAAAAAATTTCTTAAAATTCTTAAAACCCTTTGGAAATCCCTTAAAATTATTTAAATCTCTTGAAAATGCTATGGAATCTTTTTAAATACCCTAAAATATTTTAAAGTCTTTAAAATCCCTTCAAACTATTGAAATGAATAAACAATTTCTGGGAATATTTTAAAGTGTCCCAAAATATTTCAAATAATTTAAAATCTGTTGAAATCCCTTGGAAGTTTTAACAAGCTCTGAAAAATGCCAAAGAATTTAAAAAAAATACCTTGAAATATTTCAAATCCTTTGATCATTTTATCAATTGATTTTAAGAAATGCAATTGAATACCAAAGAATTTAAAAGAATTTAAAAGAATTCGCGATAAATAATTAAGAATTCAGGGTAAATTCCAAAAACTAATTTTAAAACTCTTCAAATCTTTAAAGCCTTAAAAATCCATTAAAATATTATTAAATCCCGTGAAATTCTATGAGATCTGGCGATATTTGCTGAAATCCTGGAAAATGTATTAAAATACATTGAAAGCGTTAAACCCCCCTTAAAATCGTTGAAATCCTCGGAAACCTTTCAAAATCCCGGGAAATATTTTAAAATATCTTAAAACATTATAGGTCCTGTAAAATCGTTTCATATCTACCGAAATTCTAGGAAATTCTTTATTCTCAAATATCTTAAACGCTTTGAAATCCCTTCAAATTATTGAAATTAATTAATAATAATTTCTGGGAATCTTTTGAAATTCCCTAAAATATTTCAAACTGAAAGCTCTTGAAAATATCTTAGAAGTTTGAAAAAATATCCTAAAATCTTACAAATCTCTTCAAATTGTTGGAATCTTTTTTAAAAATCTGCAAAAAAAATTTCTCAAAAGTTATGCGTATTCCAATTTTGTGCTTTTTTTGTCAAAAACCCCGGATTTTTTTCTTTGAACCTCTATAACTTTTGACGTAGTTAAGATATTTATTATTTTCTTCTCGATTCTAATATCGTTCATCGTCTTCTTTCGAAATCTGCAAGAAAATAAAAAAATGTTTGAAATTAACAAAATGTCAGCGGTTTTTCTGAAAAAAATTGAAAAACGATTTTCTCAAAAAAATACCACCTTTAAATTTGCTGCCAATTTTTTTTTGTACTTGTACTTTGATAATAAAGATGCTTTGTATGTTTGATGTTCGCTAAATAACTTTTGTATGCAGGAGAATTATTTTTTCTTACAATCGAATTTTTTACTTTTTCTTGGAAACAGTGACAGATACGAAAAAATGTTAACATGAAAGTTTGCTCACCTCAAAAAGTTCTATAAAAAATATCTCTTGTTCTATCGCGATATCTTTCATAGTTCATGAGAAAAAGTAAAAAATTACAATGTGAGGGAAAAAAATTCTTCCGGCCTCAAAAATGGTTTGTCCAGCACGATACTGATGAGTTGCCGTTCTTCTATTAGTAGAAACGTTTCAAAAATATTTGGAACAATAAAAAAGGTGAGTTCTTCAAGAAAATCTTTTTTATTTTTTTTCTTGAAATATTAAAAACATCGCTAAAGGACAAGAGACATTTTTCATAGAAATTTTTTAGACGTGCAAACTTATATCTTAACATTTTTCGCATCTGTCACTGTTACCAAGAAGAAGTTGAAAATTCGATTGTAAGAAAGAAGAATTCTCCTGCATACAAAAGTAATTCAGCGAACATCAAACTTACAAGATATCTTCATTATCAAAGCACAAGTTCTGAAAAAATTGGTAGCAAAGTTAAAGGTGGGTTTTTCGAGAAAATCGATTTTTAATTTTTTCAGAAAAACCACTGACATTTTGTTAATTTTAAACATAGTTTAATTTGCTTGCAGATTTTGAAAGAAGACGATAAACGCTATTAGAATCCAAATGAAATAATGAATATCTCAATTAGGTCAAAAGTTATAGAGGATAAAAAAATCCGGGTTTTCCGACAAACAAAGCGCAAAATTCAAATACTTATAACTTTTTAGCAAATTTTTTTGCAAATCGGAAACATACGTATTGCCTAATTTTGTCTCAAAAACAACATATTTCGTCTCCAAGAGATTCTGCGATTTCAATAAGTGTAGAGCCCTGTCTGAGTTGAAATAGATTCGGTCTAAAGAAGTTCAAAAATCATCGCTTAAAATTTTTTAGGTATTTTTGTTGACTAATGAAATATTTAAGAATATGGAAAATCCGCAGCAGGATCGACGAGAACAGATGCATGCTGTTGTGCAATTCGTTCAAGAAAAACAGAGCGAAAAAAGTGTCGTTGACCTGATTCCCTTGATTTGGCTGAACGAGAATGGAAACTCTTGTTCCTCCTACCCGAAGACAAAGCAATATAAAAATCTGGAGAAGTGGGTATATTATAAAAGCATATTATAAAAGTCATGTTATTGAACACAAATACTTTATTTTATAGCATTTTATGAAAAAGGATTAAAACACCTAGAGCGATATTTGAAGACTCTAGATCCTGGCAGCACAAGTGCAACAGAACGATTGTCTGGCGAGGATGCTCCAACACACCAATACGTGTCAAACATTCTCCGATGAAAAACAATTGCAGATGCAAGTCAAAGTGGTGAATTTAAAAATGATATAGCAACAACTTTTTGAATAAACACAAGTTTTTCGGGTGCTAGCTTCTGCCATGAAAGAAATCTAAGGTCTACGCCCTACCCTACGATCAACTTGTGCAAATAAGAGTATACTGCGATTAGAAATTAGTTCGCGTACCACCAGTACTGCTCTTTAGCGGTCTACCCGAGTGGGAATTCGGTTTCGTGTGTCGACGTACTGCTCTTTAGCGGTCGTCACCTCGTTTTTTTTATTTTTGGGATCGGACCCTTCAGGTCCATCCGTCGCTAACTATCGAGTCTCGCGAAGTGTTTCGACCCGTACGCCAAGCGCAGCAAAACCTTTGATGACAGGGGGTGCAAGGCGGACGCGCTCGAACCAAGGCACGCGTCGCCGTCGAGCTCAACGGGCCAACGAGGGGCCGGAAGAACGCGCGCGACGGCTCGCTATCGAGGCACATAGAATCGCCGCCGCTCGAGCGAGGCGGGTCGCGGAGGCAAGGCAGCAAGCGGAGGACCAAGTGCGAAGAATCGCCGAGGCTCGACGACGTGAGGAGGAACACGCCCGCCAACTCGCTGATGCTCGGCGACGGGACGAAGAGGAAGCCGCTCAGACTGCCGCGATCCGCTACGACCCAGCTGTTCCTGCACTCTTTCCAGGGACTGGGTGGCGTTTGTTGGACATAAGGAGAGGAGCTGCTGGTACCCGTGACCCGCGCCGACGACCGCTGCTCGACGGCCGGCGAAAACCGCTCCTCTTACGGATACCCGAATTCTCGAGGGAACCACGTCATACCTTCCCTCCGCGGAACCTCACCTGTTGTGATTCCGCCAGCGTACCCATCGTAGTAAATAATTTTAATTCGCCCCCTCGCCCCTGGGCATTAGTAATACCGCCGCAGGTCGAACTACCATCCCCGAGCACCATTCTTAGCGCACGACCCTCACCTTCTTCGGGATCTCCTCGTGCCGCTACTGAAGCTCGGGCACAATCGCCTGAACTACCTGAGACCTCCCCCGCAACCAGGAATATTCAGAGTCCTGTCGACGTGACCCCTCCGCAAGCGGCCGCCACCGTTGGCCCGAGCTCGGGCGACGACGTGCTGTTCCTCGCCGCCGACGGTACACCGGAAACCTTCTCACCGTCTCTTCTCAATTCTCCGCCACGGCGCCCGCTGAACGCCCAATCGTGTCGTCGAAGCCTGTATCTGTAAACTTCGCGTCCATTTTCTTGTCAAACTAAAAAACTAAAAAAAAAAAACTAAAAAAAAAACTAATGCCGCACTCGGCGACCACTTTTCTATCTTTCTCTCTTTTCCTCGCCCACTGATGGACGGACTCTCGGCTTGGCAGCGCCTTATGAAAGGCGACATAAAAAGAGTCACGCTGCCACTACCTACCAGCCAGACAAATCTGCCCCAAGGTATGCAGAAATTAGATGCCTGGCTCAGTGACAAGACACCCGCGCAACCACGACCTCGCCCGGCCAGACCAAACTAGTTGGAGCCCCGCTTACGCCGATTACCGCCACGCCAGGGGCCAAACTATCGAGGGCCGCGCCTACGCCCAATTATCGCCCTGACAAGCCAAACTAGTCGGGGCCCCGACTGCACCCGATCACCGCCACGTCGGACCCCCTCTTTTCCTTCCCTCTCTCTCTCACTACTACAGAAGGAAAAATTCACACCCCTCCCTTGCACCACGTACCTCGTCCTTCCGTTCCTTCTCCTTCTCCCCGTCAATCGTTCACGCTTATCTTATCCCTTCCATGTTCTGGAACCGTCCCGGGTAGATAACATCTATAATCCAAATATGTCTCTTGATTGGTTATCATGACATATAATGTAGTATGAATAACATAAACAAATTTATTAAATTAAATTGCAGTAACTTACGTTACTTTACATTACAGTTAGCCAGCAATTATAACGCGTTAACATTACCGTGTTAGCGGCGCCTAAATTAAATGGGAATTTAGTTTTAAAGGTACCATCGCAACGTACACAGTAGCATCCGGTTGTGCATCACAACGCCTCGTTGAGCTTTCGAGCTAGACTTGGTTCGAGGCAGAGCGAATTAGCTTTCTCCTGTGCTCATTTCATACACAATTTTGAATTTTGAGAGCATTCACCATTTTGAAGAGAAAATTTTTTAGCTCTGTCATAATTAAAATTTAAAGAACTTAAGAAGTCATCAAATACTAGGTGAACTTAAACTTTTGGTCTTTAGTGTATTATTTTGAATATTTCTCGCATATTATATGTTTTTTATATAATTATATAAAAAACATATAATATGCGAGTGGTAAATAAATAATATTTAAGTGCATATTTATTAAATATGCAGTTAGCAATTTATGTTCATAGTAACTCCTGTAATTCTAACTTCGGGGGTAACTCATTTTTAACATTCTTTAACTTCATCAATTACCGACGCGCAACGTCTGAGAAATGCTGAAAACTGCGAAGTAACTCTCGGGACTAGGTCTACCGGTCAAGAGGGCGCTTTTAGCAGCCCGATTTTGACGTAGTCTCTTATTCCATTACATGAGCAATCTCCCACCTCATCTCTGCCAGCACTCTCGCTGCCCACCTCCCGCTATGTCGTCGGTAACTGGGACCTCACCATGCAGTCCCCTCCGCAACCGACAGATATCTCTGAAGGATACTGCCGTCTATCGCCGCCAAATTTTTCCTTTTTTTCAATTCCTCACAGCCCCTGCATGCGCCCCTTTTTCTCCATTGAAATCTCCCAACTCTGCGAGAACCACCCTTGACCCCTCGAATGCCCAAGACTCCTGACCACAGACTCCCCCGACTCCTTGCCAACCTAACCTCACTTTCTCTATCTAACTAAATCCTACCTCACGCCTACGCTGGAAATTACTTTTTATCTCCCCAATTCACCCCACACAACCCTACCCACCTCCTAGGCTTCCACCCTCATACTCGCCTCACACATTCCACACAAATTCCGTAAAATCCTCTCACCACCTGTCACTGAACACGTTCTCACTTCCGCCACCAACATGCAAGTCTCTAAGTGTGGTATACTGAGCGTCTTAATTGGAGCTACTCTCGACTCTGTACAATAGGTTTACTGTAATATTGCCGTGTTCATTTGCTGAACGTCCCTAAATTGATTCACCGTAAATCTTTTCAGACGCCTCACAGAACCCATACAATTACATTGTAACTAGTTTATTACATAAAATGAATCTTGGTACACTTATTTAATTTAGACTATCCAGTCAAGCTATAAAGTTTTTTGGTCACATTTTCTTGTTTATATATTTTTACTGAATATCTTGAGTTGATCAGTATTAAAGTTTTGTAGCAGCCCTAGCTTCTTTGAACGCGTACCTCCTTGAATTACTCGATCTTCTTCAATGAGGTATCTGTATTCTGCGACCTGTTTCTTAATAAGTTACAAGCTGGTTTGAAAATCCATGTTAACACATTCTTAAGAACTTATGCTTCGTCAAGAGTTTGCACCTGTCAAAAGATTATCTGCATAAAAATCAGAATAATGATCTTAATTGCAGTTGACTATTGTTCCTTATTTTCCATATGTCACAGTATTTAATTTATAGATTTTCACAGGTTCGTCATCTACATAAATACGGCGGTATAATCGAATTCATTAATGCCTTATTGCGCTCCTTTTCTCTGCTGACCGCAGAAAAAGAGCGCAATATAGCATACATGAATTCAACTGCACATCTTGAGAATATCCGCTGAAAGGACATTTTTTTGCTTTCTAAATCGCAGAACAATTAAGAAAAAGCCGGCCAGCCTGAACCGTGGTTCCTCATACAGTGATAATAAAAAAAAAAAGTCTTTGATGATCCATCGATAATCACAGGAATTTTGGTAGTCATGCCGTCGGGCTTCATCACAGCCTGGTAAGGAAAATAGTACCTCGGAGAGTCAAACCTAATTTTTTCTAATTACACTTTCATTACATCCCCCGAGGTTTTATATTCATTCATGAAGTTCTGGGGTTGTGAATCTCTTTCTAATTTGCGTTCTACGGAGTTGAAACTGTGTTTTGCGATTTCCAAGGAATCTTCGAGGTCATTAATCGTGTCGAAATAAGGGACGTTAACCACGTCCGATGCGCGTTTCGTTGTCGGCTTGAATTGCTGCTCACAAAAATTCGATTATGTAACTGCTGGTTGGTAATCAGATGATGATACTTAGTCTTGTTGTCCTTGAAATACTTTGGAAGGCTAGGTCCCATCCCAACAATGTATTTTAAAGTAATAAACCTTTGGGATGGAGTCTTATCAGGTTGAAACGCGGATTTTTTATTTGTCAATCGACGATTTGTATATGATTAGGTATCCGAATGTCCTCTGAATCCCATGGAGTGATGTTCACGTTGTCAGTGATTCGAAAAGTGACCAAGCAGCGGAGCTTAGTCACAAAAAAAAGCTTAGACACAAATCCTGTGTTTTTAAATGTGGTTATGATCCCGTAACTAGTAAATCTCCACACTCATGACAATTTCCTTTCCGATCTCGATTATCAATGATTGCTGTCGATAATATGACATGCGGGTCTTCATCATCGCCAGCCTCTTGCAATGATCCTTCTATGAGAGCAATTTAAAGGGTAGTAAAATTTAATTTTCAATAAGCGATTGTTGATTTGATCAGGCGATAACGCTCCGGATGGGTAACCTGAAGGTTGCGGGCCCGCCTCCTGCTGCATGCATTGGTTAAATAATTTCAAATATTTGTACATATAATTTCCTTTAAATTTATTTGAAATAATGCAAATATAAATATTTTAAATGCTCTTTCACATTCAAAAACACACTTTTTCGAATGTTATAATTTTTATTAAAGAATCTTTTCTCTGTAAAAATTATTAATTTTTTCATAATGTTCATTAATTACATTTACAATAAGAAGTATGAACCTGGTCTTTTAAGAAAAAAATTGTACTATACGTCAGAACTATTAAACGAAGCATTAAACTGACTAATGGTGGAGATTCTTTTCAATGTAAACCAGGTATGTTTCCCAATAGACACTTTGAAAAAATCTACATCTGGTAAAAAATGTTCTTTTACTATATGTGCAAAATGCCGTGAGAAAAACCTGGTAGCCAGCCACCGTTTAGTAAAACGCATACCTGTAGTAATAATGAGCGTAAAAAAATGGCAGAGATTAGATAAGATTATCGAGATGTAGGTTTCGTGGAAGATACTTCATCGCTATACCCGAGCCCAATTGTTGTTGTTACGAAAAAGAAAAAGGAAAAAAAAACAGGTAAGAAAATACTTGTACTTAGATTACATCACTTATACACGTTGAGTAGGGCACCAGTCGAAAGCGAAGATTTTGAAGGTGAAATGTTAGATCAGGTCTCAGAGATGTTTTCTATAGTTAGCGAAGAGTAAAAGGTTGTATTGTTTCAATATGTAGACGAGGAGTTATAGCACAAGATAGAGATATTGAAAAAAATTAATGATAAGCGAACTATCATGAAAAAGACGAAGTGCGTTATTACGGATCACCAGAGGGAATGTAGTACAAACAAGATCATTTCGGTTTAGATCGAATGGTAGAAAAAATGCGCCAATTTTAGTATTTTTATTTAATGAGACGATATGTTCGCCAACATATAAAAGCCTGTATTCAATGTGTAGTGATAAAAGCTAAGGCTGGAAAGGAGGAGCCTGGTACTCTGCACCCGATTCCACTGGTTCTTAGACCTTTTGCAATCATCCACATAGATCATGAAGGGCCGTTGGTAACGACAAGTCGGGGCAACAAGCATGTCTTGGCGCTGATGGATAATATAACAAATTCACAATTCTAAAAGCTGTAACGGATACGAAATTGACATGTGTAATCAGAATGCTTGATGATTTTTTTCTGAATTTTGGAGCACCGGATCGAATTACCTCAGATCGCGGATTCTGTTTTACATTGAAACAAATCCAAGAATTCTGCAAAAAAGAGGGATAAGACATACCCTGAACTCTCGGCAACACCCACAAGCTAATGGACAAATTAAGCGCGTTAATAAAACGTTGATTCCAGTTATGATCGCTAGCTTTAACGGTCCAGAAGATCGAAACTGGGATACTAAGCTAAAGGAAATTTAGTGTAAAGTAAGCGAATCGGTCAAGAAGACAACTGGAAAGAGTCCCTTCGAATGTATGTACGGCTACATCCTACGTCACGACCATGAAGGGTTTCTACGAGAATTAGCGATTGGTGATGAAACCCGGCACAACTATCCAAGGGAACTACATGCGGAAACAGCTCCAGCGCAACAAGTGATCCTCGGAAGTTTCAGAAACGTATCACGCGACCTCTGATTATTACTAACAAGGCGAGTGCGCGTAACGGAGGACACGAATTTTAATCATCTATTGTAAGCGAGGAGGGCTTAATTTAAGATGGAAAAAGCTGAAACCGTTTACTTAGATAGGAAGCGGTTTACAAAAAAAGGTTTGAAAGAAATCCACGTAGAATGAATATCGGTTTGAATTGTCGAGCAAAGCAAGCTGTCATGGAGCAATGGTCTAGATTCCAGGCTAGAGAGTCAGCCGTCATGCGTTCGCTTCCTCCTACGTTTTTCAACATTTTTTTGTTTCTATTTCTTTTTTTCATTAATTTAAAATTGAATATGCATAAATATTATAAAAACAATAATACCGAGTTTAAAAAATATATTTTAAGAATAAAAAATTATTATTTTTGACACCAAAATATTTTTATCAATCAGTTGATGTTGATTTAAAAATCATATTCATGAAAATAAATTGAAAGTACCTCAAAATATAAAAGCGGTAGTTGGGTTGCAAGTATTGAGAGTTAAAATGAAGAATACAATATGAGGCAGTACGAGGACGTTCGCGTCCTCGTACTGCGCAATACCTATGTTCTAACTGTTTTTACGACGATCATCATCTTAAAGTTTGCACCAAATGTGTTTCCGAAGGCGGTGTTGATAAAGAATAGCATTTTTAGGTATTCAAACATTTGTATTGCATGTTTGTGCCGTATTGAATTATCAAGTTATATTTTTATACATGTTTTTAATAAGTACGTAATATTTTCTAAACCCGATATTGCATTCTTCATTGTAAATCTTAATACTTGTAACCCAACTTCCGCTTTTATATTTTTAGGTACTTTCAATTTATTTTTCATGCATATATATATTTTTTTAAATTTATTTTTGGCTCGTAAAAGTAAAAAAAAAATTGCAAAATAATGTTAATTGCTTAAAAATAATTTATTACGTGGTGCAAACATCAACTGATATATAAAAATATTTTTGTGTCAAAAAGAATAATTTTTGTATTTTTGAAATATACTTTTTAAACTCTTTATTATTGTTTTTATAATATTTAATAATATTCGGGTTTAAAGTATTGAAAAAAAAGAAATAGAGACAACAAAAATTTTGAAAAAAGTACGAGGGTGGGAAAGCATGACGGCAGACTCTCTAGCCTGGAGCATAGACCATTGCTCCATCGCAGCTTGCTCGATAGCTCGACAATTCAAACCGATAGCCATTCTGCGCGAATTTTTTTCAAGCCTTTTTTCTCGTAAACTGCTTTCTATCTAAGTAAACGGTTTCAGCTATTTTCATCTCAAATTAAGCCCTTTTTGCTTACAAAAGAGGATTAAAATCCGTGTCTCCCGTTTCACGCACTCCCCTTGTAAAATGCTGCCATGTGACACTCATAGCGCAACAGATTTAATAGTTAGACAAGGTCGGAAGAATGCGGCCACAGCTCATGTGACTCGACTTAAATTGTGTTAAGCCTCAGACTGTGAATCAGAAGAAGATCCAGTCACTGACGACGTGGAAGACAAGGCAACTGAAAAAGTTAATTGAGCATTGGAACAACCAATCAAAGAAGAAGGAAAGGACCCGACAAATATAAGAAAACAAGGAAGATCAGGTTAAGCTGCCATAGAAGAATTGTAACGAGGATCATCTCGAGGACGAGATGAAGTAAATGACTAGTATAATTTATTTAAGAGAGAGGGTAGAAGTAAATGACTCTAGTATAAGTTTTTTAAGAGAGAGGGTACTGAACGAAAGGGGATCGATTTTCAACGTGTTTGAGTATGCGTGCGTCCGTGGATGTGCGCTGCAGTAGTTTGTATGTAGAGTCTAAAATTGTGAGTAGACTGACTTCGAGCTTTATTCCCACAAGTCTGAGCTTTGATTAAAATAAGGAATCACGAGTGTATTCGAGTGCTAACCTGTAGTGTCTCAAAGAGTAGTTTATATTAAATATATACATTAACTGGATCGCTGGTGTATTATTCATAAAGAAAAACTCGATCGCGGACCTATAGAATAAATCTATAAAAAATCTATATAATACTAATTATATAAACTCATTTTTTTATATTCGCAACAAACATACAGTTGAACTGTGCAGTTTTCGGCATTTCTGATTTAAACGATCATCCAATTTGCAAATGTTTGATATATGCTGTCACAGTGAAAGTAATTTATTAATATTACAGTTTCCAATATTTTGCGTAATATACATAATTAGTGTAAATTAAAATATATAGAATAAGTTAATCTTTCTTCCTCCTATGTATGCATATTGCTATTTTATAAATTTTTAGAGATGAAGAAACCGTTAAAAACGCGCCTTGTTAAAAAAATATAAAAGAATAAATATTTTCTGGTGTTCAGGTTTTTAAATGTGCTATCTCATCTCTATTATATATTTTTTCTCTACTGTATGGGGAAGGTCCCAAAAATTTTTCAATCCTTACAAAAAATGTTTATGGATACGATTATGCTGTTATATCTGGCTGTTCCTAAGGAATTGTACACTTAATGACTTTTACAGATGCCAATTTTTTTTGTAATTGAACACAAATTGGGAGTCGTGTCCTTTGTATTAGTAACAATATTTATTAATAAGATATTTCTCTCTAAACTAATATGTATGTTTAAAAAAAAATCGGAAACTACGAAAATTTCCATTATTACTTAAAGGGTATAGCCGGGTAAGCATGGCAAATCGGCCCCCGCTCGTATAAGGCTAAAATTTATGTCAAATGTTCAGCCTAAGGTAGCAAAAAACTATAGAGAATTTTAACCTTCAAATTTCATTTTTTTAAGGTGTGGAGGGAAAAGGAAAATAAAAAAGTAGCTTTTCTCGAAAACCGCTCGACCGATTTCTATGAACAAAATATATGTTGTGTAGACCGATAAGAAAAATTACTAAATAATTCAAGAGAATTTTAAGGCCAAAATAACAGGTAAAAAAAATGTTTGAATTTGTTGTGAACTTTTTTTAAGGTGATGTTTCTGACGTGCGACAACCATCTATTCACAAAAAAATCTCTACATTCCCTAAATTAACATATTTTCCCCCCGAACTCATCGGAGTGGTGCGCCATAGTTAAAAAAAACATAATAATAATTTTCGTATTACCATTTGGAAACCTCACAACACTAATGCATTGCGATATGCTGTAATGGATAAAAAAAAGTCAGAAAACAGCACAAAAAGAAGTGGATGTATGTCAACAATGTACGTGTGTACTAGTTTCCGCACCACCCGAAAGGTAATGTACGTGGCGCGTTTTTTTTTTTTTAGTTACTACTGGCTTGTATTTTCTACAAACAATAAAATATTAGTTATATTTAAACAGATAACAACCTTCCAAAACATTACAAAACACTACAAAACATTGCAAGTTTATTTTAACACTAGAAGTACCGAGAGGGGTCAATTGACCCCTTTCGATTTTTAAAGCGGTAAATCTTCGCAGCGGTTGCTGGCAGAGAGATGGCGTTTTATGACTTTAAATTATTTATAAATAGGAGTATTTGTCAATTTTTTCGGAAATATTGGCTGCGCACTTGAAAAAAAATTACTCAGAAATCATTCAAAAATCATCAGAAAATTCCGGTACTTCTAGTGTTAATGAGTGTGGTACCAAAGACCAATTATGTAATTAAAAGGAAGAGGATTAACTCTTCTCCTCTATTTAAATAAAACTCAGATACAACTAACGCTTTGAGCGCCTTAGTTGCATTAAGTTCCGTCATCTACGGTGAAGACCACTACAAACAATATATATATATAACAATATATGTAATAAATTATTACAAGTCGCACAAGAATGCGCGCCAGCTGCGACCAATGATTTCGCTGCCTCGACGCAAGCGCAAAGAAAATTTCGCCAACAATGGGATTACTGTTGCACTATGAGCGGCTTTCACTTGTTTCACAATGCAGTTGTCATTTGTTTCCGACGTTGTGATATCCCAAAAACGTATTACTGTGTTAATAATAACATGACTGGACTACGGGCATGTATTTGCTACAAAAAATTAATACACTGGAACTTGGAGTTACACACGATTTCGGGCAATGCTTGCAGTAGCATTCTCCGCAGATGACGCAACCTGGTACAACTAACACGCTGAAAGCGTGAGAAGTCTTAATCCTCTTCCTCTCAATTATATGATTGGTCTTTGATACTACACTCATTAAAATAAGATTGCAATGTTTTGTAGTGTTTTTAATGTCTTAGAATGTTGTTACCTGTTGAAATGAAACTCATATATTGTTGTTTCTAAAAAATATAAGCCAGTAGTCACTAAAAAAACGCGCCGCCTACCGTACCCCTCGGGTGGTATTGAAACTAGTACACACGTACATTTTTAACCCGACTGTCGGCAACAATTAGACCAATTGTCAAAGCAGGTCGACTGTCATTTTGTAAATATGTGCACTTCTTTTTTGTTGTTTTTGGGCTCTTTACTAAAAAAAAATCTCAAAAAATGCAAACATTTTTTTACTTGTTATTTTGGCCATAAAATTCTCTTGAATTTTTCGTGCAATTTTCTTATTGGTCTTCGCAACATATTTTTTTCATGAAAATCGGTCGAACGGTTTTCGAGAAAAACCGCTTTTTTTATTTTCCTTTCTCCCTTCATAACTTCCAAAAGAATGCATTTTGAAGGTTAAAATTCTTTGTATTTTTTTGATACCTTAGAATGAACATTTGACATAAGTTTCAGCCTGATACGAGCGGGGGCCGATTTGCCATGCTTACCCGGCTATACATAACCTTTGATGCTCGCAACCTCTACCAATTTTTTTAAAAATCTGCAAAAATTAGACAACTGTTTTCTCACCCAGGAAAAACAACTGTCGCGATAAGGCCGTTGAAGAAAAAAGGTTTTTATGAACTACCCTACTACCCATTAATTTTAATCAAGGAAACTTTCATTTAAAATTTTTTTTTCATTCGCTGGAAGTTTTTGATTGCTTAAACTTACGTCGATAGACTTTGCGATTGAAAAAATTTAGAGGGTGCAAATCTGGTTTTCACGATTTTAATTATTTATATTCTTTTAATTTTAATCTAAATCACAATAAAAGTATATGATTTCGGGGTAAAATTTCCTCAGGAATTTAAATATTTTATTACCAATACCGTTCAATTGAATTATCACAAAAATATAGCAATTATTAAATAAACTTTTTGGAAAATTCGTTTCTTACGCAAAAAATTGTATTTTTTTATTTTATATAGATATATTAATGAAACTTTAAGAAAATGGAGATAAATACTTTTATTGCAATGAAAAAAATTGTTTATTCGATAAATTATATTTTAACTATTTTTAACAGGTGCTTGAGAAAGAATAATTTTAAAAAGGTAAAAAATCATGTCTAGTACAAAAAATGTGTTTATTTACCAAATTTAGTGCATAATACATCCATTAATGATTTAAATTAATTATACACATATGCATACATACATATGCCGCGAGTCGGCTGCTTTGTTGTTGATGCCCACTGACGAAGTGAGAATCTACGAGACACCACGGAAAAGAAAGAAAATCATAAAAAAAGATAATACTTACGTATTAGGCGCTAATAATTGCAGAAATGCTGTTTATCGTGGCACTTGAAAAAAAAATAGCAGAACCTCATTTGTGAAGCCGAGGCCAAACGGGTGCAAATGTGGCCTAAGGTAACTTTTCGGCGTTTCCAGCAAATCAGCTGTGGAGCGACTGACGCCAAGCTGTTGCTGTACGGTTACACCGAAGTATAGACATAATTATCGTACAAGATAGGGAGCTCTGCAGTGCGTACCCTGTGCGTTTCTGAGTTCTAGTTTAGGGTCATTCGTAAGACCTTCAGCATGCCCGGTCATCAGATAGCTACGGGTTTTAATATTGGAACCAATCTGAACATTAGGGTTGTATCCAAGTCCCTTTCCCGTACAAATAGTAGAGTCTCATTAGACGCCGTCGAGCCATGCTATATTGAAAAAATTTCACGGGCCCGCATGGTGAAAATTTCAGTGCGCTACTGGCTTAGAATTCGCAGTATGTGTATAAGTATAGTCACCAATGCTATGCCAGCGGCAGACTCGTAGATCGTGTAACGTCGCAATTTCACGTAAGCTTCCAAGCAGCTTGTGTGTGTGAGTGGGTGTGTTGAGTGCGTACAGTAGACAAGCTGGAGAGAGGGCACACTGCTGCCGAGTCGCGATACTGTTACGTTTATCCGCTTCAAAGTGACTACAAACTACAATTTGATGTTTTTTCCGAATATTTGTATTTTCAATCAGCACAAATATCGACATTTTTCAAATTTCCCCACCAGAGTGTTTAATTACTACAAATTAAAATGTGGAGAGTGCCTATACATTGCCAACGAATTAAGTGTTAAAGTAGTCAACTTTGACATAAATTATCTCCGCATCGGTTGCGGTTGAAGAATTTGAAATTAATTTAGAATATAAATAATCATTCTATTTTAATATGTCTTGTTTTTTAAAAAATTCCGATAAACTTTCGAAAAGGGTGAAAACCATAAAAAAACCCGTAAAAATCATGTTTTTTTTTAAATTCATCTCAGTAATTATTCAAAATTCAAAAAAATGTTTCCAGTAAAAGTTGTTGATCTCCTCGAAATATACATTTTATGTTTGAAGTATTTTTTTACAGGAATGATAGTTTCCCAGAAAATCAGTAGTAAATACATTTTCATGTTAAAAACCATAAAAATCGTGGTTTTTTTAATCACGGGGGTTCCTTTCCGCTCCCCACGTGGCGTTGGAAAAGGAGTAGGTATACGACCTTACATTATTTTGGTAAAAAGTCACAGGGGTGCATTCGTGCCCCCCTCCACGAAGCGCTGGAAAAGGGGTAGGGGTACGACCTTATAATATTTTTGCAATCAGTCACAGGGGTGCCTTTCCGCCCCCACGCGGCGTTGGAAAACGGGTAGAGGTACGAACTTATAACATTTTTGTGACCAGTCACAGGGGTGCCCCCCCGTGAAGCGCTGGAAAAGGGGTAAGGGTACGATCTTATAATATTTTTGTGACCAGCAACAGGGGTGCCCCACGCGGCGTTAGAAAAGGGGTAGGGGTACGACCTTACACTATTTTTGTAAAAAGTCACAGGGGTGCCTTCCCGCCCCCATGAAGCGCTGGAAAAGGGGTAGGGGTACGATCTCATAATATTTTTGTGACCAGTCACAGGGGTGCCTTCCCGCCCCCAAGCGGCGTTAAAAAAGGGGTACGGGTACGACCTTACATTATTTTTGTAAAAATTTACCAGGGTGCCTTCCCCCCCCCCCATGAAGCGCTGAAAAAGGGGTAGGGGTACGATCTTACAATATTTCGGTGACCAGTCACAGGAGTCTATTTTCATCTCGAGGTGGAATTCAGAAAAACAATTTAGTCGATCACCTTTGCCAATTTTTGTGGCGGCGTCGCGTCATGAAATTAGACGCTGATCCTTCCCTTCAGTTAATTTAAGACATAAAATTTTGCTACCCTGGTAAAAACAAATTAACATTTTGTTTATCAAAAAACTCAAAAATTAAAACAAAAATATGAAAAATATACAAAATAACAAAATCTAAAAAAAATATGCTCTTGAAAATACTTCAAACTTCTCATGATGAAGGGCGTGAGTAGGCACCCAGCGAAAACTAATGGATGTACGCATTTATATATTTTATGTATTTTTTAACATGAAAATTTTTATGGTTTTTTGATCATTTCACCATGAAAATAAAATTTGCGGCAATTTTCACTATCGTATTCATAATCAGCGCGTCGAAATACATAATTATTAAGCCGAAACTAATGGACGTATATACTTATGTATTTTATTGATTTTTTAAGATGAAAATCGATTTACTACTGATTTTCTCAGAAATTATCACTCGAATAAAAAAATTCTCAGAACATAAAATATGTATTTCGAGGAGATCTACAACTTTTATTGGAAATATTTATTTGAATTTTGAATAATTACTGAGATAAATGCAAAAAAAACATGATTTTTATGGGCTTTTTTTTATGGTTTTCACCATGAAAATCAAATTTGCGCCAATTTTCACTATCATATTCGTAATCAGCGGGTCAAAATACATAAGTATACGCAGCCCGAAGAAAATCGGAAGTCCACCCTTTTCGGAAGTTCACCCAAAAATTCTACCAAAGATCGATTTTTTTACACACAATCTTAAATTGGACATAACTTTTGCGCATACTGCGATATTAACTTTATCCATAGTAAGCTTATTGGGTCTAACATACTGTTTAATTTCCATAAGCATAGAAAAGTTCTTCAAGTATTCTTGGAGTAAAGTAGGATGAAGGAGGGGACATTTTTTCTACAAATTCAAAATTTTCGGTATTTGAACGTGTGATAATTCGATCATTTTAAAAGCACATCGTTTTCCTTTATAGTGTGTCTGCTCGACACCTGAATCTAATAAAAAATCAAAAGTGTTTAGGCCGGAATAGTTGCGCGCACTTTCCACACCTACAGACGTTGGAGGGGACAAGCGGTGACACGAATTTGAGGTTTTCTTGCTAAATTGAAAATCAAAGCACAATGTCAAATCCATGCAGTAGCCTATGCTTAACTGGACTAGCATGCTTTTTCTCAGAATTTTCAAACATTGTACTGAAAAGCTGTGAGAATGCAAAGCAATCAATTTGTAGCTGGTGACAAATATTATGCAGGTATATGTTTGGGATTTTGTCCAAATATTATATGTTATATCTTTTTATGAGGGTTTCTGTAGTGACTTTAAGGTTTTGTCCCTATTTCAGAATATCTGTCTGTAAATTTTCATGCAATTTAACTTGTATTTTAAGTGCAGGTTTACTTATAATATCACGGTAACAGAAAAATGTCACTCCCCTGGACGCGCCCATATACAGGGTGTGACAGACTCAAGTGTCCGGACTTATATAGCTGTATAAAAATACAAAAAATAAATCGAAAATTTCTTTTCCAAAAATCAGTTGAAGTTTTCGTTTTTGAGTTATAAAATATTTAAGCTGGACCAATCAGGAACGTCGTATAAACAGTCGTGTGTGCGTGAGCGGGAATCCAACAGGTGGGTAAATCTGAAAGTACCACCATGCCCAAACAATATATAACCTATGCCAGAATTAAGGGCTCACTTAAGGCTCATTTAATACCCAAAAGACAAATTTTGGGCTCTGCATTAAGAAAAAATGCATAGTACTGCCAGCGTTACGTAAAGCTAGCAGTACCATCGTAGAAATATCGGTTAAATCATTTTTTTTCTTTCACAGAAATTGAAGGCTCATTTAGGGCTCTTAAATTACCCCCGGCGCAAATTTTCAAAAACAACCGCTACCACAGAAAAACTACCCTGAAAAATTAATCTGCACAAATTAACTTTTTTCTTTTACAGGAATTAAAGGCTCATTTAGGGCTCTTAAATGACCGCCGGCGCCATTTTGCAAAAACAACCCCTACCACAGAAAAACTACCCTGAAAAATAAATCTGCACAAATTAACTTTTTTCTTTCACAGGAATTGAAGGCTCATTTAGGGCTCTTAAATGACAGCCGGCGCAATTTTTAAAAACAACCCCTATCACAGAAAAACTACCCTGAAAAATAAATATGCACAAACTAACTTTTTTCTTTTACAGGAATTGAGGGTTCATTTAGGGCTCTTAAATGACCCCAGGCGCAATTTTTAAAAAACAACCCCTATAACAGAAAAACTACCCTAAAAATAAATATGCAAAAATTAACTTTTTTCATTCACAGGAATTGAGGGCTCATTTAGGGCTCTTAAATTACCCCCAGCGCAATCTTTCAAAAACAACCCCTATCACAGAAAAACTACCCTAAAAATAAATATGCAAAAATTAACTTTTTTCTTTCACAGGAATTGAGGGCTCATTTAGGGCTCTCAAATTACCCCTAGCGCAATCTTTCAAAAACAACCCCTATCAGAGAAAAACTACCCTGAAAAATAAATCTGCACAAATTAACTTTTTTCTTTCACAGGATTTGAGAGCTCATTTAGGGCTCTTAAATTACTGACGACGCAATTTTTCAAAAACAACCCCTACCACAGAAAACCGACCCTGAAAAATAAATATGCACAAATTAACTTTTTTCTTTTACAGGAATATAGGGCTTATTTACGGCTCTTAAATGACCCCTGGCGCAATTTTTCAAAAACAACCCCTATCACAGAAAAATGACCCTGAAAAATAAATCTGCACAAATTAACTTTTTTCTTTCACAGGAATTGAGAGCTCATTTAGGTCTCTTAAATTACTGACGGCGCAATTTTTCAAAAACAACCCCTACCGCAGAAAAACGTCCCTGAAAAATAAATATGCACAAATTAACTTTTTTCTTTTACAGGAATTGAGGGCTTATTTACGGCTCTTAAATGACCCCCGGCGCAATTTTTCAAAAACAACCCCTATCACAGAAAAACTACCCTGAAAAATAAATATGCACTAATTACATTTTTTCTTCCACGAGAATTGAGGGCTCATTTAGGGCTTTCAAATGACCCCGAGCGCAATTTTTCAAAAACAACCACTATCGAAGAAAAACTACCCTGAAGAATAAATATGCACAAATTAAAAAAGTAAATACATCAGAATTAAGGGCTTATTGTAGGCCCTCCAACGACCCCAAAATCAATTGTTCAAAGCCATCCCTTAACGATCTAAAACTACCCCTTACCCAAAAGTACTCATAAAGCGCAGGAAAAAGTATTGCATCAGTTTGGAAGATTTTTAAGTTGTTCGATAACATCAAAAACTATTTCAAAAACCACCCCTGAAACTCAAAAACCGCCCCGTGAAGGAATTTGATATTAATCTGAGAATTAAGTATATTAGCAGTTTTTGCTTGTCTTGGACCGTGCACAAACTGTGTGTGCTCTGCGCCAGAATTAAGGGCTCATTTAATACCCAAGAGCCAAATTTTATGCTCTGCATTTAAGAAAAAATGAATGATTCTGCCAGCTTTACTAAAGCTAGCGGTACCATGGTAGAAATATTTGTTAAATATACTTTTTTCTTTCACAGGATGTATGCCCTACGATAGAATTAAGGGCTCATTTAAGGCTTATTTCATACCCGAAAGCCAAATTTTGGGCTCTGCATTTGTTTTTACAATGCAGAGCCCAAAGTTGGCTTTTGGATATTAAATGAGCCTTCAATGAGCCCTAAATTCTGGCATAGGTTATACCCTCTTTGCGCACGGTCCAAGAAAAGCAAAAACTGCTGATATATTTCATTCTCAGTTTAATGTCGAATTCCTCAATGGGGTAGTTTCCGACTGTTGAGGGATGGTTTTGGAGGATTGATTTTGTGGTCGTTGAAGAGCCTAGAATGAGCTCTTAATTCTGATGTACTGACTTTTTTAATTAGTGAATATTTATTTTCCAGGGTAGTTTTTCTGTGATAGGGGTAGTTTTTGAAAAATTGCGCCAGGGGTTGTTCAGAAGCTCTAAATGAGCTTTCAATTCCTGTGGAAGAAAAAAGTTCATTAGTGCATATTCACTTTTCAGGGTAGTTTTTCTGTGATAGGGGTTGTTTTTGAAAATTTTTGTTGGGGGTCATTCAAGGGCCCTAAGTGAGCCCTCCATTCCTGTGCAAAAAAAATCATTTAACAGATATTTCTGCGATGGTACTGCTAGCTTTACGTAAAGCAGGCAGTACCATGCATGTTTTTTTTTTAATGCAGAGCCCAAAATTTGGCTTTTGCTATGAAATGAGCCTTAAATGAGCCCTTAATTCTGGCATAGGTTATACACTGTTTGTGCACGGTCCAAGAAAAACAAAAACTGCTGATATATTTAATTTACAGTTTAATGTCAAATTCCTTCACGGGGTGGTTTCCGAGTTTTAGGGGTGATTTTTTAAACAGTTTTTGATGTTTTTGGACAAATAAAAAATATTTCAATCTGATGTAATACTTTTTCTTGCGCTTTATAAGTACTTTTTGGTAAGGGGTAGTTTTCTAATGTTAAGGGACGGTTTTGGAGAATTGATTTTTGGGTCGTTGGAGAGCCTAAAATGAGCCCTTAATTCTGATGCACTCACTTTTTTAATTAGTGCATATTTACCTTTCAAGGTAGTTTTTCTGTGATAGGGGCAGTTTCTAAAAACTTGCGCCAGAGGTCATTCAAGAGCCTCAAATGAGCCTTCAATTCCTGTAAAAGAAAAAAGTTAATTAGTGAATATTCATTTTTCAGGGTAGTTTTTCTGTGATTGTCTAGTTTTTGAAAAAAATTTCCGGAGATCATTCAAGAGCCCTAAGTGAGCCCTCAATTCCTGTGAAAGAAAAAAAAATGATTCAACAGATATTTCTGCGATCGTACTGCTAGCTTTATGTAAAGCAGGCAGTACCATGCATATATTTTTTTTAATGCAGAGCCCAAAATTTGGCTTTTGCTATGAAATGAGCCTTAAATGAGTCCTTAATTCTGGCATAGGTTATACACTGTTTGTGCACGGTCCAAGAAAAGCAAAAACTGCTGATATATTTAATTTACAGTTTATTGTCAAATTCCTTCACGGGGTGGTTTTCGAGTTTCAGGGGTGATTTTTTGAACAGTTTTTGATGTTTTTGGACAAATAAGAAATATTTCAATCTGATGCAATACTTTTTCTTGCGCTTTATGAGTACTTTTGGGTAAGGGGTAGTTTTCGAATGTTAAGGGATGGATTTGGAGAATTGATTTTGGGGTCGTTGGAGAGCCTAAAATGAGCCCTTGAATATGATGTACTCTCTTTTTTAATTAGTGCATATTTACCTTTCAGGGTAGTTTTTCTGTGATCAGGGCAGTTTTTGAAAATTTGCGCCATAGGTCATTCAAGAGCCCTAAATGATCCTTTAGTTCCTGTCAAAGAAAAAAGTTAATTAGTGCATACTTATTTTGCAGGGTAGTTTTTCTGTGATAGGGGTTGTTTTTGAAAAATTGCGCCAGGGGTCATTCAAGAGCCTCAAATGAGCCCTCAATTCCTGTGAAAGAAAAAAAGTTGATTAGACAATTATTTCTACCATGCTAGCTTTACGTAAAGCTGGCAGTACCATGCATTTTTTTTGTAATGTAGAGCCCAAAATTTGGCTTTTGGGTATTAAATGAGCCTGAAATGAGCCCTTAATTCTGGCATAGGTTATACACTGTTTGTGCATGGTCGAAGAAAAGCAAAAACTGCCTACATATTTCATTCATAGTTTAATGTCAAATTCCTTCACTGGGTGGTTTTTGAGTTTGAGGGGTGATTTTTTAAAAAGTTTTTGATGTTTTCGGACAACTAAAAAATATTCCAAACTAAGTGAAACGGGGCAAAATTGAATACTGTTTAATCTAAATAGTTACAAAGATTTGATTTGGTATCAATGAGATAATTAATATAAACTATTATATGAATATAAACTACTTTATAATATCAATATATTAATATAAACTATTATATAGTATAAACTAAAAACATTTTTCATTATTGTGTATAATTATTGAAAAATTTTATTCGCAATTTTGAATCCACCATATTGAGAATATCTCGTAACTTCAAATTAGCATAACTTTATCGTAATTGCACCCTGCAACACTTAAATTAAATAGTAAGAGTAATACTTACAATAAATAATGTAACTAAAGAGAAAGTAAAATCAGCGGGGCGAAAGTAAAATTAGCGGGGCGAAAGTAAAATTAGCGGGACGAAAGTAAAATTAGCGGGACGAAAGTAAAATGCGCAGGGCGAAAGTAAAATTTTCAGGGAGAAAGTAAAATTTGAAAGCCATATTGAAAATCTGAGCTGCTCGGAGTCGATCAGAATTCGAGCCGCGAACGTTATAGAAAAATGCGTCGGACCAGCTTTTCAGGGCCAAAAGATGTCCACGGTCGAGAGTGGAATAAAATACGTATTATATGCAACACGGAACGAAAGTAGATTTTTCCCCCGGGTAATTACTGCCCGCAGAAAAAATCTGCTCTTTTCGTCCGTTGTTACGTAATGTACAATTTTTTATCCTCTTGGAAAGCATGTAGAACAAAAAGTAAAGAGGGAAATTTTTTGTTGTCAAATTGGGAGTTTCACGTATCGTTGAGCATCAAAGTTCTAAAACAAATTTTCGATCCAAGTTTTGCTTCTATATACTTTCAAAGAGGATAAACAAATATACTTACTGTAATAGGAAAAAAATTTACAGTCTAAAACGAAAGCAAAATTGAACAATTGTCAAGCAATCTCGCGGAGAACATGGCGCATTTTACCCATAGTGTTCAATTAGAATTTAATCGAAACAACGAAAATGGAACTCTGTGACACTAATTTCAGAACTGACTCAAAGAGCAGACAAATAAAATACAAAAATAAATAACGATTATGGGATATTCAGTTAAAGTAGGTCCATAGTTTTACTATTTTTATCTCGTTTATATTGTTTATGTAATGAACAATGTTATATTCATCTTTTTCGACACAAAGGGTATGCAGGCTCAGAGAAACCACGGTCGTTCATATTAGAATTCGAATATGAATTGAGAAAAAATAAAGTTAATATAACCAATATGGCATTATGATATATAAAGAAGTCGTTAGTATAAGAGACAAAAAATTGTAAAAAATATGAGCTCAGTAAGAACAATTACCATTAAGAAAAAAACTAGCACAAATAATCTATGATCATCTTATATGATTCGTTGAAAAAATCTTATTTTGTAATTAGGTTCATGCATTTATTTGCTTCCTTTTTAATAAAAACCATCTCGGTAAATGAACGTCTATGGGGCACTCCATGTCAAAGGCAACAAGTGGGTCATTGATTTCTTTTGTTTTGTTATTTTATAGTGGCTGGGGTACTAAATGCTGATATAAAAGGGTTTCGCAAAATTTTCAATGTTTTGGAAAATATTGTTAATTGAAAATTGGACCACATTTTGACCATTTTTTTCTCGGTTAATATTGATCGGGCGAAAAAAATAAGTGTATGCAAATGCACGCAGAGAAGGTTGAAATTTAAGTAAATTGAAAAAAAAAAATATCGAAAAGTCAATTCTTATATTAATTTTTATATACAGGGTGTCCCAGACTCAAGTGTCCGGACTAAATAAACAGACGTACGTACGTGAGCGGGCGTCCGACGCAGTATTATTGAAGAAAGCGCCGAGGTGGTATAGCGACGGGAGAACAGCGGCCACTACATGACGATAGACTCCCGCTCACGCACGCACGACTGTTTATATCGCGCTCCACATTTGTCCAGCTTAAATATTTTATAACTCAAAAATTAAAACTTCAACTGATTTTTGGAAAAGGAATTTTCAATTGATTTATTTTTTATTTTTATACAGCCATATAAGCCCGGAGACTTGAGTTTGGGACACCCTCTATAAAACAATTTTTTATTCTTGTTTTCCGACCCAAGGAGCATAGTGAAATTACAAACTACATAATTAAATATAATATTTGAAGTATACACGAAGTAGCTTGTTTTTTGATTTTTTGACAAAAATAATCTCACAGTTTCTCTGTCTCAAAAAATAGGTATTTCTGAAAATTCAAGTCTCCTATTTTGTTCAAATGGTATTTAGTTACTAAACAATGTTTAAAATCAATGTAAATTCTTTTTATGATTTCCACTTAGGTTTGTGAGCAAATAGAAAAAAGTTTATTAGTTATAAATAAATTAATGAGCAAAAGTTTTTTCTTAAAGATTAACAAGACATGGATATTTTAATCGATAAAATGTTCATCGTAGTATATTTAAAAGTTCCATTTAATTACTACTTATTACATATCGACTATTTTTTAACATTATTATCAAATTTAATAAATAAATTAACTTTTTAGCTATGATTGAATAGATAAGCTTTTGGTTTTTTTATGGAATGGACTAAAAATTATTTCTTAGTAACAATGTTCGACATTGCTTCATTTTCCGGTAAATATTGTCAATTGTCTAAGCGAGTTTAATGAACAAATGCACAATTTGGCTACCTTCCAGCGGATAAACATAGCTTTTTTTAAGGAAATCTGAAGAAACGAAGTCTATATGTTGAAGTAGTTCAGAATATTTCCATTGAAAGAAAAAGATTATTATGTAAATTCAGAACGGAAGAAGGCTACCACTACAACGTTACTGAATAACTCCACGCAAATTGTACTGTCGAAAGGGTAGAAGAAAAGCTATATAACCGTTATGTAAAACTGGCCTTAATGGAAGGAATAAAATCGATAATTGCGCACACAACCATCAATAGAGAGAGGATGAATGGGGCCGAAGGATGGAGAGACCTAGTCGATGCGAGGAGTCTTTCTGATTGACATGGCTTGACGTTTTACAAAAGGCCAGCGCCACAGTGCTGACAGTGACGATACGAGTACTTATTCATGAAAATCAGTCTTCGCTACGCGCTATTAGAATCGAAAGGTTTGGCGAAGGTACTTCGACAAATTCATTCACCACTTTGGCAGAATCGGATTCTTTATGAATAACCAGCGATTCATGAATCTAAAACCATATTAGAAGGTGAATCTCCAAAACTATTTCTACAATTGAACATTGGATTTCCTCAGCAATTATTGAATTTCGATGATTAATTAATTATGATCTGTGATTTTTACATTCTCATCTCAATAAGAAGGTATTGATTTTATGTGAAAAATTACTTTTTCGGATTCCATCAAATGTCGACATTTTGAGGCTAGTACAAATACAGGTGTGCTCTAGAACCCATCCTCAGACAGCTTTTATGGTAAGAGCAAATGTTTTATCTAGACTCACTTCATATATACCACCTGATGATATACATACCGATGACTGGGATCATCTTAAGGGCTTAGAATTGGCAGACCCTTCATTAGAAAAGGGTGGAAACATAGAAATGATTTTAGGGGCTGAAGTTTACTCCTATTTTATTGAAGGGGCACTCAAAAGGGGGGTTTTAGGGACTCCAACGGCGAAAAAAATTCGTTGGGTTGGATTCTTTCGGGATTCTTATCAATGGAGTTCATTTCATCAGTGCAGTATCTCGTGGGATTGCAAAGGACATTAGATTATGAACTACTGAACTTGCTGAGAATATTTGTCGTCGAGGAAGACGTACCTTGATCAGTTTCAGAACATAGTGTAGCAGAGGAGCAGTGTGAGCAGCTATTTAACTCCACTTTACAACGTAGTCATTATGGTCGTTCCATCGTTCGACTACCGTTAAAGGATCGCTCTAAGAATCTAGGGGATTCAAGATCGGCAGCTTATCGGGCTCTCGTACAGATGGAAAGACGTTTCCAAAGGGACCCCGAATTATCTAAGAAATACTCCGGCGTTATCAATGAGTACGCAGAGTTGGGAGACATGGAACTAGTCTCCAATCCAGAGGATCTTCAACACGACAAGGGTTACTTCTTACCACGCCATGGTGTGATAAAAGAAAACAGCTCGATCACTAAATTGCATCAAAAGAGGGATGTCATTGAATGAGCTTTTACATTCAGGGCCCAAATTACAGACTGAATTGGCAGATGTCATCCTTAGATGGAGGATGTATTCGGTCGTCTTCACCGCGGATATCGCGAAGATGTTTCGGCGGATTTGGATACATCCAGAGGATCAAACTTTCCAAAAAATTCTTTGGAGAGAAAGTCTCGACCAGGGGTTCGAACGTATTTCTTGAAAACCGTCACTTTCTGTTTTACATCTTCGCCGTATCTAGCGATACGCACTTTACTTCAGTTAGCGGAGGATGAGGGTGATAACTATCCCCCTCGCTATTCAGATTCTACGAAAAGAGATATACGTCGATGACGTACTCTCAGGGGCGGGTGAAGTTAGCACAGCCCAAGAAAAGCGCAGACAAGTAGACTTGTTGTTGCATGCAGGTTGTTTCACCCTGAAAAAGTGGGTGTCGAATGTAGAGGAGTTTCTACAGGGTGTTCCCACTAAAAACCGAGAGGACACTACTTCTCTTCTACTGAACCAGGATCCATCTTTTCGTGCCCTTGGCATTTTTTGGCAGCCGTCGTCCGATTGCCTACGTTTTCAGATCGACTCATTATCGGAGATGAGTCGGATCGCGAAACGAACGGTATTTTCGGAGATAGCTTGTATACTCGATCCATTGGGATGGCTAGCATCAGTCGTCGCTAGATCAGTACGTCGCCAATTGGTCAAAGTTCAGAAACGAGTTGTCTCATCTTTCCACTCTAACCATCCCACGCTGCATAGGATCTACATCTTCTAGCTATTGTGAACTTCACGGATTCGGAGATGCCTCAGAAAAGGCAATAGGAGCCGTGGTTAACCTTCGAGTCACACCATCTTCGAGGCTAACTCGCGTGACTCTTGTCACGGCTAAAACGAAAGTCGCTCGATTAAAGGAGACCTCAATTCCTAGACTCGAGATGCGAGTCGCTGTCTTACTGGTAAGGTTGGTACCACATGTACGATCGGTCTCGAGTATCTCTGGCTCAACCCCGATACATTTTTGGTCCGATTCGGAAAACACTTTAGACTGGATTCGAAGACATCCTCTTCGATGGAAGACCTATATCTCCAATAGAGTTTCAGAAATACAGCGTATTCTGCCAGAGGCGATTTGGCATCATGTACCTGGCGTAGATAATCCTGCGGATTGCGCATCAAGAGGCAACACACCCGTTCAATTGGAACATCATCTGCTTCGGGGGCAAGAGCCCGTTTGATTGGCCAAGCCCGAATTTTCATGGCAAAGGTCAACTGGAACCATTGACCCTTCTGATAATTGAGAGGAACAAGTCATCACACATTCTGCACTAGTTGATCAGGAACCACCTTGGCAGCTCCTGACTCAATACTCTTCGCTCACGAAACTGCTAAGAATCACTGCTCTCTGTTTGCAATTCGTTGATCGACTTCGTCGAAAACAGTTCGACATGTTCAGCGTCAAGAGCTTTCTTCAAAGATATCAGCAAGCTACAACGAAAGTTGCCGGTCTCAAAATCGAGTCCGTTATTAGAACTGTTGCCGTTTTTGGACTCTGATGGCTTATTGAGACTGGGATGTCGACTGACTCATGCCGTGTTGTACTATGAGGAAAGATGTCCTTACATCTTACCTAAGAATTCGCTGTTGACGACTTTGATCGTCAGAAATGGAAATCAGTTTATGCTACACGGAGGTCCTCAACTAACCTTGTCCTACATGAGGAGGAAGTATTGGATTCTCTCGGGTGTACAGCTGTGAAGCGCATGTTGGCTCGATGTGTGGTACGTGCTCGACATCGGGCAAACCTATGTAATCAGGTCATGAGCCAGTTGCCGACCTTCAGAGTCATCCCACCAGTTCGACCATTTGCAGCGGCTGGATTGGACTACACGGGCCCAATTTGGATGCGGGCGACGAAAGGAAGAGGTCACAAGGCATACAAGGGATATATATCTTCGTGTGCTGTGCCACACGAGCCCTACATTTAGAGGCTGTATCGGACTACACTGCTGATGGTTTCATTGCCGCCTATAAGAGGTTTTCAGCTCGACGAGGCGTCAGCCACACTCTTTAAAGCGACAATGAAACCAACTTCGTAGAAGCTGATCGACAACTGCGCGAATTATTTTCATAGACATTAGCTGCGTCTGCTAAGGTCGCTCCTTACCTTGCGGACAACAAAACGAATTGGAAATTCAATCCACCTGCCGCTCCACACTCTGGAGGATTATGTGAAGCAGCGGTACGTTCAGTGAAACATCATATTCGCCGTGTGATCGGAGATACTACACTAACTTTCGAGGAGATATCAACTTTTGTTGTTCAGGTGGAGGCATGTCTTAATTCAAGGCCGATCCAGTCCATAACGGGCGATCCCAACGATTTAGTTGCTCTGACTCCTGCACACTTTCTCATCGGCTCTTCAATGTTCACTATACCTGAGCCTTCAATAGTAAATGAAAGGCTCACACCTAGAGAGCTATAATAACATTTTATTTAACAAGATTTTTCGCCTAAATTATATCTACAAAATTTACTTCGAACCACTTCATGCTAGGATGCGTATTTTTAGTTTAAATCGTAAAAGATAACATTGAAAGTAAAAAATTTAATTTTATGTAAAAACGACCAAAGTTGCAATAAAATGTTTAATAACAAAATTGTTTTTTTTATAGGATGTGCACTTGTTTTTAATTATAAAAACAGGACAATAAAAATACGTATGTTTCAATACCAATGCATATTATGAATTATTAATAGAAATTTCTTGAAATAATACATTTTTCAGGGTAGCTGAGAATAAAAATAAGTGCAAAATAAGAAGCAAATATTAAAGTAATCATGAAGAATAAAATTTGTACATTAGTTTGCAATATCTGAATAAGCAGTACCAGACCGAGGTACCGCAATAAATATAATATACATTTGATATAATAGTGTTGAACATAATGTAGAAAAGTTCACATTTTGGACAAAATCGAGTGCGAAGCACGAGATACGCGTTATGAGAATGTGTTCATGAAAGCCGAAGGCGCTTTAACAAAAGAGAATTCGCAATCACCAAATTACAGTTATCGATGCTTTAACCTTTAATTTTAATCAGTCTGTGCACTTTTCCAAATCTCGTTAATGAAATGTGTGATTTATTCAGAACAAAGACAAAGGTCCTTTTTCAACCCGTTTCCATACGGAACCTCAGAATCCAGACCTTATAGTTCTATAATAATTGAGGCATTCGAGCTCAAAATAGGATTTCCAAACGCAAGAATGTTTAGAATTGTAAAGCACAATCCATTTAACAATTATTGAGTAAATAATTCGAAGTTATGGGTTCATGAATTCTAGGATAATGGAAATTATTCCCAGAATTAGTTCATAAACTTACACAACCTGAATTTAAGGGTACCAACAGTGAGATTAAGATTATATAAACGTCCGCTCCCTAGCAAAAAATGCTAGAAGAAATGTGAAATCAGTTGCTAATAGGAACGTGGAACTCAACTTTGTTTCGAGCAAGCATTTCAACATGGTTTGCATAATATTGAATTTCCCTTAATAAAATCACGAAGGATTTCAAATCCTGGATATTCAAAGAAAAAGAAGATAGATTCATACGAGATAGAAAACGTATGAATTAAAAAGATGACAAATTTAGGAAATGGAATGAAACTGAAAGAGAATATTATGCTTGAATTATAGATTCAGCTTTCTTGAAGAATGAAGGCAGATCTAAAAAAATAAGCTAAGTGATTGAGTTGAAAAGCAGAAATTAAAATATGAGATAAATTCAACATTAAAATCCTTAAAAGTAAATGATTTTCTTTTCGCTTTAGCGAACTCACATCATGCTAAAATGAATTAATTTTACTGGCAGAAGGGTAAACTGAGAACTCGAGAAATAGATTCAATCATCGACACTGGATCTGTGCAGTTTTATATCAAACCATTTTATAACTGTTAATATATTTGCAATATTATCAAAAATATTGCAAATTTTGCAAAACCCTTTACTATCAGTATTTAGCATCCCAACCACTATAAAATAACAAAACAAAAGAAATCAATGACCCACTTGTGGCCTTTGACGTGGATTGCCCCATAGACCTTCATTTGCCGAGATAGTTTTTATTGAAAAGGAAGGAAATAAAAGCATCAACTTGATTATACAATTTTATTTGTTCAACGAATCATATAAGATGAATCATAGGTTATTTATGCTAGTTTTTTTCGTAATGGTAAATATTCTTACTGAGCTCATATCTTTTACAAATTTTCTTCTCTCATACTAACAACTTCTATATATATCACGTCATATTTTTTGTGTTAAATTGATTTCCTTCCTAATATGAACGGCCGTTGTTTCACCGAGTCTGCATACAATCTGATAGTTTTCTTAGTACTCGTGTAACTAAAATGGAGGCGGAATGCTTTGCTCCTACCTCACAACAAAAACTGTTTTTTAACTTTGATACCTTACCATGACTCCCAATGCGTTGGGGATCTTATGCTATCTTCACTTCAAAATTCTATTTCAGTCTCTGCGCTAGTGTGTGCATGTGCCTTAGAGCCCCGTCAGACTAGCAGTTACCGGGAGTGTATTGTATAACCTTTTCTGTGCATTAAGAAGCTAGTCTTTTTGAATTCTTAGATTCTTACGATTCTTATACGAGCACTCACGCTACCTCTGCCTGGTCATTTGACCGTTATCGTCAAAAATCGTCAAATGAGGCATGTATCGTATAGCTATTTTGAGGGGCACAAGTGCACCTCGATAGAATTATTATTATATCATTAAGCCGTTTCCCTTTCGGGGTAGGCGTGAATTGCTCGGTTGTAAAGTAGTGAGGTGTGGATGGGTATATAGGTGAATGGTAGATGTGTATATAGGTTTAAGGTATAGATATTTTAGATTGATCTAGAATTCTCGTGTTACTCATTAAAATAACACGTTCATTCCGCAACACTGCTCCGACCCAGGCTGCTGATCAATCTCTCTAGCGATCACCCCACGTGGAGAGTCTCACAAAATTGTTATGTGTGGTTCTCCACTTGGGCCAAACTTTTTAAATAATAAGTAAATTATTATTAAAAAATACTCAAAACTAAGTATCAGTACTAAAGTTGAAGAACATTCAACAAAATTGCTTAAAATTGGATAAAAAGTGAAAGGTTTATGATACGAAAACCATCATGTGGAACATAACCTCAAGAAGGAAACGTCAAATTGAACAAAATACCTTTGTGTGGAAGAATTGTTCAAAATTCATTTAATTTAAATTTAATTTAAGGTGACATTGTCTATTAAAACGATTCTTCGCAAGATTTCATGCAATTTTCGCGCCAGAAAGGTAATTTCACATTCTGTAATATTAGGAAGGAGAAGTTATGTTTTCGTAACAGGTACGGAAGAAAATCATACAACAAATTTAGAATTTTCTAATTTTTAATTCACTATCCTTCTTAAATTATTCAGATTATAATTTTGTATTAAAGTACTTAAATTTTTGATTGATTATGATAAGCAATGAATTGTTTCTGCATAAAGGTATGTTGCATTCTTCACAAATCATAAAAGATGTCTAGTCTACAAAACGAAAGGAGTAATCAAAAGAACAATTTTCATGTGTGAAGAATGCGATGTACCTTTATGCAAAAACGAAGTCATTGCTTATGCTTATCATAATCAATCAAAAATTTAAGTAATTTGATACAAAATTATAATTCAAGAAGGACGGTAAATTAAAAATTAGAAAATTCTACATTTTTTGTACGACTTTCGGTGCAATTGCAGAATAGGGGCGTCACCTCTGTTTTGGCTGGAAATTTTTTTTTCGACAACAAACTATTGGAATGTTTAATTGAACTACAAATGAAGGGATTACAAATGAAGGGAGACACTGGAAAAGGGGTAGGGATTTGACCAACATTATTTTTGTGACCAGTCAAAGTGGTGCCTTGCCGGTCAAACCCCTACCCCATTTTCCAACGTTTTGTGGGGGAGGCAAGGCACCCCTCTGACTGGTCACAAAAATAATGTTGGTCAAATCCCTACCCCTTTCCAACGTCTCGCGGGGGCGAAAAGGCACTTTTTTGACTAGTCACGAAAATAACGTTGGTCAAACCCCTACCCCTTTTCCGACGTCTCGTGGGGGTGGGAAGGCACCCCCTTGACTAGTCACAAAAATAATGTTGCTCAAACCCCTAACCCTTTTTCAACGTATCGTGGGCGGGAAGGCACCCCTTTGACTGGTCACGAAAATAATGTTGGTCAAACCCCTACCCCTTTTCCAATGTCTCGTAGAGGCGGGAAGGCACCCCTTTGACTGGTCACAAAAATAATGTTGGTCAAATCCCTACCCCTTTTCCAATGTCTCGTGGTTTGACCAACATTATTTTTGTGACTATTCAAAGGGGTGCCTTCCCTCCCCCACGAGCCGTTGGAAAGGGGTAGGTATTTTATCAACATAATTTTTGTGACTAGTCAAAAGAGTACCTTTTCGCCCCCGCGAGACGTCGGAAAGGGGTAGGGATTTGACCAACATTTTTTCTGTAACCAGTCAGAGGGATGCCTTGCCGCCCCCACAAGACGTTGGAAAAGGGGGTAGGTATTTTATCAACATAATTTTTGTGACTAGTCAAAAGAGTGCCTTTTCACCCCCGCGAGACGTTGGAAAGGGGGAGTGATTTGACCAACATTATTTTTGTGACTAGTCAGAGGGGTGCCTTACCGCCCCCACAAGATGTTGGAAAAGGGGGTAGGGGTTTACCAGCAAGGCACACCTTTGACTGGTCACAACAATATGATTGGTCAAACGCCTACCCCTTTTCAACGTCTCGTGGTTTAGGAAACATTATTTTTGTGACTAGTCAAAGGGTGCCTTCCTGCCCTCACGAGACGTTGGAAAGGGGTAGGTATTTGATCAACATAATTTTTGTGACTAGCCAAAAGGGAGCCTTTCCGACCACACGAGACGTTAGAAAGGGGTAAGTATTGGATCAACATTATTTTTGTGATTAGTCAAAAGGGTGCCTTTTCGCCCCCACGAGACGTTGGAAGGGGGTAGGGATTTGACCGACATTGTTTCTGTGACTAGTCAGAGGGGTGCATTGCCGCCCCCACGACACGTTGGACAAGGGGTAGGGGATTGACCGGCAAGGCACCCCTTTAACTGGTCACAAAAATAATGTAGGTTAAGCCCCTATCCCTTTTCAAACGTCTCGTGGGGGCGGGAAGGCACCCCTTTGACTGGTCACAAAAATAATGTTGGTTAAACCCCTACCTCTGTTTTTTTGGACCGTGAAAAGAGCCGCTTTTTGTATTTTTTGTATTCTTGTTATTTTTTGTGGGCCATGAAAACAGCCGATTTTGGTTTTTGCCTCAGTGTGGTGGAATTTGGAAAGTTAAATAAATTGAAATTAAAATTACGAGAAGGAAGAAATCGGTATGTTACCGGAGTACTCATACGGGATAAACTTTGGTAATATCATTAATAGATGCGCCGAATTTGCATGGTTCATCTTGGTGAATTCGGGCGTACATGAATTTCGCCAAATATGAATCAAATAAATTTCGACTTCGATGGGCATCTGGAGACATGCGTTTTACACACGACCATGTGCCCCCGTTGGTGTTGGAATGTGCACCGGTTTCGTTATCTTTGAAACACACCGAATGGTTCACTTGAAAATGTTGGAATCGCCTTCGACGTGTTTTCCGCGATTATATTTTCGTTTTCCGAATTTTGATTTGTCAATTCCAACGACGCAGCCAACTCCACCAATTTTTTTACTTTCCGCGCAAACTACGTCGATAAGACACTTCACGATAAAAGTTGTACCAATCACAAATTGTGTGTTCGGACATTTTTGTTTCGTGACGAGCTATTCTTTGCTGGTACCGTTTTGACCAAAAATATGTAATTTTAAGAATGCCGTAGAATCCCAGCTTCGACTTCTCGAAACAAGTCCCCGTACGTACCGATCTTTTTTTCGTGCATGTGTTTTCGACAAAGCGCCTTTTGAAGTGATCAATTGAATCCCTTGCTTTATTCAACTTCATTACCTTTCCGCACTCGCACGTCACACTTTTGGAAATTAAACCAAGGTTTTGAAGGAATTTAATAATCTCCCAAGGAAATAATCCCTTCAAACCGACAATGCTCTCAGAATCCCACATTTGCGACATCTTACAATGCGACAAATATTGTAAACAATGCTCTTGCATCCGTGGTTCGAAAGCTAATGATGATATTCACAATTTTTCAAAATGCGTTAACGCAACTATCGATTCCGATATATATCGATACATATCTGAATTGCCATCAGTAGCCACGATGGCGTCCTCCCGTCGCAAGCAACAGCTGATGTGTGCGAAACTCTCCTTTTTTTTGTCGACATGACACCTTATTCCGGCATAAAAAAATGTGTACATATATTGTGATTCGTAGAAAAAGCATTAAATTTTAATTATGTACAGTGTTTCTGGTCGTACGGAAGTTTAAAAGCATCTAAACGATAAGATAAATACGATCATTCCCATATCGTGACAGACCCATATTTGACACATCCTACTGAGAAAAATAATAATAATTGTAACTTTTGCCTTGTCAAATCCCTTCATTTGTAGTTCAATTAAACATTCCAATAGTTTGTTGTAGAAAAAAAATGTCAGCCAAAACAGAGGTGACGCCCCTATTCTGCAATCTAACCTGACTTTCTTCCTTACCTGTCACGAAAACATAACTTCTCCTTCCTACTATTGCAGAATGTGAAATGACCTTACAGGCGCAAAAATTACATGAAATCTTGTAAAAAATCGTTTTAATACATAAAGTTACCTTAAATTAAATGTAAATTAAATTAATTTTAAACAATTCTTCACTTAAAGGTATTTTGTTTACTTTGACGTTTCCTTCTTGAGGTTATGTTCCACATGTTGATTTCCTACCATAAATCTGTCATTTTTTAAATCAAAATTGAAGCAATTTTGATGAATATTCTTAAACTTTAATACTAATTCTTTATTTTCAAGACTTTTTATGAATAATTTATTTATTATTAAGATTATTAAGAAAATATGTTATTCAGGGGGCCCATGCACTTTTTTAATGGATACGATCCCGAAAGTCTTGTACTAACATCCATGTACTTTGTATCGGTGAGGTGGTCACGTGGTGTAGATGACAAAGTGGGGATACGCTGGTCAGGGCAGAGGGTTAACTAATTTAAAATTTTCTTCTTAGACTGTTAGGATTACATATTTTTTAGAATATTAATTAATGTGGCAAGAAACCCTGTACAGATTTTGAAACTTCATGTCAACTTTTCACTGAATATATTCTTTCGCCAACGTTATTCTCTAATAGCGTTGAACAGCCATATATTAAAGTTTGAATTTGGTACCGCAATGCTTATGGATGCAATCTTACTTGTTCGGAATGGCGAAGTACACCCTAAACTTTTATCAGCTGAATAAATTATTCAGTAAATTGTAAAAATTAGAGGTCTGCGCCGACGACAGTTGGATCGGCGGCGGCGTTTAGGCTAAATTTGGTCAGTGACTGGCAGCGCGTCGGCGTGACGCCATTCTAATGTTTCGGCGGCGGCTTGGCGGCATTAATGTAGGCGCGTGTTTGTACATTATTTCCATGTATTTTTTGTTTATAAACAGGAAAAATATAAAGAAGAAAATGTATTTATAAAATTTAATAAATATTTCTTATTTATTCATGTAAAAAGTGCCACTTATAAATTGAGACAAATTTTGAAATTCACGTCCGGTATCAAATGAAGGGGAATAATTACGCCAGCTTTTCCGGAGTTTACTACTTTGGTTCAATTACTATTAATTTTTGCCGATGATGCGTAGATGGGAGCATATGAAATTTGAAGAAATTTTCGGAAACTTTGGAGAATTGTATACATTTTGTCATTTATTGCTAAACTGTTGTAGGCTGATGACCTCCTCAGTATACAACAATAACCAACCATGACTCTTTCGGTTTTAGTTCTACCTCTGTTCTCCCCCTCCATTGACCGAAGTCGGATGGGACTGACATTATAACTGTACTCTCCACCTTACGATGACTTGGCTAGTGATTTTGGACTTACCACCTTACGACGATTTGGCTAATTATTTTGCACATGATTTTTACTCGCAAAATACACTTCTCGCATTAAGTTGTTAGTTTGGCGTATACTTTAAACAATGAATAATACAAACAATAGAGTAGCCTCGAAATGGATCAAAACTTTGGTTGACGAAAGACATGCACGTAGGGAAGCTAGATATTTTGTGTGTAAATGAAACAAAGAAAAAGGGATGCGACAGTAGAGTGACAGAAAATGGGGAATCAAAGCACGGACTCGAACTGATAAATTAATCAGAGAGCAAAACAGCATGTCATGGGACACAAATTTGTGTCTCCTAGATTGTTGTGGGTTAGAATGCAATTGGGAATCAGAAAATTAATTATCATAGCGTACTACGCCCCAGTAAATGGTGAATGGACTGAAATAAAAGACGCCTTCTGGAACTTTTTAAATGATACTATAGGTACTTGCGATCATGGTGAAAGAATTATTCTACTAGAAGCTATAAATGGATGGGTTGGAGTCCAAAGCGAGGGTACGGAGAGGGTACTAGGTAATATCGGACATCCAAAAACGCATGGTAACGGGGACAGACTGTCAGCTTATAATTAGAAAAGGGCCTCTTTAGTACAAATACTTGGTTTAGGCATAAAATAATCTACTTGTACACTTTGTGCAGAAGCGATAGCCACAGTATGATTGACTTGCTTCTACGAATGAAAGATTAAGAGAGCTAGTAAGAGATACAAGGGTTATGAGAGGTTCTGAATGTGGAACGGATCTTCACCTCTTAGTCTCAACAATAAACTTAGGTCAAGAATGAAGAAGAAAGAGAACCAAAAACACGAAACAGATGCGAATCAAGATAGAGAATTTACAGAAACCGAAAGTGCGAATGGATTTTCAGCATAAGGTATACGAACGCATCGATAGTGCACCTTGAAAGGCGCTAAAACGTAATAAAGATAGAGAGGGCGCGTGGACTGTGTTCCAGGAAAGCATTGCTAGGAGTGCGACTAAAGTTTGTGGTACTCCGGTTGTAGGCAGAATGGCTGGAGATGCATGGTGGAATGATAAAATCTGCGTAGCCGTTAACGAAATGAAGCAAGTGTATCTAGGAAAGTTGAATATTACAGGCCTTAGCGAAGAAGAGAGAAATAGACTAGAAAATGATTATAAGGTCAAAAACAGAAAATCAAAAATACTAGTTGAAGAAAGTAACAAACTATTTGGGAAATTGCCCATGATCATTATGAAAGGAAGTAGTAGTACAGAGCGTTTCGGCATTAGAAATAGCAAGGGTGAAATAATATATGATGCGGACAGAATAAAAGATGCTTTGAGAGACTTTTTCCAGAAATTATTAGGAGGTGAAGCTATAGGGCAACACAATTATGACATAGAAGACGATAAATTAGAAAATCCGGTTGAAAGAATCTGTGCGTCTGTGATTAGGGATATAATAAAGAACTTGAAGAATAGCAAGGCTGCTAGTGTGGAGTGTATGAACGCTGAAATGCTTAAATACGTTGGCGAATATATGCCTCACAGTTTGTGAGAGTTGATTTTGTGTATCGAGATCGGGGAAGTTCCAGGTGAATGAAGAAAGGCGATTATCGTCCCAAAATACGAGTACAAGGGAAAGGGAGATAAAAGCAACTGCAATAATTACAGAGGTATCAGCTTACTAAGTGCCGCAAGCAAAATATATTCAAAAATACTTATTTATTGGGTAATGAAAATAACAGAAGAAAAGCTACTTATTATATTTATGGACAAGTGTCTAAGAATGGCCCTCCCCGACGAAGAAGGTGTGGATCTCGGGACAGTGAGGGTGCGTAAGTTAGCGTTAGCAGATTATTACGTTGTTATAGCAGAGTCAAGTGGAGACCTACAAAGAATGTTGAGCAAAATGAATACAAGTACGGAGAACATGGGCCTCAAAATTAACGTAAATAAAACGAAAATTATGGTTTTTGAAGGAAAGGGTGAGAAAACAATATGCAACATTGTCCTAAATGATGAGAGAATAGAACAAGTTGATAAGTACATATATCTTGATAAATTTAAATTTAAAATTTAAAGCTTTTTCGGGTTTCAATCGTGTGCAAAAATACGAAACTTGCCGACGTTTCGTGAGCGTTGCAGTTCACTTCTTCAGGGCTGACCTGAAACTGAAGTTTCAGGTTATGTTGTTCTTATATAGAATATCTATGATGCCTATGATTGGCCAGAGGGCCCCATGGTGGGAACTGCTCGAAGTTGATTGGCTAATCAAGTCTTTTTTTAAAAACCCGGGAGGACGAAAAGCCAAATCGGATTGGTATTATATCCATTGTCCCTATTAATGTGATCAGGGTGTTTTAAGATTTAGATTGCTTCTCTATGTTTTTTTAGAAAAATATTGTACAATTTCGCGATGACGGTTGTTTTTTCACATAAAATGCTAGGTCTTCTTTCAATATGATGCTCAGCTGGTGCTGATTGCTGGTGCTGATTGTGCGATTTCTGTAAACTTCATGTTCTAATGTGTTATCACATCTTTTGCAAACTAGTACGTCCAAGAAAGCAATTTTCCCTTTTTTTCAATTTCCATGGTGAACTTGATATTAGGGTGTAATTGATTGACGAAATCAAAGAACTTCTGTAGTTCATCTAGTCCATATCTCCAGATGACAAGAGTGTCCTCAACGTAACGCCACAAAAATTCCGGTTTGAGCTTGGATTTGTTAAAAATTTTAGTTTCCAGACTTACCATAAAGATGTTGGCTATTACAGGTGAAATTGGAGATCCCATTGCTGCTCCTGAAGTTTGTTCGTAGAATTAGTTATTGAAAGAGAAGTAGGTATTATTAAGACAGTGTTCCATCAAAGGTATGAAATCAGAGGGAAAGTTTTCTGGTTGAGTTCTGCAGTTGCTGGTTTTTCTTGTTTTGTTAAGTTTGAAGAGGGAAGTTGGGCATGCCGTAAAATGTTGGCCGTCCTACGCAGTATGTCATTCGCTTTTTCGGGTGGAAGGGTATAAATTGTGGATTCAAAATTACTGATGATTTCTTATTTCGGGATTTCGGAGAGGGCTACTGCAAAATTATGTCCTTTAGATAAGGCTGAAATCATTCCATTGCGGATAGGATGGTTAGAGATGTTTTTTTCCGTGTTAGATAATGGTGCGTGCCTTACTGGGAGTAATTTGTCAGATTGTATTTTTTGTTTTTGAGTAGAAAGATCTTTATTCCGCTGGGATTGGTCAAATGATATGCGGTCCAATGTAGATCAAATGTCAAATCTATAAGTGTTTGCTAGTAAACGGTGAAGTTTTTATAGTTTTTTGGAGGTATGTGCAAGACAAAATTGGTATGTTGTATTCTTTCTTTCAAGAGAAGCAAACTTGTTTTATGTCGAATTGATTTGAATTTAGATACTGCCAAATGGTTCATCAACTGTCAGAATTTTCGGACAATGTTATTGTCCCTTCATCGTTTTAAGAAAGCTTAAGATGTTAGTAGCTTAGCTTGAGAAGGCCTAAGCCTACTAAAATTATTAGTTTAGTGAGAAACCTCTCCACGTAGAGTTCGTTAATAATAGATTTAATGCCTTCACGATGATTCATTATGATGAATTCAAATTCAAAATTTAAAGCTTATTCGGGTTTTAATTGTGTGCAAAACTACGGATCAACCCTGAAGAAGTGAACTGCAATGTTCACGAAAGGTCAGCAAGATCCGTAGTTTTGCACACGATTGAAAACCGAAAGGACTTTGGATTTTGAATTTGAATTCATCATAATAATAAGCAATTGAACAATTATTAATTTGAAGTGACTTACAATTCAAAAAGTTTACTTTTTTATTTAAAATGTGTTCAGTTCAAATAAATCTTTTAATTTTAATTGCTTTCATTATTATTGTTAGGGTTGAGACCACAAGAGCCCATGATACTTAGATAATTCCGTTGCACCCCTTTGTAGCTTAGGCGTGACTCCAAAGCCCACTTCATACGGCGGAGATCGCAGCCACGCTATTGTCCGATATGTCTGACTTACTGATGTAGTTACTGCCCGTGAGTGCCAGACGCTTGCCTGTAATCACGGAGCAGTGACAAAGGACATGAATATCTGTCTCATCATTCTTTCCGCAAAGAAGACAGACGGGACAGAGGATCTGGTGCTCCATCTCATGTCTATCATAGGCGAGGTTTACATGTCCTATACAAAATTCTGTTAGGACTTCAATTTCGTTCCAACCGAGCTTGAGTATTTTTCAGCACGATGAGGATTTGAATTTAAATCCATGAGTGTTTTGTCCTTCCTGAAGCCAGTGGCCATCCTCCACTACGTCTTATGTTCGGGTCCAGTATAGTTTTTCCTAATCGCTAGTTTCACATGCCTGTCCGAGATCTCATTGCCTTTGATGCCACTGTGTACAGAGATTGAAAGTAGGGTCACTCGGTTTCCCGTCGGTAGATATCTCAGCGCCTCAACGCATTCCTATACTAGTAGCGACGTAGTCGTTATTCTATTCACAGCCATTATACCAGCCCTGATGTCGGAGCAGACCAGGATGTTTTTTTTTGTTGTGGCGTAGGACCCCATCGGGATTGTGACGCCTCTTTCTACGATATACACTCGCTCCTGCTTTTTCCTTGTTCCTGGCGCCAACTGTAAATCAGTTGATCCTGTTACCAGACTGGTGTGCCTTGCCGTTAATGCTTTCCTCTATCGTAAGAAGACTAACACGATACGGCTTGTCGCAGAGATAGCGAATGAGATTTTTGTACCTGAGCATGCTAATGGTCTTACTATTCGCGTAGTAAGACCTTTCTTTATCCACTTCTTATCTAGGATGACTACTAGATATTTAGCTTGTCCTTTGATTTCCAGTTGTTCTCCTTCCCGTTTCAGTGTACTCGTGGTTCTCTACTTGTACCGTCTGGTGAATAGAACCGCGTCCGCCTTACTCGGATTGACCGATAATCTGGACCTCTAACATTTCAGATCTGATTCGTGAGTAGATAAAGCAGTTCATTCACTACCAAGAACTATTGAAAGGGCGATAAAACGCCTCCCTGCGGATATCCCTAGTCAATAGTTTCACATAAAGTGGTATCACTCTTAGTCGTTGTTTGGTTCCTGTTGCCAAATATGTGTCAGGCCCATTCCGCGACTGCATTCAGCACACCATATGCAATCATGGTCGTCCTGATCACCTCTCTAGAGGTTAAGTTGGAGGCTCCTTCGATGTCCATTTTGCAGTCAAACTATGCAAGATTCAAAAAAATAATTGTTTAAACAATTTATTATCATTGTTAATAATATTCTCTTTGCTTAATTGATAGAATGTTGCGGTTTTTTATAAAATTTTCAACTGTTTGTTTATTTTTTATCAGGCGTGACTTAATAACTAATGAGAATCAGCAAAAATGATTGTTCAAATAAATTATTATTGTTTATGACTATCTTAATCTATATCGATTGTGCCTGAAAGTTGCGGTTTTTCAGAAATTTTTACCTTTCTGTCCTTTTTTCACTTGGTGAAGTAGTAATTATTTAAAGTTAACACAGAAGTAGTTCAAACAATACAATATTGTTTATAACTATATTTTCTCAGATAAGTGCTCGAAAGTGGTGGTTTTTTCTAAAATCATTCATTTTGCTCCGCCCAGTTAATTACGAACGATTAATAAATAAACATTCGAGAAAACTATATTTTAAATAATCTCTTTCATTTCTTTAAATGTATATTCTGATAATTTATTATTCTGAAATAAAACTGATATTTATAATACGCTTCAAATTCTCGACACGGATCATATGAAAAAATTTTCTTTTTTTAAACGCATCTTTCTAGCATTATTCAAATATAATGATAATAATAAGTATAATGAATTGTTTAAACTGTTATTTCGTTGACTTGAATTCATTATTACTTCACTCCAAATAAAAATTGGACAAAAAGTCAGAAATTACAAAAAAACCGCATCTTTCTAGCATTATTCGAATATAATATTATTGATAATTCTGATAAATTGTTCAAACAATGATTTTGTTAACTTGAATTTATTATTACTTCACTCCAAATAAAAATTGGACGAAAAGTCAGAAATTACAAAAAAACCGCATCTTTCTAGCATTATTCAAATATAATATTATTGATAATTCTGATAAATTGTTCGAACAATGATTTTGTTAACTTGAATTTATTATTACTTCACTCCAAATAAAAATTGGACGAAAAGTCAGAAATTAAAAAAAACCCCGCATCTTTCTAGCATTATTCAAATATAATATTATGACTAATTATAATACATTGTTTAAACAATCACTATTATCAAAATAATGAACTGTCACTTCTATCTAATTGAAAATTGAACAAAAAATGAAAAATTTGTGAAAAAACCACGTCTTTCTAACTCCATTCTATGAGAAAATTGCTAAAAACAATAATAATATGTTTCAAAAATTCATGAAAATATCTAATTTTCAGTATCAAGTTATATTTCATGTTTTAGAAACAATTTCCATCAAAGAAACTGCAAAAAAATCATAATCAGCCCCAAAAACTCGCAAAACCCATTTTTTTTTCCTTATAGGGTTTCTTTGGGACCCTATAAAACAGACTTATGAGGGTGATATTTGAAAAGTGATATTTTATTCATATTCTGTGGCTAATTGTGAAGAGAAATTTCGAGTTTTAACTCGATTGAAATAATATTGAGGATTCTAAATAAGATTGACAAAAACTTCTTTTTTTATGGGAAATGCATGTTAAATTTCATGGGGCTTGCGGCACCCCTGAATATAATTTTTTTTCAAAACAAAAAAAAATGGATTTGAACAAACTTGGGGGGTGTCCTCATGAAAATTAAAAAAAAATAAACAATTTTGGACCACCCTATTGTACACATCCCACATTTCTGCGTAGGACTTTTGAAAGTAAAATTTAAATCATCGACAACAGAAATTTAGTGACTGTGAATTCTCTTTTGTTAAACCTCCGTCGGCTCTAACGAACACATTCACATCACGTGTCTCGTGAGGAAAAAAGGTTAAAAGCCAATTTTCATATATAATTTTAAAACAATTTTGTTATTAAACGTTTTATTGCACCTGGTATCTTTCTGTCCAAAAAGTAAATTTGTTTATTTGTAATGTAATTTTTCATCATTTAAACAGAAAATTCGCGTTACATCGAAAAATAATTAATAACGAATTTGTTGCTCTTTTTTGGACGAAGAACTTCGGCCTACTTATCTTTTACGTGTCTCGTGTCGCTTGTCGAAACATGTTATTTTTTTTTGTTTTGTTACGAATAAATCAAAATCTAAGTTTTCGATTCTTCAGAAAAATTCAAAAAGGTAAAATATAGGCATCCGAGCATGAAGTGGTTTTGAGATATTTTATAGTTTTGAGTTATTTTTTTTTATTTTGCTAACAAGAGTTTTTAAAAAATTTGTAGATTTTTTTTTGATGAAAAACTTTTTTCTTTTCATTTTCTTTAGTCTCATCAGTCGTTTTTCCAAAAGTTTAATTTTTTTACGTTTTATCTTTTTTTTTATGATTAAAAGAAAATCTATTTTGTTCTATCTTAGAACTCTTAACAACAAATTTGTAGATTCTTGTTGGGTGAACAGTTTTTGTGTATCAATTTCTTTTGTAACTTGTGTCGTTTTCCAAAAAATTTAATTTTTCATCTCGAATGTTATATTTTACGATTGAAACTAAAACCACTCGTCATTTGGAAAAATTATTGACGACAAATGTGTAGCTCTTTTTTGGATAAGCAACTTTTGTAAGTTCATATTTTTCATAGTTTGTGTCGTTTGTCCAAAAATTAAATTATTTATTTTTCAATGTTGTTTGTTACGAATAACACAAAAACCACGCATACTATTGAAAAATAATTCTAACAAATTTTTTGCTCTTTTCAGGGTGAGTAACTTTTGTCTCATCATTTTTTTTTGTAGCTTGCATTTTTTGTCCAAAATTTTTATTTTATATGATTTTTTTCTGCTTTTTACGAATTCAAAGAAAAACTGCGCGTCCTATAGAAAAGTTATCACCAAAAAAATTGTACATATTTATTTAGTGCACAATTTTGTTCAATTAATCTTTTTCGTATCAAAACTCCAATAGTTATTTGTGATACAAGTGCGCAAAGTAGGTGATTGTGGGCGAGTGTGAATTTTGTAATCCACTCGTAATCCACCGAAAACCAATTTTAATTGGAGAAATCTGCTTGTGCTCTATTTTCAATTCAGTTGCAATCCACTTGTAATCTGTGGAAATATAGTTGTAAATGTAGATTGCTGGAAAATGTTATTGTTCATTTTTACGAACATTTTTCAGAATGAAAACAAAAACTATGCATCTAAGCGAAAAATAGTCTGAAGAAACTTTATAGATCTTTTTAGGATGAACAATTTTTTTAGTCTACATTTTTTCGTGTCTCGCATAGTTTGGCCGGAAAATTTAAGTTTTCATTTTTTTACAAGCATTTTCGATGGATGAAACCGGAACTGTTGGTTAAAATGACTGTTCAACCAACTTGTCATTTTTTGCAGGACTTGAAAAATGTGCCAAAGCTTAATTCAATTTAATCAGTCTTCCAAAAGTTATCGATAGGGTAGTTTTCACAAAGCGATTTTGAAATATTTATTTGTTTTTAATTTCACATGTACAAGATAATTTTGTTAAAAGTACTAAAAAATCCGACTATTTGTACGGAAATTAAAGGACAAGTATCCACTGTCTTTGTTTAATAAGGTTCAATGTACATAATTACGCATGGCATATACAATTTAATATTATGGTACACGTTGAAATACTAAATGAAAACGTTTTTCCAAATTAAATGTTTACAACATAGAAAATGAAACAAAATTGTGTGTTATTAGGCAAATAATTAAATTCTACGTTGATTTAATTTTAAGTGGAAACACAAGTAAGGTTGATGTTCTCTTTTCGTGCGGTAATAGAATGAAACCTAATAAATTCATCTCGAATAAGGGTTGCAGGTAATGAAGCTTGGGGTTGAAAATAATTAAACAACTTTTCTCCCTTCAAAAGTTACAATTTGCGTCGATGGAGTATGAACAAGGGGAGTTTAGTAACCCATCGCTTTTTGCAATTTAGGAAAAGGTATTTCATAATTAACTTAACTCACAGAATCCGTTATATATAAAAAGAAATGTCTACAAATTGTAGATAATTATAATTTTCAGAATAAATATATTCAGCTTCAGGTTTCAACACTTAATAATTTCTTTAAAAATTCTGACATTATGTATGAGAGAAAGAATCCAACCTACGGGATTGTTTTTTCTTAACCTTATTAGTTAATGTAAACTCATTACTTTAACAGTCTCAATCAATCTCAGATGTAAGATAATTTACAACAATTCTTGAACCAAAAAAGAATATCTTATTCGATATATGACATGATAATTTGGTTCAATCAAAGAAATTTTAGTTGCTTCAACAATAGTTGTTTGTGTGCAATGTGCGCAACAAGCCTGATTACCAGAGATACACAATATTTTTAAATATATTCTTAGGGCCAAAGAGTTCGATGGAAAACACTAATGAAAATAAGAATATGCGATTATTAAACATCAACACTATACCAAGACTGCAAGAAGTGAAAGGACATGAATCGTCATTGCTCGGCACTGCCTGTTTCTTCCGCTAGATCTCGTGAATGAATGAAATCAATGAGTCAGCCAGAAATCAATGAGAAAGCCAATGGAATTAGAATGTTTCAATCAGTAAGGCAAGAAATAATGCACATGTTTTTCATATTTTTATGTCATTCAATTGTATATTTTCCTCATTGAGAAATACAATTTCTAATCTGAAGTTAGATTACAATATTAAAAGCAGATAATATGGATTATTAGACATTACGGTTACATTAGGAACCATAATACATCTAATTTTTATGTTATTCTAATTGCCTGTCACGTTTTCATCGGTATTTCAATCACAAACGAAATTGTATTTTAAACTCGTTTTCCTCTGGACAGAGGTTCAGCTGGTAGAGGTGCTAGAACGTAACGTCTGAATATACCAAATTCTGGAGCTTCTTGTAAGCTAATTTTCCTTTTAGTCCCACCTACTACTATAATCATATGGCCCTCATCATCATATAGTGGATAGATAACATTATTGACACCCCTCCCAACGACAACTTCAGCAATTAGTACAAAATCTACTGCACCAAGGAGTTCACGTAGATTATTATGTTGGTCCAGGTAGTAATAACCATTATAATCTTTTTGTGAAAACTTATATACACTAGTGACAGTAACAGGAGGAAGTGTAGACCCATGTAAAAAGTGCTCCCTTAGATCGGTGGAAACTAAAACATCGGGAGAAAGTTTTTCATTAAAATAAATCTTTTAGTGGCTTCATATAGAGGAAACCAGTACGAGGGGCCCGTGTGGAAAAATCTTATGGCACTGTCCTGGTCCATACCAATCCGTCTGCTTCTCTGACTTGACACTGATCAGACGGTATGTCCTGAGCCTGGCCAATAGTGTAACGTTTTTTTTTTGGCTAGCCCCAGACCAGAGAGTATGGTTAGCCGCCAGTTATTGACTAGTCAACCAATAGTTTTTTCGCTGATCGAAACTAGAATATATAGCTGAACAGTACCAGTTCTGAGGCATACCGGACCTTCAAGATAGAAATTATAACTTATTGTTCTTGGATAGCTGAGCAGCGTAAGTCCTGGGCCAGATAAAATCTTCCAGACTAGACAGTCTAGATAAGGTCATATCCAGGAAAGTCTACGCTATACCTGGACCAGACCTGATACCAGACTGTCATGAAATTTTTCCACACGGGTAGATAAAAGAACTTTTAAAGTCTCAATATTGATAAATGGTGAACAGGTTGAGAATGTGTTGCATATCAAATTAAAGCTAAAACATTCATTTTTAATATAGCAATGTCATGACATGAACTATATTAGTAATTTATCTTATATTTTATACTTTTCTGATCCGGATTCGATTCTTTTTAGGAACGGTTCCAGGCTAGTTTCAAAGGCAGTTCTGGAACGAAAAATAGCTACTTACTCGTTCCGGCTTAATGTTAGTTTTCTACCAGAACAAAACCGTAACCAAAATCTCATTTCGGAACGATTATTGGGGTCAAAATTGCAAAATTAAAAAAGCCACCTAAATATTGGAAAAATCCAATAAATCAACGGAATGCCATTAGAGTAGGTACAAACGGATTTTTCGAATTGCAGAATATGAATTTGGTATTGGAATTTGAAAATTCAGATCAGCGATACAGGTTTTTGAAGAATTTAATAAATTCATGCATTTTTATTATTAATAAAGGGGTTTCCGGGCTAAATAATACGAAATTGGGGTCAAAATTAAAAAAATCGAAAAGGCTTACATTTTCTGAGGTTCATTATATTTTTGGATTTCCATAAAAGTCAGTACGAGTCGGGTAATCATATTTCAAAATACTAATTTTGGTTTAAGATTCAAAAAGGTGATTCCATTTGGAAAACTTTACTAAATAGGTAGATTTCCATGAAATTCAGTACGAGTTGGTTCTTCTAGTCACTGAACATGAATTTGACCTAAAAATTCAACAATTTGAACACTTCACTCTAATTTTGCGAATTTCAATCAATTGGTATATTTCTATGAAAATCATTACTAGGAGGTTTATGAGTCGCAGAATGCAAAATTCATAAATTAAAAAATTTCACTTTAAATTTTGAAAATTCTATTAAATTGGTAGATTTTCCTGAATGTCCTTAAGAGGGGGGTTTTTGCGTCTTTGACTTATAGAATATGCATTTGAGATAAACATTCTGAAATTCAAAAAGTTGACTTTGTTTCGGGAAATTTTATTTAATTAATGAATTTCCATGGAAATCAGTACGAGGAAGATTTTCGAGTTTTAGAATAAATTTTGGAATTTTGACCCAAATTTGTATTCTGAGACTTGGAAAAACTCCCTCCTTATGACCTTCGCAAAAATATACCAATTCAATAAAAGTTCCAAACATTTAAAACCAACATTTATAATTTTTGAGTTTTTACCCCGGGGTATTCTAAGACTCGAAAAACATCCTTTTTATGACTTATATGGAAGTGTACCAATTAGTTAAAAGGTTTTAAATTTTAGGGATAATTTCAAAATTTTTCAATTTTGACCCCAAATTCATGTTTTGTTGCATAATAAACCCCCTATTTCTAACTTTCAGGAACATTCAACGAAAATTCAACGAAATTGATTCAGGTTTCTGAATTCTTGAATTTTTAGCTGAAATTCTTATTCTACGAAAAAAAATTAGTTGAAAGATTATTGGTTGAACTTAAATTATTTTCATGACTAATCACAACCCCCCCCCCCCTTCCATACACGGGACATTCAAAATTGGTTAAGCGTGTTACTGACACTGCTTCTGTAACTAATGACAGTATGTGTTCCCGCAATTTTGCCAATTTTTTGTGGACTTCAAATTTTTCAACATTCTTCATTAAAAAAATAAGACCATTAATGGAAGCTGTAACACAAACTTCAGGTGGTTAAGAATTTTGTAAGTGCCGATATAAACCATCACGCCGTCAATATTTTGGTAAAAAATGTATTTGTTTAGGAAGTAAAATCATATATGTAACCAAAGTATCATAACGGCCTTCTTTGTGCCAACGCATAGTTCAAAATGCTCTAGTTTTAGTCCTTAAAAATTTTGCTTATTAACTGAATTTTTCTCCCTAAAAAAAATCGTCTCTTACTCTTTAAGCATGAATGAATTTAAATGGTATGTTTAAAGATATACAAACCTATGTCTACATATATAAGAATTCGTTTATATTTTAAACGAATAAAGACGTTTTTATTTATCTAAATAGAAAGTACGTAAGGAAATTCTATCATTGGTCATGAAAAATCAGTGATCGCGATAGTGGAAAGTCGTTTCTATTCCTGAAGGTTAAGGTAAATGGCATATGGGCATTTGGTTGGTGAAACGTGGCATAAGGTTGAAACAAAGTTGTATAGTGTTAGGTCCAAGTGGAATAAAGTTGGGGAAAAATGGTATAAGGCTGGGTATGGTTGCGGTGGTAGCGCGATATTTTTATAATATATATTATAATATGATATACTTACCAATAGAATCAACCAGAGCCGCTAATGATAAGACAAGAGTACCAGCGACCCACATTTTTTCTATATCGTGATAAAACTAATGATTATGCTACTAGAGCATGGAATATATATAATCACCTGTATGTAGGCTTATTTATTTAAGAACTGTACATATAATCACAATCAACTACTTTTGCGAGATATAGTGGTAATTAGCGTCAATTTTCTTACCTCTCAACAACACGTGAGGACAATAGAACTCATAAAGATAAGTCAGAAACGTCATTGAAGGTCCTCTCAATTTTACAAGAAGAGTATTATGTTTGAAAATTTAAAAATTTCTACAGAATGATAAAATTATTTTATATTTTTGACTTGAAGATCTAAAAGCTTAATAAGTGATAATTCATTTCACAAAGATGCACTGAACTTGAGACGTTAGATAAAGTACAGATTTTTAATCTGGTAATGACAAAAACTCTCTTAGAACTTTGAGGATTATATTTAATTCGAAATTTCTCATGTAGAAGAGAACAAAACTTGAAAGCTTTATTTAAAAAGGATGATTCATCAATGATTCTTAATCGACTAAATATTGATGCTTTCGAAAGACGCAATTTTTACAATAAATTAGGATAGAGACGATGGTGCGAAATTTGAAATGCCCAACTTCTCCGTAAATCCTCTTATCCCTAACAAAAAAACCTCTTACTGAGATGAATTAATTTTTATTTTGAACAAAGATACTGCGTCAACAGTTGATGAAATAAAATTGAGCCATAATTGGTCCATATTGCGCAATACGAATAAAGCAATTCAAATTTTTTTAAGGTTTTATATTGATCAAGAGAGCAATTACAACTGCTTAAATCGATTTGAAGCGACAACTATCTGAATCGTAAAATTTAGTAAGTTATTATTTCAGAAATTGAATCAAAATCTTGAACAACTTTCGTCAAAAATTAAATTAATTCAATTCAATTCCTAAATCGATTAGTAAAAATTTGCGGGTCCGGATCATGCCAACCCCAGGCAGGTCATATTTCGGGAAAGTCACATTGGCGGAAAGTCACATTGTGGCATGTCTCATTCGGGAATAATAAGAATTTCTCGGAAAGTTAGAAAAAAAAATAGTGGTTATACTTGAATTATTTTCTTGACCAATCATAGCGGTGTCTTCTCACCTTCCATGAGACGTCGAAAATGGGTTAGGCCGATTAAGGGATGTCGAAATGTGGCATAGAATAAAAAAATTTGTAATGTATCTATGCATTTATTAAAATTATTGTGTAATTTTTTGTTACATTATATGTGTAGTTGTTTGAAATATAAGTCAATCAACTTGTTTTGAATTACCTTTGAATTATGTTTAAAAAAAGTTATAGTCTGAAGAATAATTTTTCACGTTTTATAAATTAACCTAACTTTCTTACTTTTTCATGAAGTCTTTTAACATGATCTATTCGCCTAAAATCAAGCTTTCATACTTCTTAATCAAGTTAAATAATTAACTTAGAATTATTCAAGTGGAAAAAGTTATAATATGAAAAATAGATTATCAGCACATTAGAAAACGCTCTAATGTTAAAATAAAAACTCAAAATTGAAGAAAATTACTTAGAGATGCGATGTGTTAAATATTATACCAAACATTGTGGCTACGGTTTAAAAAACAAATTTTCTTAAATATTCCAATAAATTCACATGATCTACTCTTATGAGTGACCTACTCTATCATGGTTTTCCCTATATGAATAAAACGGTTAGAAATATATAAGGGTGAAACATGGCCTGGCATTGCTATTTCGAGGAGGGAGTGTAAAATTTAATTCGATGCAAGTACAGAACTGTGAAAATGAGAATTAAAGAGATACACTTTCGCCTTTGTTAATTAAGTTATAGCTGACAATGGTTTTAATATATTTAACATATGATCAACTAAATGTGAGGAGCATTTAAAATTTCTAATTTTAAAATCTGAACTGTTGATAAGTTGATAATTAAATTTACAAAACATTTTTAACAAAAAAAATTCCGTTATGAATGTTTCTTTTAAGAATGAAAACAACCTTATACCTAGGAGATCAATTATGATGAGAGAGATGATGAGAGAATAATTATTATAATTATTACGGTTCATTTCCAAATTTATCTTGAAAACTTGTAGTGGCCATAGACATAAAAAAGTTTATAAGAGATCATTCACAAACTACGGAAGGGAATTTACTGATAAGTGGGTTTAGTAAAAGCTTACTGAAAACATTTAAAAAAAAAAAATAGTGAATCCACATGCACCACAAGTTGGAGTTATGGTATTTTCAAAATAAAATAAGCTTGTAACAAAATAGTTGATATTTCAACCAAAAACAAAAATCTGCAACCAAAAAGATTAATTTTCTACCAGAAGAAACGAATTTTCAACAAAATACGAAGAGCTTCAGAACAAAAAGGTAAATTTTAGGTAAAAAAATGTAATTTTCGAACAAACAAAAACGAATTTGAAAAAAAACTGTTACATTTTTAACCAAAAAGTTTAATTTTCAACCAAAAAGATCACTTAATAGGTAAATGAGTTTTGATCTCATGTTTGTTTACCAGCATATCCTACTGGTTTTTTGTCGATGGAATGACGGTTCTTGAACTACTTAGTCTAAACTTAAAATGCTCATTGAAAATTTTATTATATCATTTATAGTTAAAAAATGGATTTTTGTGAGTTGAAAACTGAACTATTTAGTTGAAAATTCACGTATTTTGTTAAAAATTCGCATTTTTTGTTAGAAAAATAGTTTTTTTGGTTGAAAATCCAAATCTTTGGTTGCAGAATTAAATATATGGTTAAAACTTCGCTTTTTTTAATTAAAATTTAAAACCCAATTTTTTTTAGTTGCGACGTCGTGTATTTTGTTGAAAATTCGTCTTTCTTGGTGGGCTTGAATCCCAGCGCAGATAGAGAGGCATTTCCTTCACAGCTATAGATAACCATTTTAGGATCAAACTAAACAAATCCAAAACTGTCATTCCATCCACAAACACTCATAAAAGACAAATTTTCAAACAAAGGTGTAAAAATTATATTTTTAGTTCGAAAAATTAATTTTCAACCAAAATAAAACGGGTTTTGAACAAAATAGTTCAATTTTCAACGAAATAAATGAATTTTTTAATTGAAACAATACATCTCTAATCTCAGAAATGCTTTTTTGACCAAATAGTTGAATTTTGAACCTGAAAGATGACTACTACCGAAAAATACAACTTTTTTTACATAATATGTAGATTTTGAAACAAAAAAGATCAATTTTTAAACCAAAAATACAAAAGTGGAATTTTCAGTTAAAAATACATTTTCAACTAAAAGAAATTAAGTTGTAACTAGTGATATTATTTTTTTACCAAAGATACAATTTCTCAACAAAATACGTGAATTTTCAATTAAATAGTTAAACGTTCAATAAATAAAATAAATTTCTACTTAAGGAGGTGACTTTTTGAATAAACAGCTTAGTTTTCAGCTAAAATATATGAATTTGAAAACTAAAAAAATGGAATAGTTCTCTTTTGAATAAGAAGAAACGAATTTTAGACAAATAGGTGAAGTTTCAATTAAGGTATTGAATTTTCAACAAAAAAGATGAAGTTTAAACTAATGAGATTATTTTCCCCCAGAAAAGGCGAGTTCTCAACAAAATACATCAATTTTTAAGCAAATAGGTACATGTTTGGCAAAAGAAATGAAACTTCAAACATAAAAATAAACATTAATTTAAGAAGATTAACTTTTAACACGAAAAAGTGCATTTTTATGAAACCATTTGTCTTATTGTCTCGAAATTCGGGATGAGTAGTCAAAAAATTTGTAGAAGCTTCTAGTCCGTCCCCTTTTCCTACTCTTCGAATGTTTTTGGAGAACTAGATACAGCCTTTATCAAAATAAATAATTTCTTAACGAAATAGTTAAATTTTCATAAAAAAAAAGATTTAGGTTAAAAAAAAAATGGTATGGTACAATTTTCAGTTACAAAAGTTCATTTTCAATAAAATATAACGAATTTCCAAGAAAATAGTTTTTATCATTATTATTATACCATATACAGGTTTCTTTCCAGGTAAACGTGACTCATTCGGTTCTAGCCTCGTTATATTGTCGGGGATCGTTAATTGTACGAGGCTGTTGAAGTGAGGGGGGGGGTGTATAGATCATTAGGATATAAGATGGGAGAAAAGTTACATGAGGAGATGACTGACCTTGTTATTACGTAAATAAATAAAGATAGGAGATTATGATATAGAGATACTGCTTCCAGGTAGTATCGAATTTAATAAGCCATATTCCAGATATACAAGTGAGTCGCGCGAACCAAAATGATTAAGCGGTTAAGCTCCGTCGAATGATATCATAATTTCCGTGGGGTCAAGTGGTGCGAGAGTTAGAGGAGGTAGACAAGGAGGATGAGGTGGACCATATCTCCGACCTTCGCAACATCAGAGAGAGAGATAGCAGAGTCTGGTTGGTCATCCTGGCCAGATTGCCGGGCCGCATTGAGGGAAGATTAAACCCATGTAGCTCTTCGCAGAAGTGCATAGCTATAGAGTATAGAAGATGCGGGTGTACCAACTTCGCGATGAGGACTTCTATACTCCACAGTTCACACACATCCCATGCAACCTCTGTATGTGTATGATTCACCTACGGGACTCGGCCAGACATCAGCCTCGTGCATCTCTCAAAATGGGTCCAAGAGAGATGGAATATTAGAGGCAAAGAAAGACGGTAGGCCTGAAAAGAGGAGGGTTGGGTAAGGTTGCTGAAGAGCTCCCGGCTCTGCTTCTTCACTCTGCGTGCACTTAGAGTCCATACGACTCACCATCACCGGGAACCAGGTAAATTTCTGCAGCCGTCCTATTTCACCCTCCACATCCACTCGTGATTCCAGCACGGTGCATTGCGAGGTTCAAGTCCCTCGCGGCTAGTGGGTTCTTTGTGTTGCCGGTTACCCAGGCAACCCTGACTTTGTCCAGGATTAAATATGTAGTTTCAAATTAGTCCGACACAAGGTAACACCCGCTTACCGGAAATACCCGCGAAACAGTGTGCTAAATACCTTAGAGCCTAATTGTTTTCGTTTTATAAACTGCATTTTTCAAGTGGATACGTTTTGTTATTCCAGAATGCTGTGATCCATTGTTTGAGGCAACTGAATTCAAGATAATGACGTGAAGTTTCTTTCTAATATTTTTGTCCTCGTAACCCCATTTGTGACTTTTTTATGAGTTTTGACCACCCAGCACTATCTTACGTAATACTGTTACTTATGAATCGACTACACTGTTAGAAATGTTTGCAATTTTAGTATACATGAACATATTACATTTCCTATATGTTCACTAAATTCATTACACTTTGCAATTTTAGTACACTTACGTATAATAAATTTCTTTTATGAACTTATATGTATAATAAATTTATTAAGTGTGCAGTAAGTTTCTTTTACGCATATGAATTTCATAGTTTCTGTACACTTAAATTAATATACGTGTTTACTATATTCAGCTGCGAAAGCGAATCGAGGCGAAACAAGACGCGTATACTAAATTTAGTATATGCGTATACTAAATTTCGTATACATGTAAACTGAATTTAGTATACGCGTATACTGAATTTCATGTACGTGCATACTACATTTAGTATATACATATACTAAATTTACTGTACGCTGGTATACGCTTTGTAATGGTAACATTTTCCAAAAATGTTGAATTTTAATTGCAGCTTCCTCAATTTAATAATGTCGAATACAATGTTCGAAGCAATTGTCCGTATGTGTGTGTGTGTGTGGATGTCACGTTTTTGTGAACACGATAACTTGAAAATGGTTTCAGATAAATTGATGAAATTCGGCGGGCTTATTTTCACAACCAATATATTGTATCTGACCAAAGGATTATCAAAAATATTCAATGGATTTTTGTAAGCACATAATAATATTTTAAAAATCGCTTTTTTACAGTAAAACTGTTTTCATTGACATAATTCAAAGTTGATGCAAAATTATAAAAGATTCATTGGTTGGAGATGAATTGATTGACCTATAACATTAATACATTTTATCAAAGAGTGGGGAAGTTATGGTTATTTATATATTTTGAAAATCAGTTTTTCATTGTAAAACTTTTTTCATTAATATAATTCAAAGATTATCAAAGAATAAAAAATTCCTTGCTTCGAGACGAATCGATTGATATATAATATTGATATATTTTATTCAAGAGTACGGAAACCATGGTAATGCATAATATCGATCGACCTATAATTTTACCACATTTTATTGGAGAGTAAGAAATTTATGGTCATTTATATTATATTGAAAATCTATTTTTATTGTAAAAATGTTTTCATTCTCATAACTAAAAGTTGATGTGAGAATAGAAAAGATGTGTTGATTCGAGATGAATGGATTGACTTATAATATTGTTCCTTTTCTTTTGAACAGTAAGGAAGTTATGGTAATGCATGATATTTAAAAAACGGTTTTTTATAGTAGAATTTTTTTCCTTAACATAACTCAAAATTTATTTTATATTTTTTATTAAAAACTCGTCTTTTCTTTTTTTGAATTCCACTGTTTTTCATTGAAAAATGCGAATATTTTTTTTTCAGCAAAGGGATAGTGTCCGATAGAATTTTCCCTTTTCCAGCTCGAAAAATTACTATTTTAGATGCAAAATTTGATTTTTCTGATTTTTCATTGTATTTCACAATTTTGTCGTAATATTGTGTAATTTTGTATTTTTTGAAAATTTCTATTCTTAAATTGATCAAAATGGAAACATTAGTTTTTCTATTATTGAAAAAACCACAAATGCTTCCTCTATAAGGAAGAAAATATACATTTGCTAACGAGAAGCAAAGTGCTCGTGAAATGAGCACCACATAAATATAAACACAAATAAAGTGGGAACACTCGAGATCGAACTCACAGCTAGTTTTAACAAAGAGTTCAATTTTCAACAAATTTGATCCATTTTCTACCGAATAGCTTAATTTTTATTCTAAGAAAAAAACATTTTCAATTTGAAATCAAAAACAGTTGAATTTAACCGAAACCAAAAACCAATTTTCAACAAAATACTTGAATCCTCAATTTGAAAGGATCAGTTTCAAAGCACACAGTTGCATTCTTGACCAAAAAGAAAATTATTTTCTACCAAAAATGACGAATGTTCAACAAAATAGTTAAAGTTTCCACAAAGAAAATTAATTTCCTAACAAATAAAGTACAATTTTCAATGAAATATTAAAAATTTTTAACCAAATATTCAAATTATAAACCATGATGATTAATTTTCTATCAAATGGTAGAACTGTTAACCAAACATATGTATTTTCAACCAAATAACTGAATTTTTAACTGAAAAATATTAAGTCCTAAACCAGAATGGAATAGTGTAATTTTCAGTCTAAAAATAAATTTTTAACAAAGAAAAAACAAATTATCCAAAAAATAGTCAGATTTTTTATTAAAGAAATGAATTTTTAACTAAGATGGTCAATCTTCAATTGAAAAAGTTAATTTTTCATAAAGAAGTTCAACTTTTGACCAAATAGTTGAGATTATTCCAAATTGTTGAATTTTTTAGCCAAACATACGAATATTCTACACTACAGTTGAATTTGAAATCCGAAAATGTGAGTTTTCAACCGAACCAGATTGATTTTTAACTAGAGAGTTGCAGTTATAACCAAAAAATTAAATTTTTACAAAACAAGATGTATTTTTAATCAAAAAAAGAACAATATTAACAAGCAAATTCTTGAATTTTGAAGTCAAAAAGACAATTCCTCAATAAAACAGTTCAATTTCCAATCGGAAAAGGTGTCTGTGAAGCCTGTGATAAAAAATAGTTATTTTGATAATCAATAGACTGAAGAATACTTTTTTAAATAACGATTGTAATTCATTTTTAGTACTTTAGAAATGTTAGCCTGGAAAACTGGAAATTTTACGTTGAAAATAAAGTTTCGGATTATGCATCATTTTAAGTCTCTAAGAACTATAAAATGGTAAGTTTCAGGCTAAAAAGTTATTGTTATTAACATATTTTATTTTCTTGGTTTATAAAATTTCAGTAACACTTGGGGTATTTGGAAGGAAGGGGGGGGGGGGGTGAAAATTGTAGAAAAACACTTTACCTAATTTGTGGACAACCCTGTATTTGTTTATCAATTTATTATTATTATTTCGTTAATTTATAATTATAAAAGGTAATATTATTACTAAAATTACTAGGTACTGCTAATAGTATTATGTAAATCGCACGGAATATTGTTACAATCATCAATAAAAGAACATACAATTGTTTACATTTAAGTCACTAGTTACTACGGTATGCACTAGATTGCGCTGAAAAGGGACTTTTTACATTTAAATATTTTTACCTTTTATTTTTTAGTGATTCACCGACTTGAAAATATTTTAATTAAAAATGGGTTTGACCCCCCTCCCGCTCTATGTGGTACAGAATAGAAAAGTCGTTGACCCAGCCTCCCTCCCACTCTCAAAAAAAGGAATTCAACTAATTTATGCGCAGCTCTTTAGGTTTCGATTTGAGAATCTAAATATTTCAATCAACGGTGTGTATCAACTGGCTTCCACCCAAAAGGGCTTGCACCTCTGGGTCACCAAGACAAGGCACCTGTCACTTTATAGCAGGTCATCCAGTAATTTCTGGTGAAACAAGGCCCTATACAACTTCGGAAGCAGGTCATCCAGCAATTTCTGGTGAAGCAAGGCCCTACACAACTTGGGAAGCAAATCATGCAGCAATTTCTGGTGAAACAAGGCCCTACGATTTCAAAAGGTAGAGGAAATAAAACAGAATGAAGATGCTGTTAACTATCCAGACATACCTTGTACATTCTAGAATTCAATAGAAAAATTGTTTTATTTACCTTGCTCTCTATAAACTTTTTTACTTGGTCTTCATTTTGATAAATAAATACAATGCAACTGCGAATTTTACAAAACCACATGTGAAGTTGAAAGTACCTCCACATTTTTTCTGCAATTTTTTCACTCATTTAACCAATGAAAACTTTCTCCACTTTGTCTACGTGCCAAATAGTTTTGCCCTTCCTTTTCAATGCCTTTGATTTTCTCGTGCTGCAATATAAAATTGACAGTGGTCGAGCACTATTGGAAAATAAAGTTTGCTTCTGTGATACTTTTTCTGGCCCATGTTCCTCAAAAACCTCTCTGCTTTATTCGCACTCCTTACGTACACAAATCTCTCGTAATCCAACGTGCTTTTCAAGTGGAGTGAGAAGTCGCCCGAAGGATGTAAAGGTGGACTTCGACTTTATTGCAAACCATGCCTCCGAGATAGGAAGATATATGAGAGAATGAAACCTATAGATAGTGAGTATCTAAGTCCAGACTGGACATCAGACCAGAAATTTCCACGTTTGAAAATTCCAAAGGTTAGAAATGGAAATTTAATGTTTGACAGGCAGCAGGTCATATAGTTCTGCTAACAAATTACCGTTGATATCTCGTGCATTCTACCATCATTTTTGTAGCATATTGACGCATGATGCAACCTGAAGCAACTAGCCCGTTTAGAGAGCGGCCCTTAAGATATTTGTCACGCTTGACTAAGCACGCCCTCTTTTTCAGCGCCGCGGATCCTCTCATCACGAAACTGCGGAGGCCATTTGTTCTAGGAATAGAGTAAACCGGGAGTCTTATATATCTGGAGGTGAGTTTATTGAGTCCCATAAAAATTGATTTAAGCATTTCAGCAAGGTTGAAAATGTAAAGATTTTACATTAATATCAATTTCCCTATTCCATCTTATTTCCCCTTTTTTTTTAATAATTTTTTTTTATCTTTTCAAGAATCTTCCTCTGTTTCCCCTTTTTTTTGTTTCTGCGCTTGAATTTAATGTGAATAATAACATTAAATAGGATAAGCCAACTACTTTCCGGAAGTTATTTTTTGTTAATTGAAAAATATACTTTTATATTTTCGATTGTGAATTCAGCTTTTTGATTCAAAATTTTGTTATTTGGTTCAAAATTCAACTGTTTTGTTAAAAAATAAATTTTTGGCTTGAAAATTCAACTATTTTGTCTGCAATTAGCTTCTCTTGATTAAAATTTATATTTTTGCGTCAAAAATACAAGTGTTTTGTAGAAAATACGCCTCAATTGCTTAAAAGTTCTAAGATGTAGTTGACATTTTTTTTATCTCAGGACTCAAAAATCTTTCTTGGTTGGAAACTAAACTCTTTTGTTGGAGATTCATCTTTTTGGTTCGAACATTTATCTTTGGTAGAAATTTTTTATTTTTCTATTAAAAATGCAACCGTTTGGTTAAAAATTAATCTGCTTTTGTTGAAGATTCAACTATTTTGTCAAAAAATTGTCTTCTCCAGTTGAATTAAATTTTTCCATTAAAGAGAAAAAAACCTTTTTTGTTAAAACATCAACTACTACGATTATTTTTTAATGTTAAATTATCATCTTTTGTTGAAAATTCAACTGTTTTGTACAAATTTAGCCTTTTTACTTAAAATTTTACAATTTGGTTGAAATTTTTTTCTTTCTTGACTGAAAAATTTTCTTTATTTAAAAATGTGTCCTTCCGTTTGAAAATGTATTTACTTTCAATTAAAATTTCAAGCGCTTGGTTGAAAATTAATCTGGGTGGGTTGGGGATTCAACAATTTTATTGAAAATTGGACTTTTTTTAAATCAACTATTGGGTTAAAAATTATCTTTTTTGTTGAAAATTAACCTCCCTCCAAGGAAAGTTGTGTTTTTGATTGGAAAATTAAACAATCTTATAGAAAATTAAACTATTTTCTTTTAAAAATACTTTTTTATCAAAAATTCATATTTTTAGTGTAAAAATTCAACTATTTTGTGAAAAATTCATTTTGTGGTTGAAAATTGATGTTTCTTGATTGAAAATAAAAATTTTCGGCTTAAAACTCTAATGTTTTCTGAAAAGCTTGAATTTTTATCTTGAGAAATTGACTCTTTTATTGAAAATTCATCTATTTTAGTAGAAAAATTTTCTTTTTGGTGAAAAAATCAACTATTGAGTTAATAATTAACATTTTGGCTGAAAATTCAACTGCCTGCGGGAGAAGTGGTCTCTTTCGTTTGAAAATTAAACAATTTCATAAAAAATTCTGCTATGATAATTAAATTTTTTGTTAAAAATTAAAATTTTTGGGGTGAAAGTCAAACCTATTAGGTTCATAATTATCTTTTTGCTTGTAAAATTATTGAATTTTATGAAAAATTCAGATATTATGTTGAAAATTAATTTTTTTATTGAACATTTATATATCCTGGATGAAAATTCAACTATTAGGTTAATAATTGACTTCTGTGTTGAAAATTCAACAGCTTTAGAGAAAAGTCATCTTCTTGGCTGAAAAATTAAACTATTGTACTAAAAAGTTTCACTATCAGAAAAATAATTAACTTTTTTGTTCCAAATTCAACTTCTTCAGAGAAAAGTTTTTTCTTCGGTACAAGAATCCAACAATATTATGAAAACTTAACCTATTTTGATAATAGATTTAATACTTTCACGATGATTCATGATGATAAATTTAAATTTAAAGCTTTTTCGGGTTTCAACCACAATCACTTTTACGACATACCAACTTTATATACATAAAAATCTGAGATACTCGAGGAATCTCAGAAAACTGAAGCGGAGCGAATCGACACGTCCGTAACCGACGGCTGCACAAGTACAATTGTTTTATAATTCGACAATATTTTGTCTGGAATTTTATTATTCGAGAATTTTCGAATTCCGTAATATTGTATATAGACTGACTAAAATGTTATTATTCGGGATTTTTCAAATTCAGAATTTTCAGATTTCGGCAATTTTATAATTTCAATTTCGGGAAGTTTACAGTCTTGGAAATTTTATTATTCTGGATTTTTCAGTCGCCCCAAAAATATTGCAAAACATTTTAAAAGATTTATAAAGTTTAAAAAAAAAATCTTGAAGATTTTCAGACCATTTTTTTGCCGAATTTTACAAAAATTTTACAAAAAATTGAACATCATTTTAAAATATATTTAAAAGTTCTGAAAAAAGTTCAACAATAATTTGAATATATATATATATATATATGTTAATTGTACTTTAAATTTTCTACCATATAACGTACGTAAATTTTTCGAGTAAGCTATATCAATTATAATAGTAGTGAAATTCTATTCGACTAATTTTTTTGCAAATGCGAAACCTAATCTGGCTTATAACTGTCATATTAACATCTAAAAACAGAAAGAACAATTTTCCTACGTCTTGGAATTAGAATTATATTTTTATAAAAATTTTAGAATACACAATAATATAGAAATTAGAAAATACGTACGAGAACTTCATTAGGCGTATAGTCTAAAAAATCTATAGAAATTGCAGACCACAAAAATAAAAACTGAAGAATATGAAAGAACTATATATAGATATTGCACTGAATGTTTCATCAGTTTGAATAAAATCATAATATTGTAGAGTAAAAAAAATATAACTTATAAAAAAATGTAAATTATAAGAAATAAATGTAGAATTATCAGAAATATATGAAACAGTAATATAAATTATTCATGGACTTTTATTTTGGTATTTATCAAAATAACCATGTTTTGCAGTACGCCTCGACAAAGATATTATACATTTCCTTGATGAAAAATTTATTCGAAAAATTAAAAATAATAATTTGAAAAATATTTGATATAAAATTTGCAATTTATATTTTTAAGTATTTACCGATCGGGCAATTTTTGCCGGGAGCGCCGTCTACAATTAGTTCCTCGAACTACCCTGTGCCGCATCTAGGCTTATAATATCTTTGATTAGGCGCAGCACCTCCCGGACATACGAAATGACATGAGATATTCAAACCTCGTTCAAATCCATTTTGGTTAGAAGCAGATTTACTAATAGGATTATTAAATAATTAATAATTATTTGTGTTAATAAATAATTGAATAAATTATAGAGAGAGACTTAGTATTTTAAGAAAGCGAACTGACTCTGTAGTTTAAGGAATTTCAGAATTTACACATTGATCTGATTTAAAGCCTTGAACGTGTTTTCAAAAGAAATTTGTTTATTTCAGGTTTGTTTTAAGTTAAGCGAAGTGTGGAATGAAAGTGAGAGTATAGTATCTCTCTTTACGAAAGTACCAATCTCTGATACAATCGATATTATTAAATCCTTTGCAAACTTTCCTTCCGATTACATACCTTTGATAAAACACTGTCTCAATAATCAAACTGGTATTTTGGTGCCGTTCCGTTGACGACACTTTTGCCATCTGGAGAAATGAACTAGATGAACTGCATAAGTTCTTCGATGTCATCAATCATTTACACCCTAATATCCAGTTCACCATGGAAATTTAACAAAACGGATAATTGCTTTTCTTGGACCTACTAGTTGACGAAAGATCTGATAACACATTAGGACACGAAGTTTACAGAAAACCCACCCATACAAACAGATACTTACATTCCTTCTCGCACCACCCACCCATATCAAAAGCAGTCTATCATCAATTCCCTTGTATACAGAACTGTCTCCATAACAGATAAAGATAACTTACAAAAGGAATGACAAAATGTCAAACAAATCCTAATACAAAACGATTACACAAAGAGACAAATTGAGAAAGCAATAAGAAAATACACTCAAGAAAACAAGTCAACACAACCCACTGAAGAAAGAGAGAGAGAAACGTCCACCATCCTACCCTACATTCAAGGTATTACAGAACATTTTATTTGACAAAACAACCGTTATTGCAAAAACGTACAATATTGTTGCAAGAAAACATAGAGAAGCAATCGAAATCTTGAAACACCCTAATAACATCAATATGGACAATGAATATAATACCAATCCGATTTGGCTTTCCGTCCTCCCGGGTTTTTAAAAAAAAACTTGATTGGCCAATCAAGTTCGAGCAGTCCCTATCATGGGACGCTCTGGCCAATCACAGGCATCGTAGAGTATATGTAAAAACAAAATAACCTAAAACTTCAGTTTCAAGTCAGCCCTTAAGAAGTGAACTGCAATGTTCACGAAACGTCGGCAAGATTCGTAGTTTTGCACACGATTGAAACCCGAAAAAGCTTTAAATTTTTTGGTTAAATTTATCATTTTTCAACTTTGGTCCTCATATTGGATGCGCCATCCTTAATTTCAAAAATCTGATACTAGATTCAAAATCAGCAACCCCAAAAACCTATGTACAGCCACTTTCACCGCTATTCGTTTGAGTCTGAATGAAGCATCCACACACCTATATTTCTTCAAAATTTTCAAGTGAAAAATCACTATTTTGAACGTGATGAAACTTTTATGATGGAAACAAAAACTATTCTGTTATACTAAAATATTTTTTTGCACCGATGTAACAAGAAAGTGTCAAATTTTCTCACAATTTCAATGTGACAAAAAAATCATGAAAAATTTTTTTTTCCAAATTTTCATATTTTTTGACATACAAGCCGTCCTATTTCATTTTCTGGAGGTGTTATTTCAATTTTGAGCTTAGATTCTGAAAGGAACTACACAAAAATAGTAGAGAACAGGGTTTTCGTTCAAAAATTCCTACTCCTCAATTATAATAATGAGGCTTGAAAATGAATAAAAAATCGGAGTTCGTCGTCGTTAGTGGGTTAAACTGCTTTGAATTTTTCTAAAATTGTTTAAAAATCTATCAAAATACAAAACCATTTCTTAAACACCTTTCAGACTTCTTGAAATCTTTTTCAATGTTTTATATTCTTTTAAATATTCTCTTGAAATTCATTTTTTACAATACAAAATTCCTTCAAATTTTCCTAGAAATCTTAATATAATTGTTTTATTGTCTTGAAACCTTTCAAAATTCTTAAACAGCTTCTAAACATTTCATGCTGGGTCTTGATTAAGCTCAACCCAAAGTTGTTTGCACTTCACAGTTTTCTTTTCATTACACTTTGGTGATGCCTCACAATCATTTTGAGATCAAAAGTAAAAAAATCTTTTGAAACGTTTTTGAAAAAACTTAATTTTTCTTTTGTTCAAAGAAGTGATTCAACATATTTCTATTAAAAGGAATTAAAAATGGAATTTCATTGGACTGCAACCTTTATTGAAGCATAAAAAATAAGGCTCTTGCTGCTGAACATCTTGAGAAACATAAACCGTTCGATAAATCTGAGAAATGATCGAAAAAGTGGACAAACTTGAGTTTAAAAAAAATATTTTTCTTTCCCAATCCATCCGAAGTACCAAGTATCTCTACAAGAATTGAAGTACACAAGCCTGAAAATGTCGTTTTTTAGTAATGAATTTTTTTTTCATTCAACAAGTTTAGATTTTGAGCAATAGCTACTTTCATGTGCACGGGTGTTAAAAGTTGCAGGTAAATAGATAAAATTAGACTCGATTTGAGTAAATCTAAAAAAAATCAATGCTCTAGATTCTAGCCAACTTTGGGGACCATGTATGAACGAAGCTTGAAAGCAAAAGCTTGACAGTTTTTAAAATTTTGAATATAATAATTTGATTTTTAATTTTACCCGTATTTCTTTCTTATTTCACGTATGTTATCTATTTTTCTCTGACGCAAAAAAAAACACTTTATCACTTCTACTAATTAGTGCCGATGAAAAACAAAATGTTATACATTGAATATTTCCTAAGGTTCTGTGAGTAATAAATCTAGCAGATATGAAAAATTCTGAGATCAAGAATTTTTGCCCCTCCACTCAGTTGTAAAGAATCTATAAAAGCAACCATTTTTCACGCAATTCTTCCTCTTAAGAATTACTCTTGAGTTCTCTATCTTTACCTTTACTCGTATCTAGAAACAATGAAGATAGTCATCCTATTGTTTGCCTGTGTGGTATTGCTTAATTGTTCAAGTAAGTGCACCTAACATAGTAAAAAAAATCGTAATCTCAAATTTCATTTTTTAATTTACAGTGTAACATTTATAATTAATACTATGCATTTAAAAACTTGTTTGAATCAATATTTTGATTTAGTGACACGTTGCAAGATTAAAATCTTGTGACATATGGAAATAAAGAAATGACGATTAACGCTATGCTTTACTTTATTTACAAATGCCAATCTTCAATTTGACTAATAAATGTGGAATATGAAAGTTACAACGCAGATTTGTATCTCAAAATAGTTTAAAATAAAGATTTCCATTTAATGCCACGTCGCCAGATTCAATCTTGTAACTTCTGAATGTACAAAACGAAGATTGAAACTTTTTATTTGAAATGGTTTCAGTAAATATTTTAATTCAGTGCCACGTTACTAGGTTGGAATTTTGTAACATATGGAAATGAAAAAATAAGGATTACTGCACTGTTTTAGTTCTTTGATAAATCTTAATTTTGAAATTAACTTCCAAGCGTGCAATGTAAAGTTTACAAATTTGAATTTTTTTAGATTAATATTTTAATTTAGTGTCACGTTACCAGATTGAAATTTTCGAACATGTGGAAATAAAAAAATGACTATTACGGCAATTTTTTTGTTCTTTCATCAATCTTAATCTTAAAATTGACTTCCAAGTGTACAATTTAAAATCTACAAATTTGAATTTGACCTTTTTTTAAATTAATATTTTGATTTAGTACCACGTCGCCAGGCTGGAATCTTGTAACATATGGAAATGAAGAAATGGCGATTAACGCAAAATTTCAGTTCTTTCCTAAATCTCAACCTTAAGATTGTCTCCCAAGTGTAAAATGTAAAATTGACAAATTTCAATTTTAATTTTGTTTAAATTAATACATGCGTTTTCATTGTCTTGTTTTTATAAATAAGAAAGTGAGTATCCTATGGGAAAAACAATGATGGTAATTAACATTTCATTACACTTTGTGTCGTTTTTGCCAAAACCTAATTTGTTTATTTTCAACCTTATTATTTACAAGTCAAACCAAAAATACTTATCCTATTGACAAATAATTAGTAAGGAATTTATAGATCTTTTTTGAGTGAACAATTTTTGCTCATTATTTTTTTTCGTACGTCGTGTTCTATTTTCACAAATTTAATTTTGTATTGTTAAGGTTATTTTTTCTATCAAAACAAAAACTACGCATCCTATCAAAAAATTACTGATGACAAACTTCAGCTCTTTTTTGGTGGAGCAACTTTTGTCTATTTTTGACCAAAAATTAAATTGTTTATTTTCAGTTTCATTTTTCACGATTAAAACAAAAACTACGCGTCCTATCAGAAAATTATTGATCACAAACTTTTTGTTATTTTTTTTTGGTTAAACAAATATTGTCTATTTCTTTTTTTTTTGTTGCCTTTGTCATTTGACAAGACATCGTTTTTCGTCGTTTTTCCACAAATTTAACATTTTTATTTTCAATATTGTGTTTCTACGAATGAAAAAAAACTACGCGCCCAGTAAAAAGTAATTGATCAAAAGTTTGTAGATCTTTTTTGGGTACACAATTTTTTTAAATTATTATTTTTTTAAATTCGGAAAATGCTATAACTCTGACAATTCCAAAAAAGCTGGCTAACAAACTTGTCCTTTTTTTCACACACTTAATGTGTATGCCGAAGTACTATTCAATCCGAGTAGTCTTACAAAAGTTATCAGGTATATAGGCAACGACAACAACGGCAGCGACAACGACGACAGAAAGACAGACACTATCGTAAAACCGGTTTTTTTTTAATTCGATTATATAACTTTCTCACTTCACTTCTACTTCAATTAGACTGACACAATGAATTGTTTCAATTGTTTATCTATAGTGCTCTTCAATTGTTTTTTTTGTGTACAAAAATGTGATAAAATTATTTTCTACAGAAGTCGGTGCTATGGATGATCATCAGCATACTCATGATACCGAAATTCAACATCCCCACCCTAACAATGGCCAGATTACAATACAACGAATGGAAGATGGCGCTCTTGTCCCTCGGCATTTACTTCGTGGAGATCTCATTCCTGATGCAAGAATTGCAGAATGCGGTAGTATATATGGGCACGCTGCTGTACAATTTAGAGATGGCCGCATGTTCTATGCATGTCTCCAACCATACACTAATCATGAAGAGACTATGCGCATGAGGCATAACTGTGGTTCTCGAGAATTTCTCGCTGTTGTAGAAAGATTAAATCAGCCTAGATTAGAAGGATATCTTATACCTAACGATCTACCGCGTGATAAGCTTATGGCTGCAATACATTTATCCCGAGACATGCGTTCCAGACGTCCACCAGTCGGCCACGTTCGTTACATAAACTCGCCTGAAATTAATGTTGATGGAGAGTTATTTGAAATTAGGAGAAGATCTTAGTTTTGGTCAGGATTTTCGACTCTTTTCACAAGAATAATAATAATCGAAAAGAATAATAATAATAATTGAATCGATTCACTGCAAAAATCAAAGTTATAGAATGCATCTAGCATGAATCAATCTAAAAGGTGCATAAGAGAACACTCCAAAGAATCAAATTTTACAGGATTTTGAGGTTATGTCACTCGTCGATTTTGACATGCCACAAATATGCTACAGAAAAATAAGTAGATAATAATTCCGTTTTTCACGTCCAATTTTTATTATAGAAGCGAAAATTGAGCTGCCGGATCGAATAAGGGCACATCATTTTTTTCGACTCGAATTCAGTAAAAAAATATTTTCAGAATTCTTCTTTTTGTCCTCTCAGGATTCATTTGCGCTCGCGCCGAAAAAATTTATGTGCCCTTATTCGACCCGACAGCTCAATTATTAAAACATTAGGCTGTACGAAATAACCTATTTCATATTGTTTCCTAATATTCATCTTTATTATTATTATTTTATTCAGTCATGGTCTTTTGCACCCAATACAGATAGGTCTTTGTTTCTTCACAGTAATCAGAACCGTGTCCGTCGCTCGATCAGGTGTAATGTCTTCTAACTTTTATCGGAACAATATTCAAATACTATCGATCAGGAGGTTCGACGCCGAGGATGAATGTGGACACTCAAGGCTATCGAATTTCTACATTCAAACTCGTCTTTTGGCAACCGGCTGTGCTCAGAAGTTTTGGTTTTCTGCAGTTTTCCACTTCTCTGACCAAGTGTTCAGGCGAATGCGAGTGCTTCTAATTAAAAACCGGCTGCAGACGGTAGGGGGATTCTAGAAGTTTAAAAAACCCACATGATTAGGTCAGGCATTGCTCAAAGGACTTTTATGAGAGCTGGAGTGATTAGGATTTTGATGAGTGGTGTGAGTTGAAGGGTTTAATGTCTGGCGACCTGCTCTGGGAGGGGGATTTTAGATATTTAGGATCCAGAAAAGCGTATACATGGGGTAATAAAATCTATTCTAATTCAGATATAAAGTTATAATATATAAGAAAGAAGTATAATAATTATAAATTATCGGATGAGAAACAAAATGTTATACACCTAAATTCTATGGAATGTTGTATGAGTTATAAATAAAGCAGATATGAAAAATTCTGAAATCAAGAATCTTTGCCCTCCACTCAATCGCAAATAATCTATGAAACCAGTGTCATCTAGAGGCCTCACTAAAAATCTCGAAAAACATTGGGTTGAGGTAAAATTTACAAATCTCATCAAAACACATACTATTCATTGAAAGTCATAGGTTCGTCATAACCGAACCATACAAAATCTGTCAGCAAACGTTTGAATTTGAACAAATAGTTAAATTTTTAACGGAAAAAGATTAATTTTCAACCAAAAATGAAATAGGTAATTTGTCGGTTGGAAAAATTAATTTTCAACTAAAAAAACGAATGAAAATAGTTGGTTTTTTCTCCAAAGATATAAATTTAAAAAAATAATAAATCCACATAATAGTTTAATTTTGAGTCAAAGAAAAGAATTTTCAACTCTATTTATAAATCTTCAGACACAACAATTAATTATTAACAAAAAAAGTTCAACTTGTAAAAAATTAGTCGTACTTTTAATACCAAAAATGAATTTTCGAACAATAATATTTTTTTTCCAACAAAAGAGACGAATTTAAAGTAAAATACATGAATCTTGAACAAATTAATTAAATTTCAAACTAAAATGATCAGTTTTCAATCAAAATAGAAATGGTTAAATTTTTAGTTAAAGATATTAGTGTTTTAAAAAAATCGAATTTTCTGTCAAATACTTAAATTTTCAACCAAAGAGATGAATTGGTAATTAAAATGATGAATCTCCAGACGTAAAAATTAATTTTAAACAAAAACGTGCAATACTATTAGTAAAAATAGATCAATTTAAAAAAAAATGAGAAAAATAAATGTTTAACTAACAACAAACGATCTTTCAGAATAATATATGAATCTGCAACAAAACAGTTTACTTTGTAAGAAAAAATAAACATTTCTAATGAAAGAGATGAATTATCAAACCAAAAATACGAATTTGCAACAAAAGAGTTAAACTTTCAACTGAGAAAAGTTCCTCAATCAAAAAAGAAAAAAAATATCAACTTAATTTTTTAATTTCAAATTTTCTATGGAGCAGTTGAATTTTCAACACAAATTTGACCATAAAGAATGACTTATTAACCAAATTGTTTAATATTTAACAAAATTATTAATATTTCCAACAAAAATAAAATTTTCTACTAAAAAAATTAATTTACGACCAAAAATGTCATAACTGACTTTTCAACACAAAAAATCAATTTTTATGTAAAAAAATAAATTTTAAACAAACAAAAAAATAAATGTTTACCTCTGGAAATTAATTTTTTTTCCTTTCTCAAATTATTTTCAATGATTTACCTGGCTCTGAATCTTCAAGATTCTCTTTTGAAAATTGCGAAAATGTTTTGAAAATTAAATTTCTTTGAATCTTTGGAAATAATTTTCAATTTCCTCTCATAATTCGTTTTTCAAAAACAAAAAATCATTTGGAATTTTCCAAGGAATATTAAAAAAAATAATTTATTCTATTGAAACCATCCAAAATTCTTAAAAAGCTTCCTTTTTACGACACCTTTAAAAATCCTCATTTTGGTTCAAATTTCTGGTAGCGAAAATATTACTGGTACCAGCAATTTTTTTCACTGAAACTGAAAAATTATTGTGTTGTAGAAAAATGTTAAGAAGATAATTATTTCCAAATGAAGCCCTTAGAGACAAAATCTGACACAGAAATTTTTCAGAAAAAACAATAAAAAAAAGTTCAGAGGAAAAAAGTAACCGAACATGTTCAGAGAAAAAAAGGTAAACAGAATCGCGAGGTAAAAATGTTACTCGGAAACATCCGACGAAAACCGCTATAGAAAATGTCGAGGGGAAAAATGTGGTAGAAAAAGTTCCGAGAATTTGCAAAATGGACTGCGAGAATGCAAATTTAAAAAAAAAAAAAAATGGTAATATTGCAAAATAATGTTGTAATACAAACGTGGTTGAAAAAGTCTCTTTTGCAAAATTTTCGCTCATATTAAAAGATTTTAATTCAAAGATTTGGATTTCTTGACTTGCACAACATGCTGAATATTAAAAATAATTTTGCAATAAAGAAATTTGTCAAAAAATCTGTTTTTATAATTTTACTTAAGTTCAAATTTTCTTGATAATTATAATGTTTTGAATATTGCAAAATAATTCTGCAATAAGCAAAGTCGTCAAATTTCTTTCTTTACTTTAGCTTCAGTTTAAATACTGTTGTGTGGAAATTTGGTTTAGTAACGATTATAATCATTTTTAATATTGCAAAATATTTTCATGCCAACTGTAAGATAATTCTGTAATGAACAATTAGGTCGAAAAAATCTGATTTTCAAAATTTCAGCTCAAGTTTAAAGATTGAAATGTGAAGATTTGCATTTCTTAACAATTATAATGTTTTGAATAAGGGAAAATAATTTTCAATAAACAAATTCGTTAAAATATATTTTTGTCTCACTTCAGCTGCAGATGAAGGATTTTTGTTTGGGAAGGTCTTTTTTATGATTCTGATAATTTGCAACATTGCAAAATTCTTTAAAGATTTCGAAATTAGTTGAGAATGTTTTGTTTTTCGATTGGATTTTCTAAAATAATTTTGCAATAAATAAATTTGTCAAGAAATATGTTTTTTTTCACTTTGACTTTAGTTTAAAGACTGCTGTGTAGAACTAACTTATGAGGTCTTCATACCTCTCTTTCTTTTCATTCTCCTTGGCTATGACGTTTCTGTCAGCTGGTGCTGAAAATTCGATAACGAACATGGTTCGTTTCTCAGAGTCAAGAAGAACTCTGCCAGGCCTCGAGTTCACAGCAGAAACAATTGTCGAGAATATGAAGTTCCAGTATATACGGCACTTCTTATTTAAGACAATTGACTCTATTTCCCTAGGAGCGTTTAGTTGAGCGGTATTTGGGCTAATGCCGTAAGAGTGACAGAGATGGTAATAAAGCACTCTTAGTGCCGCATGGTGCCTTTGGATATAGGTCGTTCCCGCATGAGTTGGACAACTAGATAGTATGTCTCCTAGATGCTCGGGGTGTGCATGACACGCTCTGCAACTATAATCGGGAATGTTTCGGCTCAAAAGTGGCTACGGTATACTAGAGTGGAAATGATACCGTCTTGACGTATGCACCTCACGGTGTGTGGATAGACCTTTAAGCTTTCCAACAGACAGATGATAAGTCTATGGGAGGTTGAGTCGAAAGCTTTTCGGTAATCAATCCAGGCCATCGACAGGTAACGCTGATAGCGTGCTGCGTCTTTACAGACACATCTATTGATGAGCAGGTTCACCCGACATTTTGCTACGCCTTTCTTTGAGCCGCGTTGTTCGTACATCCTTCCCCACACATGTACGATTGTCCGAACAATCCTATCATTCAGGATAGCTGTGAAAATCTTATACAGTGTGTTTAAACAAGTTATTGGCTTGTCATTCTCTGGGTTGGACAAGTTGCCTTTTTTTGATAGGTGTATAGTGCGTCCTAACACCAGCCACTGCGGAATGGGCGTTTCCGACTTTAAATATGAGATGAGCATGCGGGCCAAATGTCGGTGTGTAGGAGTGAACTTCTTCCACCAGAAGTTCTTGATACCATCTAGTCCCGGAGCCGAATAGTTCTTCAAGCCTCTGAGTGTTTCATTCAATTTTTTCACTCCAGTGTTTTTGGTATCTTGTATACTTCTCTCCAAAAAGTCTCTACTTCGTTGGGCTGGGGGCTAGATTTTTGAAGAAAAAAATTTAGTTGAAAAATTTTTTTTTTCTGAGCTTATGCCCTTTCTCTGTGCTAAATTTTGGCGCTCATGCCCTTTGGTACGACAGATGAAAACGGCTACGAAACCCTAAAAACAAAATTTCTATAACTAAAGGATTTTTTCAAGTTAGTTTTAAATTTATTTCAAGGAGATACCAACACCAGTGTTTAAAGTCACCTATGACAGTGTCTAAGGTACTTCATCTCAAAAGTGCGCTTTTCACGAGTGCCTAAAGTAAGCCATATTCAAACTGCGCATGCGCGTCAATTGTTTCGCACACAGTCTGCTCAAGTAAGGTCCTTCAGGCACCACTTAGAAGCATAAAAGGTCAACTTTTGAGGTAAGTGTTGCAAAAACGAATCTTTGATACAAATTTCAATATTAGAAAAATCTTGAAATAAAGGTTAACTTTGCAATTATATCTTGAAGTAATGACTATGGAATTATATAAAATTGTAATTCAAATTATAAAGTTCTATAGTCGTGCAACCAGTACAACAATACTGTTGTACTCTTACACAGTCCAACTATACTGAGTAACTATAGAAACAATAGTTCTAAAAACCATATAAAGGGTAATATTGGCGCCAACTACATTTATGGTTAGTACAATCATACTCAAGGTTTCTGACCATTTTGTTACAACTATGTTAATATATCAAAATTGGCGTCAACTATCCTTATGGTTGGTACAGTATCATCTGAATCAAACACTGCGGTATTAGTTTTTCCTTCAAAAATGAAAATTCCATAACAGAAATGCACAATAAGCAATATTTACCATTGTTATAACAGAGTGCACAGTCTTCTCTTTTTTTCTGATTTTCCCCTTTTTTCTTGAAATTCCCCTTTTTTCCCCTATTCTCAAAAAATTTCCCCTTTTCCCCCTTTTATCTTTAAATATACGATATTTGAATTACGCGGAAAATGCTCTGAAATTAGTGAGTTTACCGATTATTGAATAATAATTAAAGCAATTATAGCACTTAAATAAATTATTTATGAATAAATAAGGTATCAATAACATCACAAAATATGCAGTACTTTTTAAGTAAGTGATAGAAGTTGAACACTTTATATATCAACCTAATTGAAAAATGGAATATTACAAATTCATCAACTGCAAGAGTAGGGCGGAGTGAAAATGCTAAAACAAATCAATTCGTTGAAGCTGAGGGGGGAAACAAATTTGTGGGTTTGAATTCGACGGAAATGAAAAAAAAATTTAATCAATAAAATTTAAGGATTTTAAATTCGAAATATTTCCTTTTGGTACCAAAATTACGACAAATTTTTTATATCAACAGCTTTCACTGATGAATAATAATAAAAAATTAAGAAATTTAAAAAGAAACTATTTGAACAGTAATCATTTTTTTTTGAATGTGCAAAAACATGTTTTTTTTTTGATTGAGTCATATGCAAACATATCAAAAATAGTTGAATATGTTGAACCTGAAGTTTATTCAGCGTGAACCAAAGAAAAATTTCATTATTTTGCTTTTTCGGGAAAAAAACTTTGGTCGCGATTTAGGATTTTTTGGATTTCATACACTGTTTGTGATTTTGGGACGTTATATACACCACGAAAAAAAATGTTTCGCGTGAATAAAAAATAACATTTTTCTTTGGTTCAAGCTTTATAAATTTCAGGTTTGATGTCGGAATACAAATTCTTCTTCCTCAGCTCAAACGATTCGATTAATTTCAGCATTTTTACTTCGCTCTACTGAAGAGAGTAGTTTTCAATTTACACTGGAAGTATTAATTATGGTAAGGAAGAAATTATGAATCCTGGAAAGAAATATTCATAGGAACTATGTTAAACATATAGGAATTCTGTATTTAACTCATTTGATTTTTTCCTCCAACTTTTGTATATCACTGTGAATGGATTTCCAACGACCTAAGTATATCAAATTTTTAAAAACAAATTCTTTGATGGCAAAAACCACGTAATGAAGAAACTGAGATGGAATGGAATAAACTAACATTTGACAATATTTTAGATTGTTATTAACAATTCTGATCAACAAATGCATTTCATAGTCTCTTTCAAATAGGAAAAATCTCTTTCTTGCTGAAATGTTTATTATATCATAAAAAATTAAACTCCTACGAAATATACTGACATCCAACAACATTTCCCATTGTTATAAACAATCTTGATTAATCAATTCTTAAAATAATTCATTTCTATAGAATAAATCTGTCCTTTGGCTTCCATATTTAATGTTACCTTAAAATAAGGAACCGAATCGTAAAACGTCTACACGCAACATCTTTTTCCAATATCATAATCAATATAGATGAACGAAATCATGAGGCTGACCCATTTTTGGACGAAAAATTCTGATTTTCAGCAGCGTTGTCCATTCTTATCTCAATCATCTCCAATCAACAGATCCTGAACTTGTGCATCCATGGGACGAGGGACACTCTCCTTAAGGGTTTTGAAGTTGTTTATGTAGGGATCAGTCATGATCAACAAATTGTGACACAAATCTTAATTGGTTGCAAGCCGACTGATGGCGCTAAGGTCATTGAAAATGTGGGGCCTCGCTATTATACTGATATTCATACTGATATTTTAATTATACACGGAGGCACCCTTAGAGACGGTTTTCACTGTTTGCGCCTGAACACCTCTCCTTCTTCCTTTGCTCCCGCGTAGAAACATTAGTAAAAGCAGTACCTACTTCGCTAGTGAGCCAGTCGGTCTTTGGGACTTATTCTGTGTACACTCGTGACAGCTCCGCTAGAAGCGACATTTAAATTAACGAGCATCTATTACTGATATGGATAGAATTTATTCACGAGTAAGTTGTTTGTGAACTGTTGGGATGCAGCTGGTGCTCGAATCGGAGTCCAGAGTCAGATTATCGAAAGAGAAACGGACACAATGATAACCTCTCAAGTCGCACTATAGTCACAATCCCACAGTGGTGACCCTGACGTGATCCGCAGCACAGTTTCATCTTTGTGGAAGGAAAATATCAAGCCAGTCCGACTCTTCATTCCCAGAGTATAAATTAAGAAGAAAATTTGCAAGCAGAAGGGCGTGGCCCTAGACAAATTCGCCGCCTTTTTTGTTTGGTGTGGGATCAACCGGTCAGCGGGAAACGCAATTTTTTGAAGTACGTTGGTAAACCATGTAAACCTTATTTCGTTATAATACAACCGATTTAATTCCATATATATCAATTCCTGCAGCGTCTACATTTACAGTGATCATTGTGATCACTAATCTTGTGTTTGTATTGGTGTTGTGTACTACAGGTATTTATTAATGAGCAAAATGATCAACGACGAAAATCAGGTTCCGGCGGGCGATGGCGTGTGGCGCGTTAGGGCGGAAGCTTTAAAAGTAAAGATACCTAAGTTTAATCGTAATGATCCAAGATCATTTTTTTACAATAGTTAAATCCAGTTTCGCGAACCACAATTACTGCAGAAGCCACTAAGGCTCATATATTAATAGCGGGTTTAGACGTAGACCTAATTCCTTTTATCAGCGATATCATACAAAGATCTCCACCAAATTTTTATACTCAAATTAAGGAAAGACTCATTGCAACTTTTTCTACCTCCGAAACGGAACGAATGCGTATGTTCTTAAAGTGGGATGTCCCCACAGACGGTAAACCGTCCTTGCTAGTAGCAAGAGTTCGCGCTTTAGATGTCGAAAACACCGAGCCGCTGCTCAAGAGCATTTTTCTTGATTGTTTATCACCTCAAGTTAGGGCGGTATTATCTATCGGGACGGATGACACTATTGAAAATGTACCTAAAAAAGTGGATGCCGTTTTCGAACCATTTGAGTGTGCTATAACTGGCCGAAGTGTCCAATCAGTTAAAATCCGTAAGTAGGCGTAAGTCGCAATCTTACCGAAGCTCACGTCCTAACCATCGCAATCGTTCACAATCTAGATCAAACGATCGCGCATCAAACTCTCGTGAAAGGAGCACTCCGGATTTATACTGCTACCACCGTAGATTCGGTAAAGAGGCTCGTTCCTGCAGGAAACCCTGTACCTGGCAAAATCAGCGAGGTATGGGAAACGCCAACAACTTTTTCGAGTAGGTGTGATCAAAAAGAGCGTTTCATTAAAACGCCTTCACATTCGCGACCCTAGCTCTTGTCTTATCTCCTTAATAGACTCCGGTTCGGACGTCTCACTTATCGCGGCTAATTCGGTCAATCTGAAATACTCGAAGCCAGTGCAATTAGCTTTATATGCTGCTCATAATTCTCAAGTCAAAATCCACGGCCCTTATCCGGTGAAAGTCAACCTTAATCTCCGTAGAATTATGAGCTGAAATTTTCATGTGGCAGAAATCGCGCATCCTATTATTGGAGCAGATTTTCTGGCACACTATAACCTGGTACCATAACTACATAACTTATCTCTGGTGGACTCTTCTAATGGAAGAAGCGCGAAAAGATTTTTGAGGAACTCAACCTCTTTCGGATTAAGTTTAGTAAATAAAAACGGCAAATTTGAAAGAAGCTTGACCGAGTTTTCCGAACTAATCTCGAAGAAACCAATTTCTGTTCCGCTAATATATGACGTGAAACATCACATTATAACAACGGTTCCACCAGTTTACCAAAGAGCTAGAAGATTACCACCTGAAAAGTTAGCTGTCGCGAAAAAGACAATTTTCGACCTTGTAAAGAAAGGTGTTTGTAGACCATCGAATAGCCCTTGAGCTTTCCCGATACACATGGTCTGAAAGAAAAAGGGTGAATGAACAGTCTGCAGGGACTACCGTCTGTTGAACGCCATAACCGTTCCGGATAAATACCCAGTACCGCACGTTTTTGATTCTGTCTCAATTTTACGCGGAAATACAATCTTCTCTGAACTGAATCTGTTCCAGACGTATAATCAGATACCTTTGGCAGAGGAACATGTTCCTAAGTCGGCCGTAATCACGCCATTCGGGCTTCTCGAATATACAGCCATAACCTTTGGTCTTTGCAATGCGGGCCAAACTTTTTAACGGTACATCAACACTGTTATAAGCGATCTTGATTCCGCTTTTGTTTATATTGACGATATTCTCGTCGCATCTCAGGCCGAGGAAATGCGCGAAAAACATCTGAGAATGATTTTCGAACGCCTGAAGCAGTATTCGCTCAGTCTGAATTTAGAGGAATGTCAATTCGGGGAACAAGAACGAGAGTTCCTCGGATACTCGATAAACTCCAAGGGATTCATACCTTCACCTGGGAAGGTGCAGGCAATCGTTAATTATCCTGAACCAAAAACGTTAGTGGAAATCAGACGATTTCTAAGAATGATAAATTTTTACTGGAGATCTATACCACACGCTGCCGAATCTCTCGCTTTACTAAGCAAGTACATCCATGAGTCAAAGAAAAACGACCGCAGATCTATCAATTTGACTAACAAAGCGAAAATCGCGTTCAAAGACGCGATTATAAGAATTAGCGAACGCAGCATTGCTCGTTCACCCATCTCACAACGCCGAAACGCGTATAGTTACAGACGGTTCGAGTTATGACATGGGTGCGTCATTGGAACAAAAGCTTGAAGGGAAATGGGAACCATTAGTTTTCTTTTCTAAAAAATTGTCGCCTGCCCAACTCGTGTACAGCGCGTATAATCGCGAACTTCAGCTGGTTTACGAGGCTGTCCGCCACTTCAAATATTTTTTGGAGGGACAGGACTTTAGGATAGTAACCGATCATAAGCCTTTAGTTGACATGTTCAAGCAGGAAGCGGAAAAAGCGTCAGACAGGCAACAGAGAAATATATCTTATATCTCTCAATTTACTACGAAAGTAACATATCTGCCGGGTTCGGAAAACGTCTTAGCGGACACCTTGTCCAGGGTGGACAGCGTACGATTGCCTACAGAGGTTAGCTTGGTGGAACTGTCAGAAGCTTAAGAAAAGGACGAGGAGTTTAAAAGGGATATTCTGGACCCAGAATGCTTCCTCCAATTACAAAAACTTCGATGAGGTGGTGGCCACACTCCGTTGCAATGTGATGTGTTGGGGGAGGCTTTGCGTCCATATATGCCAAAATCTATGCGTCGCCGCGTTTTCGATTTGTTCCACAATCCGCCACAATTGAGGGCTAAAATAATACATCGAGTTATTGTTAAAAAGTATGTCTGGCCTGAAATGCGTAGAAAAATTACCGAATGATGCACGGCTTGTTCACATTGCCAACAATCGAAGGTTTCGCGTCATAACAAGACCATGCCAGACCACTTTACGGCTCCTGACGCTAGATTCAGACATGTTCATATCGACATAATAGGCCCTTTGCCTATTAGCTATGGATATCAATATTACTTGACGATGATCGATCGCTTTTCGTGATGGCCTGAAGCGGTACCATTTTAGGAAATTAATGGACAGACGACTGTTAGCGCATTCTTTAACCACTGGGTAGCTAGATCTGGTTCACCAGAAATTCTCACGTCAATTCAGGGAAGTCAGTTTTCTTCGACCATTTTTAACGCACAGTTGCAGCTTATTGGCTGTCAACAGATTCAGGTAACCGCTTATCATCCTACCTCCAATGGCATCATTGAAACCAATACCTGTAGAACACAAAACCAAATGCAAGTAGGGTCAGGTAGTAACTTAGGCTCAGCTGATGCTACTTTACCAGTACTGAGACCGTACGCCAGGAAAAGAGTGACTTTCGATCTTTGAGCTCATGCAAATTGATCTTGAGAATGTTTCTCACTTAATATTATGTAAATCACTGACCGTTCCGAGTCAACATTTCTTTTAAAAAGTCACTACTCAAATAATTCTAGAACTTTGATTATGTTGATAATGTATAGTATTGTATAAAAATAGCTAGCTAGCTGAAGAACTGAGAAGTTTTTCTTTAAAAAAAGAGGCGCACCTTTAATCTAATTAGCGTGAGTCTATTAGTATTGTACCATAATTAAGACCTCGCAAAATTTTTACACGTATTAATTCTGTTTGTTCTAGTAATGAATTGTACTGTATCAGTAATTAAGTGACAAGGTTTCACACCGCATGAGTTTATTGACGTAAAATGTTTACACGTATTTGCGCTATTTGATTTAGTAATGAATTACTCATATGTGATAAACCCAATGACCGAATCTATTTTAAACACTATTTAGGCTCAGGGCAGATTTCATGTCTTAAATCGCTATCTACGATCTATGTATCTAACTTAAACATAGAATCTCAATTATGTGGGGAGTGCTGTGGGGCCTCGCTATTATAGTTATGTCATTGATGCATCCTTGCAGACCTGATTGTTTCATTTTGATGAAATATTGATTTCATTTGATTTCGCGGAGGGAAAACGTGATAGGAAGAGCATCCGCGCTTCAACGTACAGCAAAAATCGAGTTTGTTTATGAATTTGTTTATAACACTTGAACGGATTGCCGCACCTTCATTTAAGTTATCAGGATTTATTAATCCATTGTAAATCTATTAGTTTTTCACCTTTTTGAGGTAATATTAATGAATTATATAGAACAGGCAGGTCGAATATGAAAAATTATGGTTTTTTGGCATTTTGCAACTTGAATAACAAATAAACAGAGCCTTTTTTGCAAAATCAGCCTCGACAGACCTCTTGAGAATTTAATTAGATCTAATTTTTAAAAAAGAAAGATGAAATCGGATAAAACCTACAGGCTCTGGATCATTTTGAACCCCAATTTTTTTATTCGCCGTACTGTGAGCGCATCGATACAAGAACGGGGCAGCCAACCAACGTCGTTGATAAAAATAAACTGCGAATTCGCGGTAAGGGTGGGGCCCCCTCCAGCTCAGAAATAAGAGAATCGTTTCGTTTCAAGGTCAGGAAAAACGCGAGCTTTCACTGTATACATTCCCACTCTACAGTTCTATAACTGTAGCAGGGTAGCTGAGAATAAAAATTAGTGCAAAATAAGGAGCAAATATTGAAGTAATCATGAAAAATAACATTTGTACACTAATTTGCAAAATCTGAATAAGCGTACCGACTTGAGATACAGAAATTAATATGACATACAATTGATATAATAATGTTGAACATAATGTAGAAAAGTTCAGATTTTGGACAAAATCGAGTGCGAAGTACGATGAACGTGATGAGAATGTGTTCGTTAAAGCCAGAGGAGCTTCAACAAAAGAGAATTCACAATCACCAAATTACAGTTGTCGATGATTCGACCTCTAATTTTAAATAGTCTGGGCGCAAATCATCGAGCGCGAAGCGCGAGATAAACATATTATCGAGCGCGAAGCGCGAAAATTAACAGTCGCGCGTCGTAGGCGCGCGATGAGAATGTGACCGCTTAGCGGGCGCATCTTTTTCTTCGGTTTTATAAGAAAAATAGGTTAATCGAATTAAACTTGTATATATTCAACCAAACCGCTTCTTTGTATGATTACTAATAATCTATAACTATGAATGAATATTCGGTTAGGAATTAAAATATAATGAGGAATCGTTCAAAACCTACGTCACATTGACAGGGAGTGGGGTAACAGGCTTGGGAACGATTTGTAACGTGGGAGGGGGGGTCTACGCAGAATGTGACATCACAAATGCAAAATATGTATCAGAACAATTTTTTGAAATGCTCGAAATAACGAAAATTACTGATTTTTTTTACAAGTAGAGAATCTAAATACAGATTTCACACTCTTTCCCCTATTCCCCTTTTAATACCTGTTTTAAATACTTCCTCTTTTTATTACTTAAAGATTTTACTATTGTGTTTAAAATTGATTTTTTTTTTGTTACAAAAAATTTGTTTCAGTTGCAAATTTGACTATTCCATTTTTGGTTGAAAATTAATCTTCTTTAGTTCATAATTCAACTGTTTGGTTGAAAATGAACTTTTTTGTTGAAAATTCATCTTGTTTTGTTGAATATTAGGCCTTATTCTAAAACTTTCGCTTTTTTCGTTTGAAAATTCAACAATTTGTTTGATTTGTTTGTAAAGTCGTCTTTATTGTTCGAAAATTCAAGTGCTTTGTTGAAAATTTGTCTATGTTGATAGGAAAATCAGGTAAATTCTTCTTAGTTTAAACAATTGAAGATTTGGTTGAAAAATCGCCTTGGTAGGTTGAAAAGTTGATTATTGGGTTAAAAAGTAGACTCTTTCTCTTAAAATCTCAGCTATTTGGTTGTGAATGCAACTATTTGTTCACAAATTAATTTTTTGTCTGTTGAAAATCCAACTATTGGGTTGAAAAAAAATCTTTTTCAGTTGAAAATCCAGCTTATCGGGCTTAAAAGTCAACTGATTCCTAAAATATTCTACTTTTTAGCCTGAAAACTCACTATTTCGTAGAAAATGCATCTCTTTTGAGAGTATGATACCGACATTATCGAGTCTGCGGAAAATTCAGCAAAATTAATCAATCTGAAACGCGATAGAGGGAAACGTGTAGAAAAACCTCTCCCCTCTCTTAACGCGAAAACCGCGTTCCGTATACCGTCCTGCGATTATGAAATTACAACTTCACTGTCCGTCCTGCCCGTTTGTCGTGAGGGCTTAATCTTAAATTGATTGTCGTGCGCTGCGATAAGAGAGGACAAAGAGGTAAGTCGCTGTGCAAAACTTACGTGGATTATTATAAAAGGTGAAGTGCAATATTAAAGAGAAATCGTGGTTTTGATTTTTCGCAGGTTCCCTCTTTTTAAATCCCGATAGAAAATCCATTTGCCCTTAGGCATGTCTGATTTTGAGAGGCGAATGCATTTTCCTGGTCGCATGCCGCGAGAGCAGCATTGTCCATTGTCCTGTCATCATTATCACTGATAACTGTATCAACATTTACGACGGTATAGCCATCATCGCTGCGTTCGCCAGGATAACGAAATAGTACCCATCGAATTTATCCAGGAATAGTAAGGTACTAGCTCTTTTGTTCGGGAGCCACTACTGTAAGTACCACTGCTCATTCATATGCATTAAGTTTATTGTGGATCTTTCTGGATGTTTTATATGAGTGAAAGGCCCAAATGTTGTACGGCCAAATTCGAGCGAATTTTAAACTCATAATTTCTGACGTCATTCGTCGACGAATGTTAAAGTAGCGTATAATGTATTTTATCATATGCGTCTAAAAACAATATCGCATTCCAGTATAATTCTGCTACAGCTGAAAATTAATCTTTTGTGTTCGAAACTTCAACTATTTTGTTGAAAATGTAATGTTTCGATTTAATATCTTAAGCGTCTCATATTAAATACAGTATCCTACCTACACAATAATTTTATTTGAAAGAATTTATCCTCCTCTTATTCCCCTATATTAGTGAAAAATCACCCTTTTTCCCTTGATTCAGAGCATTATAGGCTGTTCAGTCTTTTTTATTTCAGGCGTTCACCAAATGAAATCGAAGAAAAAGTTTTTAATTGAAAGGTGGGGGAAGGGGTTGATCGTATTTGTGACGTCAGACGTATTTGGGACGGAAATAATGTTGAAAATAGCCTGACGTAGTCTTTAAGCCACTGCTAAAAGTGTTTATTAGTTGGAAATAATATTAAGATTACAGGACGAAATGAAATTTTGGGAAATATGGATATGTACATACGTGTATGTCAGTGTGATTACTAAAGCAAGGATTATACCTATAGAGGGACCACAAGATGCAAACTCAAACTAGTATCATAACGTTTTGCTTAGTGACGTACGCAGCATATTCAAAGGAGCGCCGGAATGGATACAGGGAGCAGATTCGCGAGAGGACATTATTACGAAGGGAACTGAAGCATATCTAAATTCTCCTCCTGCCAAGATCTCAATCGTCACTGACCGTCGAGCAATATGAAGCTTCTCGTTCTAATATGGCTCGAGGCGGCGACGAAGCGTGACGTCACATCCGTCGTCCCGTGTCCAATGGTCATCTTGAATATTGGACCCACCTCCGACGGACCGGAAGTTATGAGATTCAGATTCACGTCCGATTTCGCGATCCCTCGACTTCCTCTCATAGTCAGACTCACATCTTTTTTCATTTTCACTCTCGAAGAATCTAACAATAACTTTATAAATGCTCACTCAAGCAGAAAAAAAAAAAATTAGAATTCACTTTTCCTATTCTCACAACTTCAATGCTCTCATTTTTAAGGTATAAGAATTAATTCATTATTTATTCACGAAGTATTTTTTTATTTTGACTTCGAAATTTTTGAACCATTCAGTACTAGTTATTATACAAATCTCAAGTAACCGCCAGTCTAAAAATCCTGGAACTCAGGGTATAGTCCGAGAATTTTCTTAATGAGAGAAAGTGAGCAAAAAGTCAGGGAAACTGAGTGATTGAAAAAAAAAATGTCAAAAATCAGGGAACTTTTGTAAGAAGAACTTAAAGTATCTGTCAAGAATAAACACGGCTACTACAGAGTCATTTTCAGTCATTTTTCTCGCAAATCACTTTTTTAAGGTTAATTCGCTACAGTCACTTTCTTAAATGAAAGATATTTCGGAAGATTCCAGAGGATTTTATAAGATTTCCGAGGATTTCAATCATTTTGAGGGGCTTTAAAAGTTCTCAAGGTATTCAATAAAATTTTCCAGGATATCAGGAAAGATCCTATTTCATAGAATTTTACTGGGTTTTATAATATTTCAATGGATTTCAACGAACTTATTCTCAAGAAGTGAAGGATTTGGTGCGGTTTCGATGATTGGAAGAGATTAAGAAATTTTGTTAGCAATTAATTTTAATTTATTTGGAATTCATCCTGAAACCTTATTAAATTATACTGAATTATTTTATATTCCTGTAAATGTTTTGGAATTCGCTTGAATTTTTTGAATTCAATTAAATTCTTCTAAATTTACTCAATTCTACTCAATGCAGTAGATTTTTTGTAGTTGTTGTTTAATTCATCCTAAACTCTCTTAAAATCACCTTCAATTCTTAGGCATATCATCAAATTCTTTTGAATTCCCTTCAGTTTTTTCAAACTCAGTCCAATTTTACTGAAATAGATTTTTTTTCGATTTCGCCTCCTCATAGAGAAAGCTTTGTATTGGTAACAATTTCAAACACAAAATTTAATTTATCAATTTGAACGTTCCTTAATTTAAAAATGCCTAGTATAATGTTCTAAGAAATTATCGGGATGTATTTGTGTAAATTTATGTGGCTATGTGTATTTAGATGTGCGGATGTCAAACTTTTTTGTGAACACGACAACTTGAAGACGGTTGCAGATAAATTGACTAAAGGATTTCTAAAAGATTTATTGCATTTTTGTAGCACTTTATATTATTCGAAAAATCGTTTTTTTATAGTAAAACTTTTTTTATTCACATAAATCAAACATGATGCAATAATATAAAAGATTTTCACCTTGAGATGAATTGACTGACCTAATCAACTTTAATTAATTATAAATATTGGTACATTTTATTAAAGATGAAGGAAATTATAGTTATATATATTATTAAAAAAATCGATTTTTATAGTAAAAATTTTCCCACTCACATAATTTGAAGTTGATGCAAGAATAGAAAAGATTTTTGGATTCGAGACGAATCGACTGACCTAAAATATGGATACATTTGATCAAAGAGTAAGAAAGTTGTGGTCATTTTTAATATTTGAAACATCAAATTTTTAAAGTTAACATTTTTTCATTAACATAATTCGAAATTAGAGCAAGAACGGAAAAAATATCTTGCTTCGAGACAAATCGACTGACCTATAATATTAATACATTGTCTTAGAGAGTACGAAAGTTATGGACATTTATATAATGTGAAAAATCTGTTTTAAACGGAAAAACTTTTTCCATTGACATATTTCAGAGTTTATAGAATGAATAGAAAGACTCCTGAATTCGAGACGTTTTGATTGGCATATTCGTGAATTGTTTTGAAACTTGAATTGTTTCAAAGTCTTATGAATCAGATTTTTTTTAATTCTATCAACATTAAAAGTACATTAGTTACATTTTTGGTACACATTGGCCTTGATGATTTGAAACTTTTTTTACTCCATTAGTAAACAATTGTGTATATATGGGTATATATATATATATGAAAAATGTTACAAGGTTAGAATTTTATTCTTGAAATATTAATTCGGCCTCTGTGAAATCTGTTATCCAAAGACGTTACTAATAAAAGACAACGAATAAAAAGAACCATCAAGTCTCAAGTAGTAACAGTCGAGTTAGGTAAGACCAGAAGAAAAATCTTAAAGTTCAGGCAACATGCATATTTAGCGCAATATAAGAAAATGTTAAATTCCCAAATTGCTAATAATCTTTTGTCAAGGGTGCTTGAAGACGAAGTAAATCGATAATTCATTTGTTGCTTCAATTAAAAATGTAATTTAAAAGTATATTGAAAGGGTTTGAGTGCTTTACTTCGGTAAGCAATCGGAGAGACGAGTGAATGCAAATGAATTATTAAAAATTTAATCAATCGAATCCGTAGAACCTCGCCTGTCTACTACGACGTAATGATTATTCATGCCGAGGTTGTTTTGTGCGAGCGAATATTTATAATTTGTTTATTTAAATTGCTCTCCGCGCCACAGCAGTAGCACAACGACGCGGCATGTCTCCACGTTATTACGTTTACCATTTTGTTGAAATTCGCGTTTTCGTCCTGGATTACTGGGAGTACTCGTATCGCTGGCTGAATATCGACTAACTAGCCGAAGCTTCAAGAATTACTTCACTCGCTTTGCGATGCGGCAGAAGCATAAATATTCATTGTCTCGCGTTCCCAATAAAAACTCAGAGGTCCTCTTCTGGACAATTTTTTAAAAAACCGTTTTTGAAGTTCACCTCACAAATAACCATGCAACTACCTCAAAGTCTCTTTTTGTCATAAATGCGGATTCACTAATTTTCAATTCCATTGGGGCTTTTTCCAAAAGCATTCAATTTTTCATGCAAAATTCAGAAAAAGGTTTTCCAAATTTGTGATTGGGAATTTTTTAATTAGTTTATTTCTTTTGCAAGAGTTGGAAAAAATGTTGCAGGTCTTTTTCATATAAAATTTTATAGCTATTATGTTTTATATTGTGAAAATCAGACATTTTGAAATGTTTCCTTTTTTGTATCTTTTTTTAAATGTCAGGAAATAAGAGAAAACAATCATGACAACTTTCTTAGCAAGTGAAGAAATTCATCGCTAATAACCAAAATCAGCCAAACTTGGATACACACATATGCTCTACCCCATCCCCTAAACTCCCTATTTTATTTTTTATTTGTATCTTTTCCACTATGTAAATAAGAAACATATACAAAAATTGACCAACTTTCCAATGTTCATCTAATAGCATTATCAATTTGCATTGCCTTTATGAAGGAAGAGCACCGAAAGGTTGCAGTATTCTTTGCTTAATAATTGAAAAAGATAAAAATGAAGACGAGGTAATGAAAATAATGAAGGGAATTTAAATTTTGCCTTATTTTTATTTCCACTTGCTTCATTTAGGTTTTTTTATGTATGTATGCTTGTCCAAATTCGATCCTTCTTAGTTCTATCAGTACATTTTTTTTTAATTTTAAAGCTCTCTTTAAGAAATCTTAAAATAAATATGAGCACTCCTCTGAATTTACTCAATGTGTCTTCTACACACCAATTAATTATTTTTTATCTCCGAATTTTAAATTTTAACCAAGGCCTGATGATAAGAATAGACTGGTCTCGAAACATAGTTATAAGTTTTTGGTCTGGAAATTAATTTAATAAAACTCTTCAATGGTCTCAAAGTCGTCGAAGTATGATATATTTTCCACATTCGTTAATTTCGGAATGGATTATCCGAAATCAGAAAACAAACAATAATTTATTAGTATATTCCTATGCGCAGTTCGTGAACAAAAGGATTTATATTCAGACAAAAATTTCTTCTTTCGAAGAAAAATACTTAAGTTTAGATACTTTAATATTCGAAATTTTTTTAAATCAAACTTTTTGAAAACTCTTCGTTGACGACATGTGTGTAGAAATATACTGATGAAATCTTGTTGGTTTTTTTATTTCAGTTAATCCATTCTGGGGCTATCATGCTCACGGCAAATAAAAATCTTCAAAATCCCTTAAAATAAGTAGATATAACCTCTTTAATAAAGTTTAAAATCAATATCAGTTTCTGTAATTTATGAACATCAAAAGCTCCAATTTAAGAGAGTAGTTTTATTTTGGGGAATGAGACAATATAATGTAGAGGATTTAATTATTTTTCTGTGTTTTCAATTCTTAAAAGGTTTAGTTTGTTGATTATTTGAAATCTGGATTGAAAAGCAGTAGCTCCATTAGGATTATTCTTCAATCATTAGTTTGGCTGTTGTCCAGAAAAGAAGTCAGAGTCAATTCAAAAAGAAACAGGCGACTGAAAAAAAGAAGAAAAGGATGGGAGGGATTCAAGTTTGGTGTAGGAGATTTTCTCTTTGTTCTTTGAGCAAAGAAGTTCGAAGGTTTCTGAGCTAGACTCCGCAACATCAGTAATTCGGAAAAGCTAATTAAAACTTGACTCGTAGATACGAAACCTCTTCTCACACCCTTTTCTTCTGCCCTTTAACCGCGAAAAGGACAGAAGAGAAAGGACAGAAACAAATTTCAAGATTCAGACCGTATTTCAGAAAATAAGTTGAAATTATTCACAAAATAAAACAAAGTATTATAAAAATATAATGCTTATATATTTAATTTAAAAAAAACTGTTAAAAAACCACCGCAGCGTCCCACTGAGAGCAACGGACATCTAAAAATGACACCGGCTTCCAGTAGAACCGCGGTAAATCACACCTACGGCCCGTCTCACGACCGTGAGATGGGTGGCTACGGAGAATGACGAAATCGCAACGACAGGCCGGCGAAACCCTCGTGTGTCTTGAGGATACGAAGCGACTCAAGGATGACATCCTTCTGCATCCATCTCGCAGGTGCCTTGGCATATTTTTGGCACGCGGGTATGGCTTTAAGGTTACGAGCCAGTTATAGATTCGCACCTCTGAGAGCACCGATCATAGGCACAATTACTTTAACCGAATATTTTGGGTACAGTCGTTGCAGCTCCCTTTTAAGGTCTTGATACCTCTCCTTCTTTTCCTTCTCCTTGGCAGTGATGTTGTAGTCGGACGGAACCGAGAATTCGATCACGAATATAGTTCGTTTCTCGAAGTCTTGGAGAACGATGTCACGCTTAAGTGTGCAATGGAGACTGCTATCCGAAAATCGTAGTTTCAGAAAATTTAACACTTCTCGTTTTGGACGATTGTCTCTATGTCCCTCGGAACATTCGGCAGAGCGTATATAAAATGATTTTAAAATCTAAGCATGTACACTAACCTAAGTTGTACTTTTTTAGTCTACAAAAAACAAATTTAAAATCCGATATGATTAAATGGTCCCCTATTTTGCTTCTGCGTCTTTTATTAATTTTTTGTTGTTTGTACTGTCTCAATATCTTGAAAATGCATGTACTAAATTTGTATACATATAGAATTATCCTCTTTTACATTAACGTCGTTGAACATCATTCAATGAAACTTTATAAACTCATTTTTAAGGAAAATAATAATTTCATCTTACTTGTTTTACATTTTTCTATTGGGGTTTGACATACGGTGCGCCCCAATTACAAAATACAATAAGTAAACTAAAAAAGATACTTATTATAGAACATTTTTTCTAAAAAAAGTGAAACATTTTCATTAAATTATTTAGGATAATGTTATTGTAAAGGGGAATAATTGTAATACCTGCATTTTTTAAACATCGAGGAAACAAAACCTCTGAATCATATTCGATTAATTTTTTTTAAATTAATCATTAAAAATGAAATATATATATATGTATATATAATTAATGTTCTGAATATTTGGTTTCAATTGGTTTACATTTTTTTTATTTCGCATCTGCAATCTTTTATAAATAGAACTGGAGATTTGAGGTCGAATATTAAATTCCTTGCATATTGTTTTGTAACAAAGGCTGTAATTATATTTGGAAAATGAAAATAGCTTCATGCGCTATGTATTGAATTATGTATAAAATTATTATATGTAATGGAATCTATCGTCTTTCCATTGATGTCAAGAATCAATCAGAAATGACAGGTGCATTATTGTAAATGCACTCTGATAATTATGATACTATTAATAAATATCATGTTGAAACAGATGGGAGAGAAGCATCCAATTTACAACATCTAGTTCAATATTGTGTTACATAATAAAATTGGCTGACTCAATTCGGATGTTACTACTGATGCTAATGCACTTTACAGTTTAGTAGAATGGGCACACACGCCGATAAAATTTTTGATACGTTTTACAGGCTTTTAACTTAAAAGTTTTTTAATTTTCCCTGTGTTCTCTTTTACTAGCCTACCTGGTTTTTTTATTGATACTATTAAAGTATTATTCATATTATTACGTTTAGTCTGTAAAAAAATATTCTCTGTAAATATACGCGAATCGGGCAGACCAACAAAAAAGAAATTTTGGAAAATTTACTTATCACATTGGCTATCAAAGCTAACATGTAAAATCAACTAAAAGTATTTAGTTTGAAAAATTCTGCAATATAAAGTTTCTGAAGTTTTAGGTTTAATCAATTTTTAGATGAAAGATATTTTGGTAAAGTACGTTTTTTAGAGGCAAAAACTTTTTGAGGATTTCTACTTACCGGGAAACCCCAAAAAATCTAGAAGTCGCCACGAATTCAAATAACCCTGAGAATTAGCCCTGAATACAAAATTAAGCTAGGAATCACATTTAAAGTTTAGAAAAATGTGAATTTTGAAAAGTATCAAGAGACTCAATAAATTTTATCAAGATTTCTGGAAAATTTTTCAATGGTATTTGAAAGAAAATTCAAAAAATTTTCAAAGTTTCAATCATTGTTTCTGAAAAATTAATTTATTTGTTTGAAAATTTGAATATTTTGTTGATAATTCACTTTTCTTGTTGAAAATTCATTTTTCAACTGAAAATTTAACTTTTTCATTTTTGATTTGAAATGGATACTCGTATTTTTAAGTTGAAAATTCTTCTACTTTGTTAAAAATTCGTATTTTTTAGTACAAAAGTAATGTTCTTCATGAAAAATTTAATCTGTTTGAAAAAAATTTCAATCTTTGATTGAAAGTTACAAATTCGTATTTTTTATGAATTCAACTCATTTTTATTCAATATCTTTTTTAGTTGAAATATCGACTATTACATTTCTTCTTGAAATTTTCTGTTTTTGGTTGAAAATTTAACTATTTGATTAAAAGTTGAAATACTTTATCGAAAACTAATTTTTTTGGTGTAGATTCGATATCTTAGTTGCGTATTCATCTCTTTAATTAAAAAATGTAACGATTTCGTTAAAAATTCGTGTTTATTGATAGAAACTTAATCTATTCGGTTGACAATTCCACTATTTGGTTTACAATTAACTTTTTTGTTGAAAATTCATATTTTCGAGTTAAAAAATTAGCTATTTTGTAGAAAATTCTACTCTTATGTTAAAATTGTTTCTCTTTTTTGTTAAAAAATGCAAATGGTTGGAAAATATTCTTTCTTTTCTCAAGATTTTGCTATTTTCTTAAAACTTCCTCTTCTTTCAAAAATAATTTAAAATTGGAAAATACTTCAAAAAAATTTTAATAAATTGACGATTTTTAAAGATTTTGAAGCAAATTTTAGAAGCGTTTGAGGCATATCGAAAAGTTTTGAGAAAATAAGAAAGTTTTGTTAGGATTAATGGAAAAATTGTATGTGATTTTTTACTTTGAAAAATCAATTCTAAAGTTTCGGTTAGAGTTTAAAAGATATTTAGAAGATTTAAAAAATTTAAAAAAAAAATTAAAAATTCGTTAAGATTTAAAAAAATTGCAATCAAAGTGTAGATTTTTGAAGATATGAAATAAAAAATTAAGATATATTTTTTCATTTTTTTTATCTCAGCGATTGATTACTGATTAATGTTTAAAGAGTTATTACAAAAAAACTATTATAAATATTACTTATTTTTATTCTAAGTGAATTTTACATGAACCATATTATAAACACATGTAATTATAATAAAACTGTTATAATAAAATATTGCGAATAGTTTTTGGCATTTATTCTTATCATTATTATACCATTAAGCCAAATCCCTGTTGGGGTAAGCATAAATCACTCGATTCTAGTCGGGGATCAAGCAGTTTAAATGAGAAATGTGAGAGAGGGAAGTGCAGTGGGAGTTCTGAGGTGGTCGGACGGGGATAGCTTTTATATCAATCTAATTGGAATTTCCGTGTAGCGTTTTTAAATAGCACGTTCGTTTCGCAACATTGCTTCACCCAGGTCGCTGATCAATCTCTCTAGCAATCATCTCAACCAAAGAGTTTCGCGAAGACACGCCATAGATCACACAAAAATACGCAACCTTGCTGATAATCACATAGTAGGATCCAATTCTTTACTCTAATCACATTCACTGCATGAGGCTCTCCACGCGGGCCCATTAGTGTCGAAAGTAATTCGTTTCGAGTTAATTACTAATACCTAAGAAATTAAAAATTATATCAAAAAATTATTCACCTCTTAGAAGGCCAAAAATTGTTAACTAAAGATATGTTTATAAAAAATAACAACTGTCATGTTAACTAAATCTGTGCTGATAATTAAGACATCGAAATTTTATTTATTTTTACTTGACACCATAAATTACCAAAATATTATATTGTTTAGATAGTATGAAATATCACAATACATAAAATTATAGATAGAATAACCTCATGTTAAATGCATTCCATTCGTGACTCTAGTTGTAGGATATTTGATATACATATACAACCGGCAAAAACAGGTAAATAACTTAAAGGATTTAAATTCTCAGAAAAAAAAAACAAATTTTGAATACGAAAAGCAAATTGTGATTACCGCAAATGCAAATTGTAAAAAACAATTCCTATACAGAAACAGCAGAAAAGTCGAACGACCTTGTAACTTCCTTTTACTTTCGTTCGTTCCACCCTTCCTTTCAATTTCGCAATCGCATACAACCACTTGAAAGCCAACGTTCCATTGGCACCACAACCCCTTTTATTCTCAGACATCAAATCAAAAAAAAAAGAGTGACGATGCAGCGTTGACATCGTATCGTTGATCTGCGGATACCTATCCACGTGGAAGTGATTCATCAAGCATCACCCTTCACCTCTTGTACCATCCGACAAAATACACAACCGTTTCCAACGCACACACAGAAAACACGCATACCACTTAGCCTCTCGTGTCGATATCGTAGCCGGATGTACCGACGACTACCTCCGCTTGTAGATGGATAAATACCAAAATGTCAGTAACTCACGATCACATTCGCTCCTTCTTTTTCTCTCGTTCTATATTTTTTGTCTCCTCGTGAACGATATAGATACAAACCCTGTTTGAAGCCCCGAGCACTCACACACTTTCAAACCCAATGTCCTCCTTTCTCTTTTTATCACTGCCTCTACAAACACAAAACCTGCATTGTATATCCAGATGTGATGTACATCTAGATCAATAGCATTGGAAATTATCCAAACAAATTATCGATAGAGCGAAAAAAGCGAGCCCGGCCATGGTGACCGGGGGGTTGTACTATCACGTATAGACAGACCAGTGGTAGTGGTGGTGGCGGGCGAGCGTATTAAAAAATAAAAAATTGCCATACATTTTTCAGGCATTAACCTGTACAGCGTGGGGTATTTGGGGTACATAGGCCATTCTATGTCAAATTGCAGGGAAAAAAACGTTCTTTTTTTTTACCTTGGATTAGGGTGGATAGAAAATGGAAAATTGCTGACCCACGGAAAATAATACTTTAGGAACCTAAGAAGTTTCATTTACATAAATCAATTGATAAATTACTTTCTTTTTTGCTTTGGGAAATTAAAAAAAAAACGTTTCTTACGTCTACAAATCAAATTTTTGATGTCAGAAAAGTCTCCAAAAATTATAAATTTGCCTATACTGCTTCATTTAAGAAGTAATTAATTTTTATTAAATCCTTGTTCTAAACAAATAATTTTAAAATACAATGAAATAAGAAAAAATTTTCGGGTATTTGCGGACTTTCTACTTGCAAAAAAAAAACGCTTGAAAAGGTTCTTCTAGAAAAAAATGTTCCGAACCCTAAATATGACTTTAGTAAAAAGTGCTGTTATCAAAGACTATATAAAAAAATTCTTTAATTTTCCTGAAAATCAATGGTTTTTATTATTACATATGAATTTGGAAATTTTTTCTTATCATTTATTGAATTATAAAGATTTTTACGCTTACCGAGTTATCTAGCTGAATGCCTTAGATTTACTTTATCCAAAATTTATCGGTATGAAAAGCTTATATCATTAATAAAATCATTTAAAAAATTCAGTTGCATATAATCGCTTTCCACTGAAAAATTGTATCGTAAATACGGAGATAATATTTTTCCCTTGGATATTGTTTTGAATACAGCTACACATATCATAAAAAATGAAAGGTTGAAAAACGTTGAGAGAACTTTCAAAAAGTTTGTGTAAAAATTCAAACGCAACTAAATGAAAATTTGTCGAAACATTCTGGGACATATTTCGAAGGATTAACTTTAATTGTACGAGGGCTGTTTGATCAGTCAGTGACTTTTTGTAGAAAAATTTTTTTTAGCAAATAAACGTTTCATTTATCAACATAATTTCCTTTTAGCTCGATACATTTGGTCCAGCGTTTTTCCAATTTCTCATTCACTCCAAATAATAGGTTTTCTCAAGGCCCTCAAAATAGGCGTTTGCTTCCGTGATTACCTCTTCATTCGACCCAAATCTCTTACTACCCAGCCATTTCTTCAGGTTTGAAAACAGGATATATCGCAGGGGGCAAAATCTAGAGAATATGCTGGATGAGGTAGCAGTTCGTAGCCCAATTCATGGATTTTTTCCATCGCGACTACACACGTGTGCACTCTTGAATTGTCCTGATGGAAGAGCACTTTTTTCTTCGACAAATGCGGTCGTTTTTGCTTCAAATCGATATCGAATCTGTCCAAAAGCTCTGAATAATATTGGCCTTTGATCGTTTTACCCTTCTGAAGGTAATCGATGTGAATGATACCGCGTGCATCCCAAAAAACTGTAGCCATGACCTTGTTGGCCGACAGACCCACCTTGGCCTTCTTTGGTGCACGGTGACCCGGAGAAACCCACCTTTTTTTATTGTACCTTGGTCTCTGGTGTGTCGTGGATATATGTTTCGCCACGGTTAGAAAACGACGCAAAAACTCGTTCGGATTGCGGCTGAACATCGCCAAACACTCCTTTGAATTGGACACACGGTTGCGATTATTGTCGAATGTGAGCAGGCACGGCATCAATCTCGCGGATAGATTTTTCATGTCCAAATATTCATGTAAAATGTGATGTACCTGCTCAGTTTAGATGACTCCAGCCCTAGCCAACTCATGCACTTTCATTCTCCTGTCGTCCAATATCCTTCATGGAATTTATCGACGATTTCTGGCGTGATGACCTCTTTTGGGCGACCTTTTTTGGGCATTTGAAGTGACTGCGCAAAAAGTTCAAGAAGTCACTGACTCATCAAACAACCGCCAACAAGGCGGTTCCTTCAGGGCGAGGCTCTGCCATTGCTACGGTAGAGCTCACTCTTGCATTTTTATTAGTATTGCTCAAATTTTGAGAAATTCCCGAAATCTTAAGTTATTACAGAATGACATAAGGAATATTCCCCGTCAAACCTTTGGGGAAAATTCACCACGTTTTGGTTAATATTCCAAAAAAGTTTAGGGAGATTTCTCTATATAATGAGTATCAATATTCGCAAAAGTTTTGCGCAATGCTCCATCAATTTTGAGGAATTTTCCCTACATAAATGCCAGGAAAATTCTGGAAATTTTAGGTATTATTTCACAACAGCAACGGGAATTCCCCCCTCCCCCCAATCTTGGGGAAAATTCCCCACTTACTAGTGAATATTTCACACGAATGTTTGGGGAATTTTTCCCACTAAAGTTTGGGGAATATTCGACAAAATGTGTGGAAATTGGCGTCAACACAATTTTGGGGTACTTGTGCAACTTCCGATAAAATATAACCTAATAGATACCAAATGGAGTTACTTTGAAGGCAGCAATTTGGATTGTAATAAGGTAACGTGGATTTATATTTTTTTGATTAAATCTGAATCTCTGAACTCTATAATTTGTGAAAGTTAACAATTCTAAATTTTGCAGTATCTCTGCATTTAATTTAAAATTGTTCAATTCGAAAGTGTTCGTACCTTCCATCTTATACATGTAAATTATTGAGCATTCAAATATAAATTTTTGTAATTAAAAAACTTTTAAACTTCAATTCAAAAAGTTTAAAATTCAAGAGTTCCACTTTGAGCGCTTCAATTTGTAGTTTATTTTTTATTACTTCAAATGGAAAAATTTTTAGCTTCAGGGTTCGAATTTTTTAATTTGATTGACCGTGAAAAATGTTTGCGAACCGAGAAGAAACCAGGAAATGACAGGGAATTCTTTTCTTCAATTAAAGTCCTCAGCCCAATATATATTCGTACATAATTAAAAATCAGTACTTTGATCAAGTTTGATTTTCGAGCACAAACATTTTGACGTTCATTATATTATAAAATCAAATGGCAAGACCGTATGATTGCACAAGCAAACCGGAACCCGAAGGCCTTAAAGGCGCGCGATTTTCAAATTTGAGTTTTCAATCTCTTCCTGACTAGTTTAAGCTTATACATTTTCAATTAGATCAAATGTTACATTTGAACACAGCGTATGCACGAATGCAACCTAATTTAACTCATTTTGATATTGAAACGCAGTTTGATTTTCTCGCGCGTTTACCAAAAACTTTGGGTTCTGGCTTGCTTTGGATACGCGGTAACTAAAAAGAAGCTTTTTGACTCTTTATACATAATTCCATAATCATAGCTAAGTGGATGACTACCTATTTTTCGGCCTGCTGGCCTTAAAAAATTCACTAGCTCACACTTCCATTTTTTACAGAATTTTCTTAAAACTAACCCTTAAAAACTAACATCCATCCGAACCTTATCTCTAGAACCGCTCGCCCTCATCGCCTTGCCTTCCTGACTTCGCCTCGCTTCGCACGCATGTCCCTACTTTCTCGCTTTCCCTCGCATTGCCAAAGTCTGCCTCCGCGGCTAATACCTAATACTTATCCACTATTTAAAATAATTACAGATTATTATTATTATTATATTATTAAAACCCTCCATGCACCCACATCTCATCCTCACTATAAGCTCCGGACTTCTTTTCTCTCATTTCTCGCACAAATATTGCGCTCTCTTCCTTGGCATAATCGACCCATAGTTCCCGTTAAGCCTCGACTCACTGATTCTCTCCTAACCTGCAGCCTTCTCTCTTTCCCTGATGTTTTCCTTCACCATCACATATAACTCTTTCTTCAGTTTTCACCTTTAGTTTATGTATCAGCAGGTCTTTGGAGACGGGCTTCAACTTCCTTGAAAAGGGACCACACATGGTTCGAAACCCAACCCTGCTGCTTTTGACCTTCTTAACTTCCTGATCTCTTTCTTTGTCTCCTGGTCATTCAACTTCTCCGTATCCGCCTCCCTCGTTCTTCTACTACCATCATCTCTGCTCCTTAAATCTAAGCCCTGAAATGATTCTTTGAAAAACTCCCTCCACTCCTCACTCCCAATCTTCTCGCTTATCCCCACTTCACGCTTCCCAAACCTATTTATTATCTTCCACATGTCCGCCTCTGTCTTAACACTTCCCAACTCCTCTTTCAGATTTTTCTTTTTTTTCCTGTTCTTTCTTCTTAGACATCAATCTAAACCACTGACTCATTTCAAGGTACTCCTTCCTTTCGTAGATTCCTCTTTCCACTTCTTGTACTTCCTCTTCACCTTTCTTTTCATCTTTTTACATTCCCTATCCCACTACTACCCCACCATTTCTTTCTTCTCCTTTCTGAATACCTTCTTTTGCACACACCCTTTTACTTTCTCTTTCAAATCCTCCCACAACTCTGCCAACTACTCCCCTTCCAAGTGTACCTTCCCTAACTTCTCCTGGTACTTAAATCGCCTGCCGCGTCGAGCTCACCCGCTCCCACGTCGACACTTCTTCCCCACCTTGCCTTCTCCCACTCTCCCCCCTTATCCACAACCCTTAAGTCTGATGGTCTGATTCTACCCTCCTTTCCACTATGAATCTCTCCGTCTGCTCCACCCTTGCATATTCATGAATACAGACTCTATCACTGATACTCCTACCTTACTTACATATGTGGATTCTCCCTCTTTGTCCTTTGTTATCATACCATTCACCACCGCTCAGCCTCTATCCTCCATTCAGTCCCTCAGAATCTCCCCCTACTTTTTTATTATCTTATCCTTCGATTTCCTTTCGAACTTAACCCTTCCCTGCAAAGGCACCCTTTGTTCCCCATTCTCGAATTGAAGTCTTTCCTTCCCCAGTGCCACCATACCCATCTCTCTTGCGTCTATCAAGTCTTCCACCCCTTCTTTAATCCTTTTCATCCCATCCTTATTGTAAAATTTTACAAACTTACAAGTTATCCCTCCTATCTTGACTGCCCTTATTTGCAGGCCTTCTCCCTCTCTCTCTCTCCATGAATTTCTTCCTATAATTCATCCCTAACCCCCGTTATAATTCCCCTACTAGCCCTTCCTTTGTTCTTCACTCTGACCGCCTCCTGGATTCTCCATATATACCACCTCGGTAGCTTCGGCTCTATTCTATCCCATTCCTTTCTCCTATCCACGTCTCTACCAGTCCCACAACATTAAAGTCCTGGATATACTTCCAGAACTCCTCATCTTATTTCTTTACCCCTTCTACGTTTCAGTACAGCACCTTCACTACTCCTTCACACTGGTTTACCCCCACCTCCTACCTTCTACTTAACAAATTCCCCTTCACTCGCATCAACACCTATTTATCTTCGCCCCACACCCAAATTTTCTCGTCCACTTTTATTTTCCGATACCCGACCTTCGTCTAAATCATTTTCCATTAGCTTTAATAATGAAGATCTAACTCAAAATCTTTCGGTATGATTCTGTGATCATAGAATTTAGCGTTTCAGAATTTGAACCTAAATTAATTTAAATAATTTCATTAACAAACGCGAGGAAGTAAGATAACCTAACTGCAATTACCTAAACTACAATTAAAATTTCTGAATTAAATAACATAAAATTAGCCTCCACTGGAAAAGCCTTTTTTAAAAGACCAAGCTCGTTATATCCTGGAGGGTGTCTTTTTAATTTTTTTATGAACGAAGGTCTTGAATTTGTATTTGCTTTCCAAAAGAGGCGTTCCAAAACTTTTATAAATCTTAGACACAGAAAACGGGATTGTTGATCAAAATTGTCAATCAAGGTTTAGGAGAAAGAAATTTGGTGCGAATTTAGCGAAATATCTGAACTAAATAGAAATTAGAATACGTCTGCCCATGACAGGTCTCCTCTAGAAAAACAATATATTTTAAAAATTTGGTGATTTTTGTTTTTTACCAAATCAATTGGAAGGTTTTGCGAAAAATTATTAGTTAAGTACAAATAGTTGGATTCTTTACCATCTATAATTGGAAGTCGTGCAATTTGACATATTTTGAGGTTAGAATGGCTCGCACCGCTAAACCCATGCCCTTGTTCAGTATTTCGTTTTGCAAATAACTTCAATTCAGTACATTAGAACTGCAAACAGTCAGACCGTTTTTAAATAATTATACGTTATTTTGTTTGCCTATTTATATTTTTATTGTCATGCATTGTAGGTTATGTTTACACAGCCAATGCAATTGAAATGGGTTTAACTGAAAGGTAAATCACATATTGCACACAATATTCATGAAAAATTGGTTCCGCTATTATTCATATTTCCTTATTTAAAAATATTTGAGTACGCTTAAAAAACAATAATATATATTAATTTTTGTAAAAAAAACTTGAACTGAATTAAATGCATGCATAACCTCACTTTAACCAAAGGCAGTTTGAAAAAACTGCGCGTGCAATTCGTTGTGACTTAAGGTACGAAACAAAATAGTAAAGCGTATATTCTGTAAATAGTAGTTTATTTTCTTTGAGTTTTAAAAGCTAGCTCATATTTTACAAATCAATTTTAGAGAATTAAATTTTGTAAATCAATACATAATTTATAATTACACCCGGCTTGCGTATCGCACTAACAGAAGCCAATTCTGGATAGGTTTATGTACGATTTCCTTTCAGATTCGTTTCGAGATGTGTGTCCGAAGCTCTCCACTTCTATCAGAATTTCGAATAATTATTATCCAAAAATTTAAGTTATTGCGAATATCTTGTAATTCAATTATAAATTAAATTAACAGCATTTTTGCTTAAGATGTTATACTGAAATTTTCGGTAAAATTTAATTAAAAAAATCGAATCTTAAAAAAAAAAAAAAAAAAAAAATGAATTTTTAACAAAGGAGTTTAATATTCAATCAAGTGATTGCATTTTCAACCAAAGTCGTTAATTTTCTACCAAAAAAGACGAATTCTCAACAAAATACATGAATTTTTAACCAAATACTTGAATTTCCAAATAAAAAAGATAAATTTTCGTCCGAATATTTTAATTTCAAAATAAAAAAAGATACATTTTCAACCAGAAATGGAAAAGTAAACTTTCTAGTTTAAAAAATTAATTTACTTTGTTTATTTTCAACAAAACATTGAATACTTGAATTCTCAGCGCAAAATTAAATAGTTAATATTTAAGCTAAACAAAATGAATTTTCAAAAAAATAGTTAAATTTTCAGCCGAAGAGTTGAATTTTCAACAAAATATGTGAGCTTTTAACCAAATATTTAAATTTTCAACTAATTTTCTCTAGAAATTCATTAAAATCCTTGGAAATTCCTTGAATACAAATTAAATGAAACATATTAATTTAAAATCTGTACAGAATTTTAAATCGCTATGAACCTTTGAACTCCCATGAAATCCTTGGAGATACAATAAAATTTGTAAAATGCCTTAAAATATCCTAAAATCCCTTGAGATATTTGGAAACACTAAGAGTCCCTTGAAATTTCATTCTCCAAAATTTAGTTCTCTAGAAATTCCTTGAAATCTTTGAAAATCATAGAAATCCATTTAAAAAAGTAGAAATCATTTGAAATCCCTTAAATATGAACTATAAGTTTAACTTATTCATTAAAGTTCTATGAAAAAAGCTTTCAGATCCCTAGAAATTGTTGAAGTACTTGGAGATTCAATTAAATCCTGTCAATCTTGTGAAATTCCTTGAAATACCTTAAAATCCCTTGCAATTTTTGGAATCGCTAAAAATCCTTTGAAATTTAATTTAATTTTGAAATCCCTTGAAATTTTTCAAAACTCTTGAAATCCTTTCGAACCCCTTTAAAATACCTTGAAATCTTTCCTTTGAAAATCGTACAAATCCATTAAATTAAGTAGAAATCATTTGAAATTCCTTGGATATAAATTAGATCGAACTTAGGAGTTCCCTGAAAAAAAACACTGTTCAAATCCCTAGAAATCTTTGAAATTTAATTAATTGTAATTTTTTTTTCAAATTCTCTAAAAATCCCTTGAAATCTTTGGAAATTCTGCAAAATTCATTGAAATCCTTTAACATCTTTCCTTTAGAAATCGTAAAAATCCATTAAAATGAGTAGAAATAATTTGAAATCCCTTGAATAAAAATTAAGTTAAACTTATGCGTCCAACTTCTCTAAACAAGAACGTTCAATTCCCTATAAATCTTTGAAATTTATAATTTCATTTACTAATCAAAAATATCTATAAATCCTTTGAAATCTTTGAAAATGCTACAAAATTCTTTGAAATCCCTTGACATTTTTTTAATCTATTGAAATCGTTTGGAGTCCCTTGAAATATTTTAAAAACTTTCCTTTGAAAATCGTAACAATCCATTAAAATAAGTGGAAATCATTTGAGATCCCTTCAATATAAATTAAATTGAACTTATTCATTAAAAAAAAATTTAATTTCTCTAGAAATCCCTTCAAATATTTGAAAATCCTACAAAATTCTTTGGAATCTCTTGAAATTTTGTTAATCTCTTGCAATCCTTTGTGATCCCTTAAAATCTCCGAAAATATTTGGAAATCTTTGAAAACCTATAATAAGTAGGATTACAGGGGACTGTAAAGGAGTGTATGGGTTTGTACGAGATTACATAAGATTACAGAGAGTGTGTACACCAGATTAAATAAGTAATTTAGCCCCTCGAATAATAATTAAATATATTAAAGAAAAATAAACTTACCTGCGATGAACTATCAAACACTAAAAATTTGCACTACAAAAAAACACCAAAAAGTTGAAACTGTATAAAATTCTACACTTTTGAAACAAAAATATGCATTTGCAAAAAAGGGACGCGAAAAATGGTTACAAAAAAACAAACTTTACGCGAAATCGTATTTTATTTTGTACAAATGTACACAAATAAATCGGAGAATATTAATTATATTTGTAAACATTATTTTAAGTTTAGCTCAAACAAAAAATTAATTTTTAATACATTTAACCCACCTAAATATTTTTCTTTATAAATCATCACATCCTGAAAGAAAAGAAAGTACACACATGGACAAAATTCATAATATCAAATGCAAGTAATTAATAAAATTGCGAATCATCATAGTGACTAACGTGGAAAATAGAAAACGTTAATTGTCCGTGTATCCAAAGATAAACCAACATTTAACGCAATCGCCCTTTTTGTTTTGTTTTTTGTTTAAGGGGTTCTATGTTCTACCTACTTAAAATAAAGATTCATACCAGAAAAAATTACCTGCCTGCCTAGCTGTATCTAAATATTCAAGAAAAACAATCTCACTAACAAATTCACTCCACGGTTCTCATTTTCACCGCCCCAGTGCAAAAACACCTAAACTTGGAATACGTCCCGGGACGCATCCTGCACTTGAGCTTGGCAGCCACGTTAGGGGGTTTTCCACTCATAAAAAAAATCCTGAAATCGTACACCTTTTTAAAAATATGAAAAACATTTTTAATGATAAATGATATTGAGTCTGAATGCTGTTTATTATTTAATCAAATATGTTTTATTAAATAAGATAAGAATTGCTTTAATATTTTTAATGATTAAAAAAGTACGCGAAGAGAAAAATTGGGGTATACTTCCGAAAAGGTCTCCCAAGAATATTGACTTGATACTTGGCCTATGGATTCCTTTTAGACCCTAGTTGAACGCGCTAAATAGATTTTTGGAGCAGATCAATATAAATGAAGTTATTAATAATTTTGACTTTTTTAAAATTAGTTTTCTTTTTTATAATCTCGAAAAATATTGATTTTGGAAAAAAAGGTTGTTCACAAAAGTTGTATATCCCGTCGAAGCACATATTTTTTATATTCATACTTTTTTTCTAAAATTAATATTTTTGAAGAAAAATGACAAAACTGAATTTTCAGATTTTTTGTTACAAATAAATGACCACCACTAGGATACGTTGTTTTTTGGGGGGCGTTGGAAAAGGGGTCGGCATGAGTATTGGGAGGGGGCGTGGGCCATTTAAAATGCCCTTTTCCAAAGGCAAAAAAAAATGAAAATTCATTTTTGTCATTTTTCTCGAAAAATATTAATTTTTGAAAAAAATATGTGTTTCGACGAGATCTACAATTTTTGTGAACAACATTTTTTTTCAAAATCAATATTTTTTCGAGATTTTGAAAAAAACTAATTAAAAAAAAAGTCAAAATTATTAATAACTTAATTTATTTTATATTGATCTGCGCCAAAAATCCTTTTAGTGCATTCAACCAGGGTCTAAAAGTAACCCCTAGGTCAAGAAATAATTCAATATTCTTGGGTGACGTTTTCGGAAGTATAGCCAACAATTTATATGAAGTTTTCAAGTAAGACACAAAGACATAAAAACACATTCACACAAATTTTGCGCCTTACTTGATTAGAAAAAAACGGTGTACGCAAACACTTTCCAATTGGTTAAACCATTAGTAACATCCTATTTTAGATTATTTAGTTATATTTAACACCAAATACAATTTTAATTATTTTATAATTTTCCGCATTAACTGCAATTGATATTTCAATTTAAAAATTTTAATTTAGACTGGAGAATTCTATTGCAAAATGAAATTTGATAGAAAAAATACTGAGAATATTTGGTAAATATAAAAATGTAAAATAAATCAAGATTATTCAGATTTACTTTAATAATAGACTAATTTCAATTACAAATATTTTCATTAAATTTTATGATTGTGAATTCCCCTTTAAGATACAAATAAAATGTAGGCGAAACCAGTACGAGGTGGATACCAGTACGAACTGAATAATGGAAAAAAGTGACTGGGTTTTAAAGCAAAATTTCTGTAGTATTTTTTTACGAGTAGAAATATGAAAAACGAGTTTTATAATCAGCCTTTTACCACTTACTTGTGGTTTTTGAATAGAAAAATTCACAAATGTGGTATTGATATAGCGATGAAAATTTTTTCCGAGGTGAATAAATTGTTGACAGGTTAGGCTTGGACATCAAAGTAATTTTTTTTAACATATTTAAAAATAAACACTGTATAAACCAGAAAATGTTTTTGAGTAAAGGTTTTGGATTATTGTTTTATAAATTTGTCAGCAAAGTCCTTCGATAATTGATCTGAAAGGTAAAATCTGAATATTCACCTCGTACCAGAACAGTACGATCTGAATAAAAGTGCCATGTATTAAAAAAGTATAAAATATAGGACAAATGGCTAATATCATTTATGTGATGGCATTGATATCTTTAAAATAAATGTTCCAGCTTAAATTTCTTATGAATTTGTTTTCCCACTTGTTCATGAATTATCAATATTATGACTGCCAAATTTGTTCTATCCACCTCGTACTGGTTTACCCTATTCAAATAAAGGACTACTCTTTTCCATTTCAAGTAGTTTATTAAATGAAAAACTTCAACGAAATGTATAGATAATTGATTCAGAAAATAGTATATCTCACAGGGGTTCATCGAATCAAAGGAAAGCCCGACTACAGAAAATTAATAGCATAAAAAACCGAATTTGCTTCCTTTGATTTGAGAATGACCCCATCTTCTTTTGGTCTCATGCTTTTGACTAGTAATAAATGTTTTTACAAACTATAAAAAGCGAAAAATTCAGAAATTAGATTATGATCGGTAAACTCGAGGGAAATCAAGTTGAGAAACATTTAAGAAAAAGGGAGACCAAGAAAAGCGTGAATCTGATCTAAAAAATTTAAATGAAGTGTCCACTCGCTGGAACACCAGCGGTCACTATGAGATTTGATAATTATAACTTACAACCTGTCTTCGTACCGGTTCGGACCTTTCATCCCCGTTATGATGAAGACAGGAGGAATTCTGAAAACCACTCACCCTGCATTCTCACGTCTCCTGAGCAGTACAAGCTGAAAAAAAAATTAATGATAATCAAATTGTCAATAACTATTATTTTAGCAATAAGAATTCTCAATGTTAATAATTTATGAAAATAGTTAGTAAATAATTATCAATATTTTGAAACAAAAAATCTATTTTACTTACAATGCAGATCAGTAGCACCTTGAGTTCGTGGTAGATAGTAAATTCTCTTTGCACTTAACTCACTTGACAAGCCATCCACCTTGGCATCCACATCCTTGATAATCCACATCGTCTGCAGAGAATCCCGTCTGAAAAATATCAGTAATTTTAATATGTGTACAATAGATTCAATGATTTCGTTTAATTCAATGAATACAATTAATAGTATTAGACAAAATATTTTATGGACAAGAATTAGTTTGATTTGAAAGCCGGATCTAGAAAAGATTTAAAAAATCGACAGTCAACCGAGTACAAAGAATAAGTTTTTGGTCCATACCCTTGTCTTTGAAAATATTCCAAAAAATTTCACTTAACCCTTGTTTGACACACTGGCGTGGAAAATATCCCACGACCATTTTTCCTTACTTTAATAATTATTTAATTAGTACTTAATTTTAATTCTTGGCTATATAACCTATACATAATCCTTTAAAGTAAGCTCTTACGATGATCTGATAAAATGTTCAAGTCAAAAAATTTTCAACTGAAAAAATTCATCTCGAAAATTCATCTCCGTTTTCAAAATTTAATAATACGATGATATAGGAATAAAAGTTTGTCTATTTAAAAGCTCTTGAATTCTGATGGTTTCTAATTTAGAATTGTACAATTTTTCATGTTACTTATTATTTGGAGGCTCTCTAATTTTGCAAGCTTTGAATTTTTGAAACAAATAAATAAGTAAAACTTAATAAATGAATACTAAATATAAATATATAAATAAATAAAAAATTTCTGAAATATGAGGGCAGTCTTAAATGATTAATTTCCAAATGCTATCTGGTTGTATGACCCTGGCATTAAAATTGCATTTAATATAAGACTTAATACTTTCAATTTGAAATTGATTCCACAATTACGCACGCGCGTGAAGCGTGCGTTCACGTGTCCAGATTTGTATTTCCTAAGAAAGAAAATCTAAAGAATTTAAAAAACAATTATTAACCAAATTTTTTAAGGGGTTAGGGTCAGTCGCAAGGCAAAAAAAAACGATTTTTTAAAGAATTGTGTTTGAAAACAGGTTTTATTACTTATTGACAAATGTTCTACAGTTCGAACAATACACATTTCAAGAAGTTACAGTAATTTTTTAAGATAAAAATATCGATAAACAAGCAAGTTATAGTTAATCTGCCATAGGTCCAAAAAAATGAAGTGTTTTGCGATGCACATCGTAACTCATGACTGGATCATCTGAAACAAAAAAGTACAACGGGATTAGTTGAAAACGATATTTCCTTGCACTTGAACGAAGAATTAAGTCAACATTTGTATTTTCAAGAAAATGGCGGATGTTTAAACACAAAATTTGTATTATCCTTGAAAAATTTTGTGTTTACACATCCGCCATTTTCTTGAAAATTAAAATTTTGGCCTAATTCTTCGTTCAAGTGCAAAGGAATATCGTTTTTTAACTAACTAACTGTAACTGTAACTTCTTGAAATGTGTATTATTCGAACTGTAGAACATTTGCCAATAAGTAATAAAACCGATTTTCAAAAAAAATTCTTTAAAAAATCGTTTTTTTTTGCCTTGCGACTGACCCTAACTCCTTAATATTTATGTTAAAATTTGTTTGAAACAATGAATAATAATTAATAATTTCAAATTGAGAGCACTTGGAATTAAAAAACAAAATATATTGAACGATATTGAACTAAAACGTTAAAAAAAAACAATTTTAGATTACGTAAAATTGTGAAAAAGTGCAATATTTCGAATGGGATGAAAAGGAATTAAACTTGTATCATTTCTAAATAAAAGTGTTAAAAATAAATTATTTAAAATTGAAAAATTTTTAATCAGAAGCTCTGAAAATTGAAAAATTTGAGACAACATTTTTTTTAATTAGACAATATTTCTTTAGAAAGAAGTTGAAAGTGTATCACTTCTAATTCAAAGTGCTCAAGACTTGAAAACAAATTTAAATAAAGAATTTCGAAATTAAATGATTTCATATAAAAATTTTGAAAATCGGATCATTTAAAATTCAAAGGAATTTAAATTATATTATTAATTAATAGCTTTCAAGGTTGAATAATTTAAAATTGAAAACTTTTGAATTTGAATAATTTTCAATTCGAAGTGAATAAATTTGTCAATTTGAAATTGAAAATTAAACTGAATCTTTCAAAGTCAAATCTTCTAGAATTTTAAATTGTTATTACATAAAAAATTATAATGTAACATTAAAATTGATTACACCAATTTTTCTAAGATCAAAAACTAAATTCTCCGTCATTTATCCTGATCAAAATGAAAAAAATGTAAATTATAAGCCTTTAAAATTGAATGATTGTAAATATTATTCCAAATAACATGTAATTTTAAATGACAAACATTAAAAATGAACAAATTTCTACTACGGAACGTTGAAAATTAAACGAATCCGAACTTTATTTAAAACCCATTTAAATTTTATTCAGAATATTAAAACTTATGAAAGGGAAAAATTGGAAATTTAGATTATTATACATAATACTGAACCTCTGAGTTCGAAATTGTTCAATTTTGAACATTCAGTTTTTACCTCGAAATTAAGATATGTTCCGCACTGGACTCCTCAGTTAGGAAATTCTGTTTAGAGTAATACAAATTTATTATTATTTAGTCTTAAATGTCTGAATTTCGAAATTTGAATTACCGGGAAAACTTATTTTCAAACCACGAAGAAAACCGCGATTTTCTATCAGATTAGAGTGGCTTATTATATTTCTTTCTCCGCGGAAAATTTTTTAACTATCTCACAGAATCTGTTGTTTAAATTATGAAAATCAACTCAATGTGAAAGCATCATGGAACTAAAAAATTAATATTGTATTACCAATTTTAGACATAAAATAAGGCAAATTATTCCCAACTGGCTGCCACTCAGACGAAATTAATCGAAACAATTCTGAACGCTCATATGTTTAATCTACATAAAACAAGTTCTAAAGTGGCCACTTGTAAACAAAACAAGACCACTGGTTTGGAAAGTGTTGATCAAGATAGAAAATAGTGAAAATCTTAATGTTCAATTTTTCGACAAATTGCATTTTTCATGACAAATTGTTAAATAAATGTGCTGCTGATGTTCACAGTCAGTTTTCATCATAATAATTGCTTTCTCCAGAAAATTCTGTTGCAGATATCGCATTTCAATCGCAGAAAGGTGCGAAAGTTTCATTGTTCTGTTTAACAGAGAATAACTTCGCAAACACTGCAATTTTTAAAGATTTTTAGACAGGATTTCAAAGCTAGTCATCTACACTTTTCGTTTAGAGTGTTTCACTATTATAGGCTGTTTCCAAAACGTGACTTTTCCCCGACATTTCTTTTTTTGCTTTTCTTATCCTGTGAATTAAACTTCTTTAGAAAAAGTGAATGCTCAAAAATAATATAACAAGAATTGTGATACCCTCAACACGTTCCGTCTCAGAGTAAATTCTCCTTTTTCAAATGATAACAGTGATTGATTTCTAAAGTACAGTTTTCATTGACTTTTGCCGTAGGCCGTAGGGAAAGCTAGTACAAGGTGGATACCAGGACGATCTGAATAATGGAAAATAGTGACTAGGTTTTAAAGGAAAGTTTCTGTAGTATTTTTTTGTGAGTATCAATGTTTAAAACTAGTCTTATAATCAGCCTTTTCACCACTTACTTGCCATTTTTGAATTAAACAATTGAAAAATGTGTTTTTGACATAGCGATGAAAATTTTGTTCGCTGACAGATTATTAATTTGTAAGGAATTAAATGTCTTCAACTATTCTTTTACTAGTTCCTTCGATTCTTCTAACTTTTGGCTTCAAAACGGTCTAATGATTAATTCTCAGTCTGGGATATCAAAGTAATTTTTTTGCATACCCAAATGAAATTATTCGTAGAACAACTTTTTAACTTGCGGTAGTTTTATATTCCAAATTAAAACCAAAAATTTCTTCATATAAACAATGTAACTTTTTTTCAAACTTTCTAAGTCGCTATTGATTAATCAAGAATGGTCATCGAAAGTTCGTCAATAGATCAATTCACGCGTCCCTTAAGACGCGAACAATTACATCAAATGCAGTACTGTAATATATTCAAAACAAAATCCTCTTATAAACAAGGTGAATAATTTCGTTTAAATATTTAAAAACGATATTGGTAGGTTATGGTAGGCCATGAAAGGTTCCTAATTTGGGCAATCGATGCGTCTCGAAGACGCGAACAAATATATCATATAAAATTATACATTGCTGTTGTATTCCCAAGATTAAAAAAGTTTTCCGTACATCAAGAAGATAAACAATATATTTTTCAAGTTTATAAATCGGTATTGCTAAATCATAAGAAATCACAACAGATCATTCGGAAATCTCGAAGACACGCACAAACATGTCAGATACAGTACTGTAGTATTCCCAATATGAGACAAAGTTTTTCTCATGTAAGCAGAATACACATACTTTTTTTATGCTACGTAAATCGGTACTGGTGGGTCATAAAAGGTACAACAATAGGCTGATCGGTGCGTTTCGAAGACACAGTATTGTATTCTGAATATCAAAAAAGTTTTTCTCATATAAGCAGAATAAACCATTTTTTTGAAACTTCATAAATCGGTACTGGTGGGTCATTAAAGTTTCAACAATAGGTCGATCGATGCGTCTCGAAAACGCGAACAAATACACTAGATATCGCATTGTTGTATTTTGAATGTCAACAAAGTTTTTCTCATATAAACAAGGTACTTTTTTGTTGTTAAAATCTTTAAATTAAAAAAATACCACTTCTAAATGGCCGATCTAACTCAAAATCCTATCAGACCTGGATATCAATCGGAGCTATAATTCGTCTAAATTTCATAATCATAGCTCTTTCACTTTTCAAGACATGGTGAACAGAAAAAGTTACATACACACACACGCGCGGAAATTTAGAAAAATAGTATTTTCGAGCTCCTGGGGTTGAATTATATTAAAATAGGTCAAATAAAGTTGATTTTAAAATTTAGGTAATTGCAAACCTCCCTCTATGAGGAAGCAATACAATTATTTATTTTAGTTAAGCTTTATCAATTAGTGAAGAAATCTGCTGGTATCGATGGACAACTTATATTTTTTCCGTGTTGCATTCTTGAATTCCACCTCTTAGAATCTGAGATAATTGTGAAAGTAGACTTTATAATCTAAATGTAAAAACTAAATTTAAATTTAAATATAAAATATGCTATAATAAGAGTCTTCTATGCAGGCTAGGCGTTCTTATTACAGTAGATGCAAGCTTGTTTTAACACCCACCGCTCACTTTAGTTTCATCAGTGCTGAGATCTCCTTTCGAATGAATCTCGAGTCTGTTTAACTTAACTACAAGATTAGTCTTGTCGCCAAAGTGAGTTCTAATATTAACGCAACATAGACGAGTTCCTGTTATTATTTTTTTGAATTTTCGCTCTTTTTCTGTGCATTTTTCCGTCCCTCTTTCGTCGTTCGTTCCATTTATTTATCTCTCTTTCGAGGTCTACTAACCATTTCTTTATCACCGGAGTCGGATCTCTATCCGTTTCCTCAGTCGACTCTGAACGAACTTTACTATTATATGAATGCAACACTGTTGCGATATATGCCTGCGAATCATGAAACTTTAGTTCCACTTCGATGGCGTTATGGGAATTATGATAAAAAAACGAGTTCCAGTCAAAAGAATAGCCCTTGCTCAACAATGCTGTGCATTCGCATTTTAATAATATATGCGTGGGACTCTCACAAGACAGAAGACTACAGGAAAGATTCACTCACTTTTTTCTTAGTTACACTTAAATAGATAGATTTAGATTTATAGAGAGTTGATTTCGAAAGTTCAGATTGGAAATTATTCAAATTTAGATGCATGTTAAATGAAGCATATCAAATAATCTATTGCAGAAGATCTTTTTTAAGCAAGCCAAAGCAACCCAATTAACATAATATTCATTTGCGAGATGCCAAACAATTTTATTGTACCCGAGTTGAAAAAATGCAATTTAAATAGAATTTGTACTGAAAAGCTCATGGCTCGAATCTCGAATGGTAACGTGCTTGGATTTTATTCCTGCTGCCAAGGGTTCGAATCCCAGTGCGAAGAAGAAAAATACTGAAGTTTCTTGGCTTTCAAGAATGACTTAGATCTTTTAACATATTATCAAACAAAAAAACCTTAAAGATATTTAAAAACGATTCTCCCTCCATTGGTCGTCGCTGTATTAGAACCTTAATATTTGAATGGGGCGCGAAAAGATTGAAATGTGTTATTTTTTGTTATTTATTTTTTTATGAAAATTTGAAAGTATAATTACTGATCATTTACAATGTGCGTATGATCGGCGTTGCCTCTATTCCCTATTATATCCTTGTGCAATTAAAATTATCATTTGATGATTGCGCCAAATCAAGCCAATCAAATTATTTTGAATCGACAATAACAAATAATTTATTTTTAAAGCTTTTCAATTAATTGAAACATCATGAAATCTGCTAAATTACGATATAGCATACAAATTTTAAATCCCGTGAAATATTTGAATCCTTCAAAATTTAAAGACATTCCTGGAAATCTTTGAGATCCGAAGATAATTTCTTGAAAACTTTCAAAATACTTTGGAATCACTTGAAATCCCTTTAAGTCCGTTGAAATCCCTTAAAATGTTGTTAAGTCTTTAAAAATTCAGAAGAACTTGCAATCCTTTAAAATTTCGTAAAATCGCTTAAAATCTACAAAAATTCTGTTAAACTCTTTGAAATCCCATAAACATCCCTTGGAATCCCGTAAACTCCTTTGAAATCTTTGGGAATCCCTTGGCATTTTTTAAATTCCAATAAAATCTCTTAAAATCCTTCGAAAACACGTAAAATAGTCTGAAATCTTTAGAAAATCCTGTACAAAATTTAGAAATTCTTCAAACTTCTTTTAAATATTTAGGAATCTCTTGAAACCCATTAATATCCTTTAAAATCTCTTACAATCCCGAGAAATATCGTAAAATAAAATCTTATTATCCATCGACATTTTGTAAAATTTAAAAAAAGTTTTCATCATCCTTCCTAGTCCTTCGGAATCTCTCGAAATCCATTAAAATCTTTTTAAAATCCTGGTAATACCATGGGACTTTTTCATAATCTCTTGAAATCCTTTGAAACCTTTGGGAATCCTTTAAGACCCATTGAAATACTTTTAAATTAGAAATATTTCGGTGAAAATTGGAAGTCCATCGAAATCTCTTGACAAACATTAAAATCACTTAAAATTTCTCGAAATCTCTTCAAATCCTTTGAAATATTTGGAAATTGTAAGACAAATTTTAAATTCACTAAAAGTTTTTTAACTCTATAAAGTCCTTTGATATCTTTGGTAATCTATGAAATCCTTTGAAATCTCTTAAGATCCTTTTAAATACCTTAAAATAGCTTGTAATCCCGTAAAATCCTTTGAAATCTTTGGTTATCCTTCAATATCCTTGGAGATTTCTTGAAATCCTTCATATTCTCTAAAATTTGCATAAAATTACTCAAAATCATTTTATAATACTTGAGAATCCCTTGAAATTTTTTGGAATTTCTTTAATAGTCTTTGAAATATTTAGGAATCCCTTAAAATCATTCGGAATCTCTTAAATTTAGAAAAAATAAATTGTCTATAAGAATCGGAAAAAATTAATGGATTGATTCATTCGATAAATGGGATTTATAAAGATCGATTAATCGGCTCGAAATAATCGATTCATAAATAATCGAATCGACATCGACCATCCCTAAACTATTCATTTTGAAAAAAATTGTATCAAACAGTATAATAAATTGTAGCAAATTATATTTTATTCCTAATTTCTATTTTTAATTTTTATTTTAGGGTTGTTTTCCTTTAAACTTGACAAAATGCGAAGAAAAAAATTTCATTTTAAAAAGTTTTGCAATAAATACCTCTTACTCTTTTATGAAATCCTACAGAATGATATATTACATAATTTCGAAACTGTGGTTTTCGATTAAATTCAACTTCATCTACCCGGCTGAATTTTGAAAAGATGGATAGTGGATTTTATGTAAAACCCCTTATTTTTATTTTATCCAATATATTTTTTTTAATTTGTGCTTGTAATAAAGAAGACATTCTGTAAGTTTTATGCAAGCCGAATCATGTTTCTGGCTCGGATGGTAACATGCTTGAGTTTTGTTTCCATATGAACAAGCTACTGCCGCGGGTTCAAATCCCAATGCGGGTAAACATTTTTCTGAAGTTTCCTGAATTTCATGGATGACTTAGATCTTTGAAAGATCATATATAATTATAAAAAATGGACCCAACTGCATTCCCCTTGAAGGAAACATTGTAATAATCAGTGTAGTAAATTACAGCAAATTATGCCCTATTTTAAATTTTCAATTTCTCATCCACTGAAATCTATTAAGCGACACTACTCGGTTTGCGAAACCGCAAAAGCTGGTCGTTCATGTGTCCTTTTTTATTCTTGGATAAAACTGGCAGCTGTCGCACAGGTGAGCTGCATTGTGCGTCCAAGGCCCACTGCCCAGGTTAGCACCTGCGGTTCACCATGCAGTGCTTTCAGAGGAATCGCTTCCAGGAGATATCCCGACTTTCCAAGCGTATAATTGACCTGACTTTTTTTTCGTTTGCAGGTTCAAGCCCTGAGTTCGGCGTGCCGGACATGACAATCATCAGCGACATCGACGAGACAGGCATCAATCGAAACCTGCAGGTCCGATATTGCCGGGACCAGATATACGTATCCTTTTTCTAATTAAAAAATGAAATATGAACTCAGGGTTACTACAATATCCCCATTTCGAAATTCCCTGACTTTCCCTGACTTTTCCCTGGCCAATTTTTCATTTTCCCTGGCATTTCTAAATTTTTCTTTTGGTATAAAAACAACCTTACATCTAGGAGATCAGTAATGTTAATGCAAAAAAGGGTTATTTCTTAATTTATTTTGAAGACTTTTAGTGAAAACAGTCAAACAAAATTTTAAAAGGTAACATCCACAAATTACGCCAAAAATATAAATTTTGAATGAAAAATAGAAGAATTGAATTTGCAGTTAAAACAATTAATTTTTAACCAAAAAGATAGGTGATTTTCAACAAAATATGAAGTTAAATTTTTAACCAAAGTGATGTATTCTCTACAAAAGAAGACAAAATTTCAACAAAATACGTGAATTATCAACTAAAAAATATACATTTTCAACCAAAAATTGAATTGCTCATTTTTCAGTTAAAAACATAAATTTTCAACAACACAAAAGCGAATTTTTAACAAAATAGTTAAGTTTTCAACCAAAGAAATTAATTTTTAACCAAAAATAGAATAGTTAAATTTTCAGTAAAAAAATTAATTTTTGACCAAATAAAATCAATTTTTAACGAAATAGCTGAATTTGCAACCAAACAGATAAATTTTCATATAAGAAGATTATATTTTTATCAAAAAAGATCAATTTTCCACAAAAAATGAAATAGCTAATTTTTACTAGAATGGTAAATCTTCAACCAAAAGCAAAAGAATTGTGAACAAAGTAGTTCAACTTTCAACACTGAAGTAGAATTTTCGAACCAAAAATAATTAGATAATTGAATTTTCTGTTAGAAAAATAAAATTTCAACTAAAAAAAACGAATTTTCAAAAAATATTTACATTTTCTATCAAATAAAATTAATTTTCAACGAAATAGTTACATTTTTAATTGAGCAGATGAATTTTTAACCAATAAGATTAAATGTCTATCCAAAAAGATAAATTTTCGACAAAAAAGATTAAATTTTAATAAAATACATGAATTTGTATCTAAATATTTGAAATTTTAACGGAATGTTCAACTTAATAGTTCAATCTTTAACCAAAGAAGTGAATTTTCAACCAAAAGATGAATCAGTCACCAAGAAGATTAATATTCTATCACAAAATACGAAAATGGTTTTAAATTAAAATAATGAATCATCAACCACAAAAAATGAATTTTTAACAAAGTAGTTCCACTTTCAACTGAAGAGCGGAATGTAATGTTAAATTCCATTTTTCGAATTTTTCAGGGCGACGGAAAAACATCATAATTTACATGTATGTTCATGAAAATTTACAACATTCAATTTTTATGTTCTCTACCGAATTGATTATATTATGGAGTTGAATCCACGAATTCGAATGTCCCACAAAGTTATTAGCTCTCAGAGTGTAGGGAGAGTTGGGCATAGATTATTTCAAAAGATTTCCATACCAAATTTTCTGTTGAAGAGTGAAGATTTATACCTGTGATGCAGAATTCCCGCTTTGTTTAAGAAATTATTTTTCTCCAATGAGACACTAAAGTCACACTGTCATTTGCAAAAATATTAACCTGGAGTGAAATAGGACTACCACAGGTATAGTGGACTTAAAAATCAACAAACTTCAAAAATGTATGTACAAAATTTGTTGTTGGTCGGTTTGCGATTTCCCAACTGCTTGAGTGTTGACCTGAGTTTGTAAAATAATTTCATGAAAAAAAACGTATTTCGAAAAAAGTGGCAATTCACACTATTAGGATTTCCGCCCTTCAACTAAGTAGTTGAATTTACAACCAAAAAATATAATTTTTCTCCTGAAAAGAGACAAACTTTGAATAAAGTACATGAATTTTCAACTAAAAATGATAAATTTTCAACCAAAAAAGAACAATTAAATTTTCAGTAAAGAAATAAAATTTCAAATTAAAAAAAAAATTAATGAAAAATTCAATAAAATAGTTACATTTTGAACCAAATAAAATAAATTTTCAACGAAATAGTTAATTTTTTTACCGAACAGATAAATTTTCAACCAAGAAGATTAAATTTCTATCCACAAAGATGATTTTCAACAAAAAATGGAATAGTTCAATTAAGTGTCAATTTAAAAGAAAAAACTAATTTTCAACCAAAAGAATGAATCTTCAACCAAAAAGATAAATTCAAACCAAGAAGATAACTTTTCTACCAAAAAATACGAATTTTCAACCAAACAGTTGAATTTTTAACAAAACATGGAATAGTTTCATTTTCAGTTCAAAAATTAATTTAAAACAAAAAACAGTAACTTTCAACAAATTAGTTACATTTTGAACAACAAAAAAATGTGTTTAAACTAAGATGACGAGTCATCAACCAACAGAAATTAATTGTTAACAAATTAGTTTCACTTTCAACTAAGTAGGTCATATTTCAACCAAAAAAGACGACTTTTCAACAAAATAGTTGAATCCTCAACTAAAACAGATGAATTTTCAACCAAACTTTTGTGATTTTTAACAAAAAATATGCAATTTATAGATGAATTTTCAACCCAAAAAAAGACGATTTTGCAACAGAACTCTTCAATTTTTAACCAAAAACAACGACTTTTAAACAAAATTGTTGAATTTTTAACAAAATAATAAAGTGAACTTTAACTTCAGTACATCGGAAATTCCTCGGTTGTAAGGTTTCCCTGATATTCCCTGACTTTCCCTGAATAGCTTTAAAATACCTCACTTTCCTTGACTTTTTCTGAAATTCCCTGACTTTCTGGAATTCCCTGACCTGTAGCAACCCTGGAAATGCAAAATGAAAACTAAAAAGAAACCAGGACATTTAAGCGACCCAGTTGAGGCACCCAGTAAATTTTCTAGGGATGGGGCGTTGTTCCCGGGTTGGTCAGTTGCTATGACAACCACCCCCAGTCAGCTGGTGAACCACCCTAGGGCGAGACTCATTCATCTCGGAACTGAGTTTGCCGACTTGCTGATCGACTCAAAGGATCATTCGCTTCGCGGTTTCTTTCATGTTTTCGAATCCACGAGGTCTTTTGAGAATGAGGTCGTTTGGAATATTTTATTGGACTTTTAAAGTTAGAAATTATATCCAGGAAAGAGTTCTGCGGATGTGAAAATGATTGGTTTACTACCTAAGCTGACTGCCTACTTTTAACTGAATTTTGTGCTCATTCTATTAGCCCTTTGCTTCCTCATAGGTATCAAACAAATTTGCTTCCTCATAGAGGGAGGGGTTTCTCTAACAAACAAACAAAAAATACTTTCAATCTTTTTCAAGCTTATATTTCTGTCTTACCGAAAATCTTATTTTCAGAAAATCAGAGAGCCCATCAAAAAGTCCGTCAATAGGTCAATCCATGAGTCTCGAAGACGCGAACAATTACATCAAATACTTACTCTTATATTCCCAATTAAAAAAAAAAATCCTCATAAAAACAAAGTAAATAATTTTGTTTAGATATTTGAATACAATATTGGTAGGTTATGGTAGGTCGTGAAAGGTTCTTCAATTGGACATTCGATGCGTCTGGAAGACGCGAACAAATATATCATATACATTACTATTGTATTCCCAATATTAAAAAAGTTTTCTTTATATCAACAAGATAAACAATACATTTTTTAAATTTATATATCTTTATTGCTAGAGCTAGATGATAAGAGGTCATAGAAGGTTCGTCTCTGATTGTTTCATGTAGACCGGTCACTTTGGGCGTGAATAATATATAACATATAATATTATGTGTCTTCACTTCTGCGTCGATTACATGTTTTGCAGTTATTCTTAAAAAATCTGACGAGGAACTGTCATCGTTTGTTTGCCGAAAAACATCGAAATAAGGCGCTTCGAGTACAGAGGTCAACTTTGAGAAGCTCCTGTATTGTCAATTTCGTCTTGGAAATTTTGAAAAAAATTTTCCTTATTCTTCAAAGCCTTAAGAACTCATATTTGTTTCAAAAAATTGAATATTTTCATAAACATGGCTATAAAGTAGTTTACAAGAAAAAAAATTATCTCCCGTACTGCTGCACCTACGACGACGAACAAAAATCAAAAAAATATATTGCCATGTTTATGAAAATATTTAATTTTTTGAAACATAGATAAGTTCCTAAGGCTTTAAAGAATAAGGGAAATTCATTCTCAAAATTTTCAAGGCAAAATTGACAATACAGGAGCTTCTCAAAGTTGACCTGTGTACTCGAAGCGCCTTATTTCAATATTTTTCGGCAAACAAACAATGACAGCTCCTCACCAGATTTTTGGACAATAACTGAAAATCATGTAATCAACGCATAAATGAAGACACATTCACATGCAGTTTACAGTTTTTTGAAAACATTTTTCGTCTTCGAGATATTCCCGCCCAAAGTGACCGGACTACATGTTTCATAATCCAATTGAGCTACGTTTTTAAAAAAATAGCAACAATATATGCGAGTGTCAATTCGGCAGTTAATGCGGAGTCAGCGTCGGATAATCGTGCGCAGTTACGCGTAGCCGTGTTGATCGTTGTCGTTGTTGGGGGGGGGGGGGGCGTAAGTTGAAAATGCGCGGAATTCCGAAAAAATGCTTTTATCCTACTTAAACTAAAACTTGGAAAATAAAATATCTGCTATATCCGGTTAATCGATTTTGCTACGGTTTTGCTGCAAGTTCAATTATTTTCTCATTACTTTTCGAATTTACAGGAACTGCCTCTTAAAATTCGGAAATACATGTCACTTTCATGGAAATTGTATTAGATTTATTGAAATATTATTGAAAAAGGTTCAGAAATTAAATGTATATGAAGTTTCGTTGAAAAAGCAATCGTAAACAAGTAAACCGCAACTTTCTTCTGAATGTTCCATAATGCGCATTATTATACACCCGTGCGCATTATAACCTTACTCTGCGCAGTATTCCACGCCTTAAGACGGCCTATTTACAGCCTTCTCATCATTATATAACACAATAATTGGTGATAACGATAAGCTGAGGTCGTAAGTATTTGTCTCTAATTTCCAAAAATGTGTTTAAACTAATTAAAACCATCACCAATTATTTTTAATATGAAAAAAGCTCAAGTGCGCACTAACCCCCTCCCAACCCCGCAATAACTTTCTAATTTTATTTTTAAAAACATTAAATTCAAAATAGTACTGATGTTTTGAATCCTTTGTTTATACAGCTAAGCATCCAATATTAATATTGAAAATGTTTTCAAGTTTGTAAGTTTAAACTGTTAAATTTTCATGATACGAAAAATATTTGCCAAACGGGAAATATTGAGAAATTTGTTTTTGTATTAAGAGGTCACAATGGAATATTTTATATTTATATTGAGAATTTTTCTAGTCTCAAATGAATCCTTCCCTATGACATTCAACATGACCTTCAGACATATTCAATTTTTTTATTTTACAGGTGTTACGTAGTAACAATTATTTTAATTTCTAATATTCTTTTAGAAAACTTTAAGTTTGAGAAAAGGGCAAATAATTGCTGTATAAGATCTTTACAGCTGTCCTAAACAACAGGATTGTTCGGCGAATTGAGCCTGTATGACGTGAGATGTACGAACAACGTGGCTCGAAAAAAGGTGTAGCAGGCTGTCGAGAGAATCTGCTAATTTGCTTAGTTGTTCTTTTTGACATGTAAACATAAGTGTTTAATCTTTTCCCTATTTTCCCCCTTTTTCGTGGAACAATTACCCCATTTTCTCTTTTTTGAGCTCTTTTTTTCGCTGTGATCCCTGAAATAGCCGTACATAGAATTTGTGAATCTTGAGAAAAATTGTCTCAAAAATTTTCAAAATGCTTTAACTTTATGAATTTTCATCCAAAATATCTGGCTGTTGAACTCATTCTGTATTTTCACATAATTAAAAAGTATGCCAAAGCACAAGCCAATCCGAGTAGTTTTTCAAAAGTTATCCGGTATACAGAGGACAACAACGACGCGACGACGACGACGACAGACACCGACGTAAAAAATATTTTTTCTGAGGGGGCTTCAAAACGTCGACATTTGATGGCATCCACGAAATTCATTTTTCACGTAAAACCAATATTGCGAGATGAGAAAGTAAAAATGGTTCGTTATATATTCAAACCAAAAGAGCGATTATTGTTCATTGGATTATTCACAAAATGTCAAACTATAATATAACTACTTAACCTGTCAATTATAATCAATCAAATTTAATTGAATCTACTTTATTACGAGGAAAACACACTTTTCAAGTTATTTGAGGCATATGAAGGTTGTCCGCTCATAACTTCCTTCGTGCAGCAATTCTTCAAATGCTGTTCATTGGCTTATCTTTCTGTGTATGCTCTAATAATACTTCCCATGTGAAGGTTTTCACTTGGCCCTCAATGGGGCCCACGTATTTTTCCTCTAAGGCCAAATGAAGAAATAATTATGTAATTTTTTTTTGCTGTAGGTATAAAATACTACATGATATTGTTTTTTCTTTCAGTACCTTGTTATATAAATTCTTAGCCAAATTCCATTTAAAAAATCTGTTGCCCACTTCGCGTTCGGACATATTTTGGCATCGCGAATCGATCTCAGAATGCTTGAATGAAACTTTAGAGAAAACATCTCTCTTAGATCGTAATTTTTCTGTGCATCTTCATGTTATAATTTTTCTATGTAATTTATTATAGTTAAAGATTAAATTTTCCAAAGCTCTGACAGCTTTGAGGTGCACATTTACAAAGTCACACTCGCGCTCGATTTTCGACAAACATTTTCAAATGTATATTTGTTTTCTGAGCTACCTTGCAATATAAACAGGATATAAAGCTAGGATAATTTCTTTAGACTTTCATCCGTATTTTGAGTTGTTATGCTGAAAATAGGAATTTCTTTAAATATCATTTTTTTATGGATGAAACAAAAACGCCTTCATGTTTTTTTTTAAGAATTATGGCGTATCTCGCGTCTCTTAGAGGAATATTTGAATTTTCGATTCTTGCATATAAATTTTAATTAATAAATCAAAAGCGACGAGACCTGTCGAAAAATGGTCCGAAGAAATCTCGTAGGAATCTTTGAAATCTGACGTTTCTACTGGAACTTTACCCCGCATTTCGCGTGGTTCGATTCAAAATTTTAGTTTTCGATATTTTTGATAGAATGTACGATAATCAAAACAAAAATGGCAAGTCCTATCATAATGTGGTCAAAAGGAATATTTCAGGAATTTTCAAAAGCTGTAATTTTTCCCTGACACTTTCTTCTGTATCTCACGACATTTGGATCAAAATTGAAAGTTTTATTTTTTCGATATTAAAATTTCTTGTAAAGTTTATACAATAATAAAAATGCTTTATTTAGATTAATACAAGGATGTGAAAATTTTTGATTTGATATTATTTGTTTACTTTACAAACAATTTATATAAACAAGTGCACTGTTAGCACATTCATAGACAGAAAGAAAGAGTTTTTTCATTCAATTGTCTTCAAACTATATTGATTATAATGTTTCCTGCTGAATGTCTATCTTCCAATACTTTTTGCTGATTTAATAAACAAGTTTTACAAACAAATGCACAACGCTGAATATTTGTTTATAAAATTATTAAATGGATGACATATTTTCATCTGTAAAAATAACTGTCGATAGAATTTCAAGATATATGCTCAACGTGTATTTCTTTATATAGATTATTCATAAAATCAAAAAGTATCATTAGATGACAAGAATTCATCAGTGAATATTACTACCGATGTAGTATGAAAACAATGGGAAGAAAAAACTATCTTTTTCTGTCTATACATGTACTCTGTGTGCATTTTTTTACATAATTTGTTATTGAAATCAACTGATAATATAGCACGATAAATTTTAATGATTAAGATTACCTTTTCTGCAAAGGCAACGAGCTTAACATGCATGATACCATTTTGCTACTATTTTCAAATTCGGACAATTAAAGATAATCACCAGAATGGAAAATGCTAAGTAAATCTTCAAATCTGAATTTATGAAGAAATTGTCATCCAAAATTTAGAGAGCCGAAAATATGCAAAAAATTACGATAAAATAATAAATATGTGGGGTTACTGAATAAAAATATAATAAGAATAGCAACTACTGCATTCAGAAAAAAGTCTCCTTTGTTTATTAAAATAATTTCGTTGATGGAAGAAAAAGGTTTCGTGAAGTGAACAAAATTTGTGTTAGGTATATATACTCGTTAGCTTCAGTCAACTAAAATTTTTGATTGATTTGTTTTTCTAATTTACAGAATATTTTGTCATTGACTTACCAAATATTGTGTTTCTTTGACGAAATTAATCACTTTGTAGTTGGTGGGGAGGCTTAAGCGTGTGAGACATGGTGTTCAAAAGGACCTCAGCCTGCATTTGTATGGATATGAATGAAAGGATCCCTATAAACGGGCTCTCATGGGTGAGAGAAAAAAGGTCCCTATAAACGGGCTCCCCTAATATGCGTGATGACGGTATGGTAGAAGGGTGAAAGAGCCTAGCTAACACGGGCCTTCTGGATCCTTGGGGTAGGCCCCTCCCAGGATGGGGAAAGGGAGGTGGCAGAGAGGGGAGAAGGGTTAATCCTTAAAGTGTGTAACGAAACCCTTTTCTCCCAATCTGTCTCTCCGGCAAGCCAAATATAGTTGGCGACTGTGCCCCCAGCTTCCTCGGAAGATGAGGGTTCGATGGTCCCTCCAAACGAGGCTATGGTAACGGAAGAGGTCAATCAGTCTCCCAAGAAAAGGCAAGGGCTCAACGTTTCCCTGAAAAGGACACTGAAGAGGCAAGCGCAGCAGGCTAGCAGAGCAGCTGCGGAAGCTGGAACGTTAGCAGCTACAGAGGCGACATCCAGCACTGATGCCCAGAAGAGAGGTAGGGGCTCAGAGGACACCCCACCGGGGGTGGCTGAAACATCGAAGAGGCACAAATCGGCCCAGTATCCGACGAACAGATAGTCGTCGGGAGCTGGATTGACGGCCGCTCAGAGGACTCACACGCTGACGATGGCGGTGGCTGATGCCAACTTCCCGGACTCGATGCTCACTACACAGCAGTACGAGCTCTTCAGGGAGTCTAACTGGAGGGCGCTCAAAAGAGCGTCCCCAGATCGATGGCCAAAATTCGGGTCCTCCTTCTGCAGGGAAGGTGTCTTCGTATTTGTTGCATCCGATCTAGCGGCTGAAGCTTGGGCACTTAAAGCAGTAGTAAATCGGAAGACCCATCTGAGTTACTCTAACGGCTGAAGGGTTTCAACCCTTCACTTGAGACGGCGTCCTGGTGAATTGTCCGGAACGAGAGGCCTCAGTTGGAAGACATATTAGGAGGCACCAAACATCTCCTAGTTGTGCAGATTCCTAAGTCTCAGAAGAGGGCTGTTTCGGCCCTCAACAGCAGGCTCTTCTACCACTTTGGACAGGTCAGCTTCAGGGTTGTCGGCCAGGAACAGGAGGAGTCTGTTGATACACAGGACGATCGGGAGCAGACCTATATGACTGCTCCTGGTCTCACCATTGCCCATAATTACTTGCAACACAGCAAAGGCGCCTCTGCAGTTTTGCAGAGAGACATGGCTGCGAGGCACACATCAATCTCGCTATTCCAAGAACCTTGGTTAGTTCAAAATACCATAAGGGAATTAGGGGGGTCTGGTCTTTTATGTTACAGGGACCCTAAGGCGGCCAAACCAAGGGCCTGCATATAGGTGAAGGGAGTTAACGCTGTCCCGCTGCTTGAGCTATGTCCGAATATCCTGATGCTGGTAGCCATGGGTCTCAAAGGCTAGTTCTAGGATCGGCTTATTTTCCTTAAGACAGCGATGCCAACCCTCCAGTGCAGGTATGTACACTGGTGGAATATTCCAAGGTAAGGGGTATTCCTCTACTGCTGAGATGCGATGCTAATTCCCACCATACTTTGTGGGGCAGCACGGACATTAACTTAAGAGGTAATGACCTACTGGAATACCAAATCACCACTGATTTAGATATTCTTAACACGGGGAAAACCCGAACGTTCCGCAACTCGATCAGGGAGCAAGTCATTGACAACACTCTCTGTACCAGTATTTCTAGAGATAACATCAAGAGGTAGGTAGTTCCAGATGAAACCACTCTCTGGGATCACTCACAGATAAAGTTCCTGTTGAAATCCATTGTCCCCGGCCCTTAAATAGGTCAGAAATCCAAAAAGAACGGACTGGGTTCAGTATTCCACGAAACTAAGGTGTACACATTCAGAGGTTCCCAGATTAATTCGAGACGTGGATACCCTGGTGATGGCAGCCAAACCTGTCGCGAAAGCTATCAAAGCTACTTATGGAAGTAATTGTCGACCTGCAAGAGTCAAAAAGGCTCGCGAGACACACTGGTGGAATGGGAAACTCAAAGCACTTCGCACGGAAACCAGAGAAAGGTTCAGACGTGCCATTACTGACAAAACGAAGGTACTATGGACCTCAATCACAACGATGAGGGATAAATACGGGGGTGCAATACGTAAGGAAGAAAGAGAGCTGAACCAACGTTTGCACAGACATCGAGACAGGAGCTGAGGCGGCTAGACTGGATAAGCTACTTTCTCGAAATCCGGACGCTATTCTCGGCACTCTGAAATTGCCCGGTGAGGGTGACTCAGAGTCGGACAGGGATACCTTGTCTCACCTAATCAAAGCACATTTCCCGGGCTTTTTAAAGTTTGTAGAAGTGGAGACGGCACCTCAGAGGCAACAAAAGTTGCCTGCAGCCCAACTGGGCACAAAACAGCGGCTAGCTAACGAGATTTTTACCCCTGCCAGGTTCAAGTAGGCCCTGAAGTCCTTCATCCCTTACAAGTCTCCTGGCCCAGATGGCATATATCTAGTAGTCTTGCAGAGGGCTGGAAAGACCCTCAAAGGGCCGCTAGAAGACTTTCTAGGCCTATTCTGACGTTTGAAGATGCCTCGGCGCCATGGAGGGGTACAAGAGTAGTCATTAGTCCGCGAACAGGCAGGATCGGTAATATATTACCCAAGGATTGCCGTCGCATTAGCCTGACATCTTTTTTACTGAAAATAGTGGAAATTCTTGGGGATAGATATGTCCGCGATTTGGTCTTAGCAAGGAGGCTACTTCACAAAGAGAAACATGCCTATAGGGCTGGTCACTCGACAGAGACGACCCTAAGCGAGCAGTAAACCTAATTGAAGAACATCTGCAGGAGAAAGGCCTCGCGATTGGAACCGTTATACACATCGAAGGAGCCTTCAACAAAACCTCTTAATAGGTGATCAGGGCGGTCATGATCACACATGGTTTGTTGACTCGATATGTCCGCAGGGAGAAATTTTATCGCCTTTGCTGTGGTGCCTAGTAGTGGATAAACTGCTTTACTAGTCTCGAGTCAGGGTCACCACGTTATAGGCTATGCGGACGATGCACTGGTTATCGCGGGCGGCCAGAATCTGTATGCGCTCTTCGGAGTAATGTGTAAGAAAACTGGACTATCGGTCAATCCGAGTAAGACAGACGCGGTTGTTTCCACCAAAAGGTATAAGTGGGGAACCACAAATACACTGAAACCTAGGGGACAACAACTGGAAATCGAAGAACGAGCTAAATATCCAGGAGTCATTCTGGATGAGAAGCTGTTATGGAACGAGCACCTGGAAAACAAGTGCACGAAACTAGTTGCGACTCTATGGCACTGTAGCAGAGCCATAAAGAAAAGCTGGGGCTTGAAACCGGAGACGCTCATGTGGCTCTACACAGCGATCTGGCGACCCAGGCTAACCTATGCGGCGGTGGTCTGGTGGAGTAGGATCGAGCTGTCCACTGTAAAAACTCGACTTTAAAGGATCAGGGGACTGATTTTGAGAGGCATTACTGGTGCCTCGAAGTCGACACACACGATGGCACTGGGGGCACAAATACGTTTGGAGCCCCTTCATCTCACCATCAAGGCCGTGGCTGTCAAGGCATCCTGGAGACTAAATTTGGTGAATGACAAAAGGATCTCGACAGCAGTGAAGATCCCAGTCGACATCGCAAAGAGGCCAACCCTGAGCATGTCCAGGGACGAAATAACTACTCGCTACCTCTGCGACAAGAATTATCGAGTAAGATCATCCACGAAGGAGAAATGTGTTAACGGCGACGCACACCTGCCCAGTGATGGAGACAACTAGTTTACTGATGGTTCCAGGAACGAGGAGAATTCAGAAGCCGGTGTATATCATAGAAAGAATGGAATGGGCTCAACAATCGAGATGGGGTCCTACGCCACAGTTCTGCAATCTGTGCTTATTGTCATGGATGCTATGGATCCCTGGACGCAGCGGTATCAAGGGCAATGTGATATCGGATAGGCTAGCCAAACTAGCAGCAAGAAGAAATTGTACTGGACCCGAGCCAGTTCTAGGTATTTCCAGTAGGTCAATCACTGAATAAATTAACATTTGGCTGACTGAGGAGTATCAGGATGAGTGGGATTTGTTCTCTGGTTGCAGACAGGCCAAAACACATTTGGGCTCAAAGCTTAACCTTAACCGAGCAAGGGAAATACTCAAGCTCGTAAAAAACGAAATCAAGGGCCTAACAGAAATGTTTATAGGACATGGGAACCCCGGATATCACAGATATAAGATAGGGCTTGCGGAAAGTCCCTTCTGTCGTCTGTGCGAAAAGGATGATGAGACAGCTACTTACATCCTTTGTCACTGCCCTGCGATTGCGGGGAAACACAATTGATTGACACACACAGGCAGTTACTGCATCAGTGAGTCAGAGATATTAGCCAACAGTGTGGCTGCGGTGCTCTTCCTATGGAGAGGGCTTTGGGGTCACGCTAAGGCTGACAAGGGGACGCAACGGGATTACCCAAGCGTTAGGTGTCTGTTAAGGTCTCAACCCAACTTATAATAATAATGATAAAAATCAAAACGTTGCGAGAAATATAAAAAATATTTTGTTTATCATATCTGATGCGCTCTGAGAAAAGGGATCTAAGTCTGATAAAATTAGCAACAGTCCGTCCTGTAAAGTTTGGCTCTGCAGAGTTAAGTTCCTTTTCTCGGGGCGCGTCCCATATATAACGACAATATTATAATTATGGTAAAATCAACAAAAATTGGAAAAAGTCATTTGTCTAAAGGACAAGTCTATAGGTTCACAGAAATTTGATGAGCGTAGACCAAATATTGTTGGTGAATCCAGACACTTTGTTGTCTAAAATCACCTCCAAAATATAAATGTGAAAACTTCAAAAGTATAATCTTTGAGGAAAAGTATGTTAAAAAATTTGAGAACAGCTTTCAGCAATAGTTAAATATTTTGGGAAATCCCAAATAAAATATTTAACATTGAAACTGAATTATACTTCATCACACATGGAAGTGTTGAGAAAAGTCAAAACGACTACTTCCAGACAAAAATAGTATAATTTATTGTGTCAATTTCATAACGGAATTAAAACGTATGACGTTTCGAAACATAAAGCAGTTTCCTTATGAGAATAAAATTGATCATTAGAATCGAGTTACAACGTTTAAATTGATTTAAAAGAACAAAGATAAGTGGGGATTTTTGTGGTTGCTCGTTCATACGTGAAAATTTAAAAATTGAATTCTTGAATTAAAAAAATGGTTAAGCTCATAACTTTGAGTGCAGTTATAAAGAATTAGCCTAAAACTTATTAAATGTATTGCAATATTATCCATTTTTTCTCAGGAGCCACTAATAATTTAGTAACTGAATGAAATACACAAAAAATAAAGATTGTCCATACTCGTGGGGCTCGTAAATGTATCTAAAGTATTCATTTATTTTTAGGATTCGTTAAACTTTCATGGAATGGATGACCAATATGAAGAGTTACGTAATAAAAACAATTTTAAGAAATGGTTGCAAAACATTGCTGAGAAATTTGACACTGATGCTAATGCTCAAGACCAAAAAGGCAACCGTGAAAATCAGCATTTTTTTCATTATGAGCAGCGAAAAAGTTTCGTAGGAAACTTTATGAACTTCCGGTTCACGCACCTGGAATTTCTCAACAGAAATTCTTCCCCGGAATTCGGTGATAGCTGCAGTAAGTTTATTTAATTTAGAGCATATATCGCGAGGGTCAAAAGACTTCGGTAATGTTATTATACACAATTATATTTCCGCCCTTCATTTATATTTATCTGATATGAAAATCCATTTTAGTGTTTACTGTTTTCATTATCTATTTATTATCTTGTTATAACAAATGATAAAATCACCGACTTTTTGTGGCCTTCGTTATTTTTAAAATCTGCATTAATTTTAAAAAAGGATTATGAATATATGTCTAATCGTTCGACTTCATGCACACAGAAAATTTCTACAAAGAAGTTTTTCACGTCTACTTTAGTAAAGTATGGTCACAGAAAGAAATTTCGAATTATTATTTATTAGACTATAGTCATATTTATTTACTATCAGATTAATTATTTCAAAGATAGCAGTATTTCATAAAATGTAATTTTTCACAGAGCATAATTGTATATGTAATATAATATTTTATTCGGACAACTACCTGTGCAGAAATTTCGACATGGCACCGGTCGGGCCCACATTTCGAAGAATGGGGCCCCAGTCTGGCAACCCTGATAGCGCCAGATTCAAAATCAAACACCCTACCCAATCGGGGCAGTCTGGGGTATTCAGAAGGACGGTCCAATCTGGCCCTAAGCATTATTTGAGTTTTTACTTTTTTTTATTTAATTTTTTATTACTAGCCACATGGAAAATGGAAAATGGTTACTATGTCAACTCTATTGAATCTTGTGTTGTTCCGATGCGAAAAAATTCAATTTTATCTACTTGACAATTACCCACAACAGAAATTCACTTCTGTTTTTTCTGTGTACTTTTTGCTCTTGGCATTATCCTTTAAACTTAAATATTGCGAATAAAAATTATAATTCCTTTCGAAAACGTAACTCGAACGATATTATTATTGGCAAATTATGGAAGTTTCGACAAGACAATAAACCAAAACTTCAGACGGTTGAAGGATATATGCATTTTGTATTAGAATGTATTAAATCTCGTGAACATTCTTGAATCACACTCGATATCATCGCACTTGCTAAATATTTTTAATTATACGAAGTAAAATACCAGACGTGGAATGGTGGAAACTGTTAGTAAATGGCGCTGTTATTTACAACTGGTATCATCCCGATGTGCTTATGAACCAAAACATAGATGTAGAAATGCTACAGCCACAATGTGGCAAACCAGATCGGGGCCACATCAGATATCAGGGGCAAATTAGGCAATTTCCGCATGGGTTTCCTGAATATTGCGAAATTTTTCTGTGTTTCTAGTTCGATAAAATGAAGACGAAGAAAGATTAGACGCACTTGAAAATAATATTGCATCTCTCTAAATAAGAATAAGTAAAACACTGAGCAATTTAAATACTATAAAGTAATTCAACCTTTGATTCATTAACAATTTCTACAAATAATTTGTATAGTTTTCTGCTAAGTCATGGTACAATTCGAATACTTCAGTTACCAATATTTTCGGAATGTCTATTTGTCCGGAATTCTGGAACAGCTTTTCGCCCAGAAATTGTACACAAATAGAATATACACTCTAATTCAAATTAATGTGTACAATTATCCTACAATTCGGTATGACTAGTCATTTCACCACATTTTAACTAATCTAAAGTATAAAATACTCATTCTCATTCTCGCCCACTTGCCTTGAAGTTACTTGCATTCATGCAACGGAAAAGTTATTTTATCACTTGCTGTATAAAAAATTATAATTTTATTTTCCAGAATAACCAAAATATTGCAAAACTGATACTGGTACTGAATTTTGGGACCATCATAGACAAGATAATTTGTAAATAAGTCTCTAGAATTTTGTACGTCTGGACACATCCTAGTATTTGAATTATTTTACTAATTTATTTTTGGTTAGTTTAATGAACAAATATATAAGTCACGAATTGAAATACTTTGAACTGAATCAGTAGAATTTGGATACTATTTAATAGAAAACTACTAGTTATTACTGTTATGAACGCTTACTAAAGAACTTGGTAAAGGAATTTTCACTATATTACAATCATTTCATATTAATTTAGATTTGGACACAAAGGACACCACCAAACATTTGTTTGTGTAACACTAGTATTTCTTTTGAGTTTTGCACTGTATATCCTATTCTTTTCTTTCTAACCATTTCAGGTAATAATTTTTTTTTTCTGAAATGTCGGTGTTAATATATGTTTGAACATTAATAATCGAAACTCATTTACAATTTGACAACCATTTACTGGAAGAGCCATTTGTTGTCGTTATTTTTAATTAAAGTATCTAGCATTATTCGAAAAGAAACAAATGAAATAAATTATTTGAGCCGGATAATCGTAAAGAACAAACCAAGAAACGTGTATTTTCTGTAGAAAATTCAGTTCTTAAATAACTACTAAATCCAGTTGTGAATACCGACATTGTGATTCTTTCAATACATGTCCTAAATAAAAATTTGAAGTTCGATGTGGACCTAACGGTAAAAAAATTCATTTCAGAACACTTAGCAACATGTTCATCGTTCCAAGAAAAATTATCAAGGAGAGGGGAGCTTAAGTGTTATGGATGCGAATCCGCAGTGCATAACTGTCCAAGCTGCTTCAAGGTGTGGAACAATAAAGTCCTGTGCATACCCTGCTATTTCAGAAACGAAGAAGACAAGAAGCGTTTGCTGGAGTACAGTTCTTATGAGAACTGGAGAGGACTGGGTTCGCCGTATAATGACAAAAGTTGTCCTCTTTTGCTCAAAAACGGAAATCTACAGTACGTTCAGCCTAATGAAATTGAAGGCTATACAGTCACTTTATCGAACACCTGCCCCATCGACTCTATCCTACAATTGGCAGCCTGTGCATACTGCGATAGTCCAGACTTCAAATCAATCGTTCAGAAGGATTCTGCCCTAATGTTTAAACTAATAAGGTCAATGGTAGATGGAAATAATATTGATTATTCTCATAAGTTACGTGCGGAAGTTATTTTCAGCACATTTCCATTCAATAAAAATTCAAACAGGGTGTGCATAGACACAGCATGCAGTGTACAAGATATCTTAGAACGAACCTGGACAAGCTCGCAGTGTACACAGATTATCACAAAATGTCCAAACGATTGTTCGGGATCGGTCAAGACAAAGCCTTTTGTGCAAATTGTGATCGATAATGAGACAAACATTGCTGCTCTAACCAACCTTCATGAGCATCAACTCATTACATCAAACCTCACTGAGAAGCCAAAGAAGTGCCCCGTTTGTATGAATATTCTTATCAAAAATATTCAAATAATGGGTTATCTATTAATAGTCCCCATTCATAAGCAAACCATGAAGCCGTCATTACGCCTTAAATTGTCCGACATACCTGTCGAAGTGAATTTCCAGGACAAGAAATATCACCTTCGTGGTATTACAGAATTCCAGAATAATCCTGCTGGTGGATTGGGACATTTGGTTGCCTACTGTCGCCGCTCAACTAATATCTGGGAAATGTTTGATGACTTACTTGACGCCAAAGAAATAAATATTTGTCACTATTGCAAAGTTACAGTAAATCTGTTCATGTACACTCTCTGAAATGCCATTTCTATTTTGTGACCGTTTGTAAAGCCTGTATAAAAGCAAAGACGTACCAATGAGTATGTACAGAAAAGGTCGTAAGGCACAACGTTTTTTTATCGGAATCTGTTCTTCACCATAAAAATATTTAATGACTTGTTATATATCTATTAGAGATTATTTTTGAAGTAAAATGTATTTTTTTCCTAAAACATTCCTGTCAATTATTTTTTTTCTTCACATACGAGTACATAGTACTGGACCTTCCGCTCTGGCTAACAAAAGTGCAAGCAGAAATAAAAAGGTGCAACCAGAAATAGAAAGAGCGAGAAGAATTTGGGATCCATACCTTCCATCTTGATTCACTGGAAAAGAATCAATCTACAAGTAACCTTAATTGAGGGGAATAAATAGAATCGTGTTCCTATGATGTTCTCGTTATTTCTATTCCCTGTTGCACTTCTGTGTGACAGAATGTGCAGTCCAGTACTTTATGTACATATATTTAATAATATATCATTAATTGATTAAGAGCCTTTTGAAAATGCGTTATCCTAGATATCAAGTATCCACTAACGATAAGCGGTTTGAAAACAGGCTTCCCTTAAAAACTGACTGAGTCTTCGAAAATTTAAGTCAGATAGATTTAAAAAACGAGAATTAGAAAGTTAGTGAAGTTTATGTCAACTGAGTTTCACTTGAAGTATTTTAACTGAATAAAGGCAGATATAGCATGTGAGAAAAATCGATATATTTTCCGTCTTGAACTAATTTTTTAGTTTCAAACTCCACTTTATTGAAATCTAACGAGTCGGAAATCTTCTCTGAAAATTAGACCAAGAACATAATAAAATAATAATTGCTTCTCGAATTATACATGACCACAAAATCTGAACTCTTGCAACAGAAACCAGACTAGGTGTGTCTTATACATTTGGGTTCACTGAATTCGAATCCGTTGTCCGTTTGGTCCCATCAGGTCAGAGTCAAGGTCAATTCAAGGTCAAACTCACAAAATCCATCGATTACCAATAAAGTCAGGGCCTCCCCTAGGGGCTGTAACACCTTGTAGTTGGTGAGGTGGCTTAATCGTGTGGAATATGGGGGTCAAAAGGACTTCGGCCTGCATGCGTATGGATATGAATGAAAGGATCCCCATAAACGTGCTCTCCTGGGTAAGAGGAAAAGGATCCCTGCACGGAGAGAAAAATCTAGGCATTAGCGCGTGAAAATTTGTCACGCTTTAATGACAAGCATTTCTCTTGGAATACATTCATGGATGCTTCTATTAATCACACAATGCGACACCACGGAAAATAAGCACAGCTCACATGCAAAAATGACAAGAGTTATTTGGATGAATAGCAAGCACTGCTGTGCTCTAATACCGTGAATTTAGCCCAGCGAAATTTCCAAGAGCCTCCACGGACTTTTTCGGTGAGTCTCCTTGCGATTTGCCTTTAGGCCACGCTCCCTGAGAACATTTAGTGTTACGAGCGTGTCAACAGGCAGAAAGCGTGGCCTAAAGGCAAATTGCAAGGAGACCCACGGAAAAAGTGCGTGGAGGCTCTTGGAAATTTCGCTCGGGGAAGTTCACGTTATTAGAGCGCAGCGGAGCCTGCAATTAACCCACTAACTCGTGGGATCTTCGCATAAGCGTTCGTGCGTTTAGGGCAATAGGGCATGTCTTGCTTGAAAGTCATGAAATCTTAGAAAATAAAGGAAGAGACGTATGCGATATGCGCCTGACAAATAGTCTATTCGTTAACACCTTGAACTCTCTTGCGCTAAGCCCAGAGTTTTTTCTCCCTGTAGAAATAGAATAATAGATCTCGCCCGCCCCGACACCTCTAGTCATCTGTTGCATGGATTACCGGTTATTACTTGCAAGAAGCATACAAGAACCTTTCTAACAGATTTACTCAGGAAAATGCTTTCCCTTTTTAGAATATTTTCCTTCAGATAAAAAAAATGTTTTTCGGATATATGTATTATGTACAATGAAACAGTACCGTTATCATGCTAAAAATGACCCTGTCCCACATTTTTCTACTTTTTTCTTTCCTTCAAATCACTCTAGATTCTAGATTGATTCTTATAGAATTTTCCCAACAGATTCAAAATTTGTTGTTAAACAGAATCCTAACAAATCTCCTTGATTTTTATAGGCTCCCAAAAAGTTCAAAAAATGCGTTTTTGGAACTGTAGACTGCGTTTCTAACAAAAACTAGACATGCTGTCAAAATACTTTTCTGAGGGGTTTTACAGTCACAACTACTGAAACGAGTTGACATTTTGTATAATTTTCAAAATAAAAAATAACGAATCTAATATGATAGACACTTTTAATTTTAAATCAATTTTGTTCACATTTAGCTACTCAAAGTATTGACATAAAATAAGCTCTCAAGAAGTATTTTTGTCTGAATTAGCATAAAAACATTTATTCCAGTAAATATAAATTAGAAAGAATATAAAAGAAAATAACCGAAAAGCGCTGAATTGGTGCGTAATTAATCAAATATATGTCAGTTATATTTTTATGTTGGCGTTCATACAAATATAATTCTTTTTTACATCTTTATTGCTTCTTATACACCAAGAATTGTATAACAAGATCATGTAAAAACTCACGTGTACATTAGGGTGGTTCAAAAAGTTTTTTTTGTATTTTTATGAATAACGCCCGTTCAAATCCTCAATATTAGCTGAATCGAGTTGAAACTCAACATTTCTCTTTACAATTAGCCATAGACTACGAATAAAATATTACTTTTTGAATATCACTCCCATAAGTCTGTTTGATTGGGTCCCAAAAAACCCCATGAGTGAAAAAATGGGTTTTACGAGTTTTTGGCGCCTATTATGATTTTTTTGCATTTTCTTGAATGAAAATCATTCATAATACACAAAATACTACTTTATGCAACTAACTAGATGTTTAAATGTACTGTTTCAACAATTTATTATTGTTTTTAGAAATTTTCTCTTAGAATGGAGATATAAAGTCGCAGTTCTTTAAAAATTCTCCACTTCTTGCCTAATTTTTAATTAGAGAGAGGTTCGTTGGTGTTAACAGACATCATTGTTTGAACAATTTATTATGACTGTTTATAATACTCTCTTAGAATAATGCTAGAAAATTGAAGTTTTTTCTGAAAATTTAAACTTTTTGTTCACTTTTTACTCAGAGTGAATTACATAATTAATTAAAATTACCAAAATTATTCGTTTAAACCATTGATTATTATTATTAATAATATGTAATTTTAATGATGCTCGAAAGTTGCGGTTTATCTGAAATTCACAACTATTTGTCTACTTTTCACATAAGGTGAGTTAATAATTATTTCAATTTTGCAAAAATAATTATTCAAACAAATTATTGTTTATAACTATCTTCTTGGTTATAAATGCAATATTGTTGCGGTTTCTCCTGAAATGTTCAACTTTTTACCCACTTTTTACTCAGTAAAGTAATAATTAATGCAAGTTGACAAACATAGTTGTTTAAAAAATTTATAATTACTTATAACTATTTTCTCTTAAATAAGTGCTAAGAAATTGCTGTTTTTTCTAAACTCTTAAACATTCTTTCCACTTTTCACTTAGTGAGTGAATTTGACTTTTTCAAGTGAATTATTTTTGCTCTTTTCCCAAAGTTTAAGAAAATTAATTAAAAAAAAAAAGCTATCTTACTCAAGAGACAAAAACAAAGGATGGAATAATTAGGAGTAGGTGGGAGATTTAGGTGTGTAAATGACTTATAAAAGTTTTGTTTTAAAATACAACAAGAAACTTATTACAAAACGTGAAAGAAAAATTTGGATTAGAGCATATTTGGATATCGACCCCCTCTAGTAAAGTATATTTACGTAAAAGAAAGAGATTGTTCAAAATATGTTTCTCTCTAATGTTTATTTATCACTTGTTCATAACTGAGTGGGAAAAAAGTTAAAATTTTTAGGAAAAACTGCAACTATCTGCCATTAATATAGATGAAGATAGTTATTAGCAAAAATACTTCCTTTAAACAACTATTTTTCCTCAACGCAAATAATTGTTAAGTCACCCTATGTGAAAAATAGAAAAATAGTAAAAAATTTCAGAAAAAAACGCAACTTTCTACTATTAGGCAATAAGCAAAGAGAATAATAATAACAATAATAATAAGTTGTTGAAACAATTATTTTTTTCAAAAGAAAAAGATGGATTTATTTTTGTGTGAATTCAAACAAATTTCCGGGCGTTATTCATAACAATTCGAGAAAAAAATTTCCCAATGGATTTTTGGACCACCCTAGTGTACATACTGTGCAGTCGAATGAATAATTTTAAAAAATATGTATTAAGAAGAAATTTAAGAAATTAAAGAACTAGCTAACTTCTGCCTCAAATGTCACTATATACCGGAATGACTCTCCATATGAGTCTGAACACTGCATACGTAAACGCCTATTTCTACTTAGATCACTCAATAGTACACATATTGGTTAGGAAGTTTTTCTGGAAATAACTCTCGTATTACGTGTATGATTTCTGGTGTTCTTCTTACTTTTAATATATTGCTTATATTAATCTGAGTTTTCCTTTCATTTCATTTCAATAATTAACACTGGTGTCATTTATTGACCAAAAGCGGTTATATGATTTCGATATGTTTTTATCAAGAAAAAAAAAACTGAAATATACGGAAAAGTAAGGTTTCATAAAAAACATTACACTCCGTCAAAAATAGGTGTCATTTTCTCTTATTAGACGAAACAACCACGGGATTTCGCCAGGAGCGAGTGCTAATCTGAAAAACTGCCCCCGCTCTCAGCGAAATCGCGGTAAAATTTCAGTCGCAACCACGTCTCACGACCGTGAGATAAATGCGAAAACTGCGAGAGCTCTGGGTGTTCCTCGCACCACAGAGCATGCAGTCGTGCCATGTAACCTTCTCGTTCAGGGGCCATACTAGTATCGTAGCATTCTAGCAGCTCGTCATTAAGTCGATCCGTCCACCTAAAAGACCCGAGATTCCGCCGGTCCATCGTATTGACTCCGTCTTGATTGGCTCCGCCAACTCTAGGGTAGTCGGCGTTGTTGTCCGACACACGGTCGTGAGCCCTGCACGTTCCATTATTTTGAACCGTACGTACTACAACTATGTTTGGTATTATCATTGTTTTTCCTATGAGAAGCTCGGGAAAGGAGTTCGTCTTCCTTGTAGAGCCCCGAGAGCAAGGATAAGGTACAGTCGTTGCAACCATTTTTAAGGTCTTGATACCTCTCCTCCTATTCCTTCTCCTCAGCAGTGATATTGTACTCGGCCGGAGCCGAGAATTCTATCACGAATATTTTATTCGTTTTTTGAAGTCTTCGAGAACAATGTCAGGCCTCGAGTGCGCAACGGAGACTGCTGTCCGAAAATCGTAGTTCAAAGAAATTTGGCACTTCTAGTTTTAGACAATTGACTCTATCTCCCTTGGAGCGTTCGGCAGGGCAGGGTCGAGGACAATACCATTAGAGCGACAAAGGTGGTCATAAAGCACTCTGAAGGCCGCATTATGTCTGTAGATATACGTTCTTCCCTCGTGGATGGGACACCCAGATAGTATGTGTTCTAGGTACTCTGCGTGTGCATGACACGTTCTGAACCTATCGCTGGGAACGTATTGACATAAAATGCGGTAACTGTATACTAAGGTGGAAATGGCATCGTCCCGGCATGCGAAAATACAACCTTCTGTACCTGAATTAGGCCTTGATGATATGAGAAAAGTAAATGTTTTGTCCTTCGACAAGGACTGTTTTTCTAAATTCCTGTGAAAATTTCCTTGCATTTTCGGGTCGAGTAGCTCTTGATGTAATTTTTCAACTTCTGTTCTCTCCACCTCGGCTTTCAGAAGTGAAGCATCTAGATAGAGTAATGCACTGTCCTCACTTCTGATGTTAAAATTAAGGCCAAGGGTCTCAGCCGCCTGCTTTCATTTGCAACGATGTAAACTGTACTTAGAACAATTTGTTCATGAAGACATTGGAGATTCAGAAGTTCGCGTCTGCCTTGACGTGAGACGTATAATCGCGTAACGGACGAATTGATATGCAAGCTTCTATGCACATACATGACCTCACGTGTAAAATACGTATAAAATACATGAGTGACCTTATGCTCGCGATGGCTAGTGTTGCCACAGAGTTATCGCGAAGAATTTCGTAGTGCGAGAGACAGAGGCAGAAGTGTGATGCAAAAAACCGAAGGGCTCATGGTATCACCCTGAATGACGCCCCCCTGAAAGGTGACGTTGTTCGTTGTCACACGATAATTTCCAGAGGAGATGGTAAATCTAGTCTTCCAAAGGGGCATCAATCTCTCTATGCATATCACTATGTGTGGATGCACCTTCAAGCTTTCCGAAAGACAGATGATAAGTCTATGAGATGTTGAATGGAAAGGTTTCCAGTAGTCAATCCAGGCCATAGACAGGACGCGCTGATGGGCTGCAGTGTCTTTACAGACGCAACTGTCAATTAGCAGGTTCTCTCGACATCCTGCTACACCTTTTTTTAAGCCACGTTGTTCGTACATCTCTCGTCATACAGGCTCAATTCTTCGGACAAGCCTGTTGTTCAGGATAGCTGTAAAGATCTTATACAGTGTGTTCAAAAAGTTATTGACCTGCAATTCTGTGGCTTGGACAAGTTGTCCCTTTTCGGTGGGAGTATAGTGTGTCCTAATACCAGCCTTTCCGACACCCAAATACGAGGTGAATATGCTGGCCAAATGATGTTGTGTAGAATTAAACTTCTTATACCCTAAGTTCATGATACCATCTGGTCCTGCGGCGGAAAAGTTCACTCATAAGTGCTTTTTTCAACTCTTCGGCAGTGATTGAAGGACATTCCTCCTTAGATGTTATGAGGTTGTCGCAAAACTCCTTGAAGCGGATGATATTATCAGTATCTTCATTCAACTCCAGTGTTTTTATGATCTTGTATACCTCTCTTCAAAAAGTCTCTACCTCGTTGGGCTTGGGTTGATTTTTGACAGAAACAGGGCGATCACTGAAGAGGAGACATGGGTCAGCGAGAAACTGTTGATTCTCCCTGATCTATCTCTTCCTCTCCGGTATTCTCTTCCTAGCCTCAGATAACACCCGTATTTTGTCAACAATGTGCTGCTTGATTTTCAGCAACTTTGATTTGTTCAGTGTATGAATGATGTTCCTCAGTCCTTGGGCGAACTTTTGAACCCTTTCCGTGAACGTTCTACCAGATTTTATGCAGCGGTTGGGGAAGCGCTCCGCGTACATATCCATTTTTCGAGAGGTAGGTACGTTGATTTCGCAAGGATTGAATCGAAACGTGCTGAAGCTCCGGGTGTTTTTGGCACCACAGAGTATGCATACGTGTTCAAAGTCACGAGGCCAACTAACTTTCCTTTCTGAAACGAAAACTCTCAAAGCATAGCCAGATTTTTGAAATAGTTTCATCCCACTTTTCAGAGACAGAGAGAAGCATTTAACTAAGACCCGTTTTTTTTTCTCATAGTCCTCCACTTGCCAGGACAAGTGACACAATTTTCAAGGAAACCCTTCGAAATAACCCAAACATCGTAGAACGCAATTGTTACAAGAATTTTTACAGATCTAAAGGAAAACCCAAACTATAATAAATTGTTTAAAAATCACTATCAATTTTTCAGAAATGAACAAAAAAACAAGACATCAAAAATAATCTGAAAATAAAAATACATAATAAAAAAAAATTGAGAACAAATTCAGCATAACATTATCACAAAGGTACTCATTGGTACATAAAAGCAATTATGCACATATTTTATATACGGCATCTCCCTCAGAATACCTTTAGTTATAGGCAACGAGGGTATACAACTTGTTTTGATAAGCATCTGGGTGATTTTCTTTAATACAAAAATTATGTACATTCCATATGTCAACCTTATTTTTAGATAAGTACCTGGATAAAATTTTGAATAATATGTACATCCCATTAGCAGCCTTATATTTCAATAAGTACCGCGAAGACATTTTTTAGAAAAATATTCTAACATATATCATGTATGAATGTAAAAAAAAAATTATGTTGTCCTTAAAGCGTGAAAATATGTAAATTATGAATATTGAGGAAAATAGATCATAGTGCCCAGATCTAATGTTTATGGTTGATTCGTTCCAATCTGCAGAGTTTGCTTATGAATATTTTCTGAATTCTTTTAATGGAGTCTAAATAGTTTGGCCTCAATTACTTGAAAGAAATATATTTTTTATTTAAAATTTTTGACAGAAGAATTCATTAAATATTAGCAATGTTAGAAATACATTGAATTTTTTATTGCTTCTTTTCCTAATTGGAAAATGTAATAATCTAATTAGATTGGTTCATAATCAACCATAAACATCAGATCTGGGCACTACGATCTATTTTTCTTAATATTCATCATTTACGTATTTTCAGGCTTTAACAACAACAATTTTTTTTAGTTTATACATGATATATGTTAGAATATTTTTCTGAAAAATGTCTTCCCGGTGTTTATTAAAAAATAAGGTTGCTAGTGGGGTGTACATATTATTTAAAATGTTATCCTGGTACTTATCTAAAGAGAAGGTTGCCATATGGGATGTACATAATTTTTGAATTTAAAAAACCACACAGATGCTTATCAAAAATAAGTTGTATATCCTCGTAGCCTATAACCAAAGGTATTCTGAGAAAGATGCCATATATAAAATATGTGCATAATTGTTTTTATGTACCAATGATTACCTTCGTAATAATGTTATGCTGAATTTGTTCTTAATTTTTTTTTTAATTATTTCTTTTTATTTTCATATTATTTTTTATATTTTGTGTGTATTTCTGAAAAATTGATAGTGATTTTTAAACAATTTATTATAGTTTGGGTGTTCTTTTAGATCTCTAAAAATTCTTGTAACATGTGCGTTTTACGATGTTTGGGTTATTTCGATGGGTTTCCTTGAAAATTTGTGTCACCTGTCCCGGCAAGCGAAGGGCTATGAAAAAAAGAAAAAAACGAGGTTCTTAGCTTTATGCTTCTCTCTGTTTCTAAAAAGTGAGATGGAACTATTTCAAAATGTGGCTATGCTTCGAGAGTTTTCGTTTCAGAAAGGAAAGTTAGTTGGCCTCGTGACTTTGAATACTTCACTACGTAATTTTGATGGTAAATTTTTCATTTTATAAAAAAAAATTTTCATTTTCAATATATATCTGAATAAAAAATTTCCTCAATTTTCCGAGACTGTGTTTGTGACTTTCAACAGTAGTCTCGTGATGTACCGTGTGAAACAGATTGAATTATAAGACATGTATATGTCCATACACGTGAAATCAATGATTGCCATTTATTAAATTTTAAATAATTATTTTAATAAATAGAATTTTAAATACTCATTTATTTTTATCATGAAGAATGCTTTTTATTTCTTTTTCACTTTCCTTTTTTTCAGTAATGAATTCAAAATTAGATATAGTAATCTTTAAAAGGGAAAGTATACGTATGTATGCATATGTATGTGTATGTATTTTTCTGTAATTTGTATATGTATATGTCCCTTTTTAACTGCAGGTATTATGTTTTCATCATTTAACTTGCATCAGAATTTTTGAATTAGACCTTGTAGTTTTCCTATAAATAATCCCTGACGAGGGGGTCTAAATTGTCCCCGAAACATGTTGGTTCCCTGGTAGTGTAAAAAGGACGGAGAAAGGAAAAAGTCAGAGGTTGTTTTTTGTTTGACTTTTTCTCCCTTTTTTTTCATTTGGTTATTTTTTCTCTAATGAGCCGAAAAGTGAGATAGTTTGAAATCCTGTTTTCGCAATAGTGAATCTTTTTCATGCTCATTTTGCATAAAATTATCCATGATAAAATAGATACATTTTCGATCTTAAGTTTAAAACTTTCAGTGACAACAGTGATACAAAATTTTTAAGGCATCATGCACAAGCTACGTAAGACATACATAAAATACATCCATTTTCAACCAAATAGTTATGGTTTTAGATCAGGAAAATAATTTATAAATCCAAAATATAAGAATTACATATTCGGTTTAAAAAATTGATTTGTAACCAAGAAAAAAGGATTATTCTACAAATTAGTTCAATTTTTCACCAAAAGTGATTAATCTTTGTGAAGTAAAAAATTCTTGACAAAGTGTAGTATTTGATATTTCAACAAAATAGTTACATTTGCAACCAAAGATTTAAATAAAATAGTTAATTTCCAGTTGGAAAAATAAATTTTCAAGCAAAAAAAAACGAATATTCAACCAAGTAAGATAAATATTCAACGTAATAGTTCAATTTTCAACCATACAGATGAATTTTCAAGTAAGAAGATACAATTGTTCTTAGAATGATACATACTTCAGAAAAAAAATAGAATAGGTTAATTTTTATTTACAGAAATTAATTTTTCAACTAAAATGATGAAGCATCAACCAAAAAAAAAAAAAAACAATTTGTAACCAAATAGTTGAATTTTCAACCATAAAGAATAATTTTCTAGTGTTCTTTTTATATCAGTGGTTAAAAAAAATGTTAAATGAGAAGAATTTGGTTCTTGGACCCCTTAGTTCGAAGAGTTTCTTTCAGTCCCACTTTTTACGGGAATGGCTTAAATGGAAGCTCTTGGCTTGTAGAATTTAGAAAAATAGTTTCTATCTTATAGCTTTCTTTTTTTTTATATCAGTGCTTAAGGAATAAAAAAATTAATGATTTTCTTCTGGGATGACTCAAATTGAAGCATATAGAATATTGTGATGAAAAATAAAATTTTCTTTATGAAATTTTTCTTTTTTTGTTACCAGTTGTTAAAAAATGAGAAAAATGATAAGGTCTAGTTCATAGGGCAATACAATTAGCAGACACAAAATTTCATAATGAAATTTTCAGCATTGTTAAAATAACTTTATTAAAAAATGATTATCTCACAGAACTGTCAAAAGTGGAGATAGTTGAGCGTTACAAAACTATTATAGAATCAAAAAATTCAAATAATCAAATTACAGATCTTTTTACTCAAAAAAAGATTATTGCAATGTCATACAATAATGCTTTTGCTGAATTTCTATTCAAAATATGCAATAAAACAACATTTTTTGGTACTCTTGCAATTTTTATTTCAATATTAAAATCGTTACAACTTTAAACATGGAACAAACCCTTAACAAAAGGCCTAGTTTTATATATAATCTATATGAAAAGGGATGAAATCACAATTAACTGTAAAACATATATCCAAAACTCATTTCACAAATTAAAATCTAAAAATAATTTACAATCTTATTTCAATTTTTTCAGAATGATATAATTTTTCCTTGTAAAAATATTACATATCTGTCTCTAGTTACTGCCTAAAAATGTACCTAATTATAATTTATTATAATACAGAATGTTTTCCTGAGATTCTTATTACTTTAAAATGTCCCCCGGCAATTTTTAAATAGTCCAAGTTTTCACCGGAAGAATTATTATGACTAAATCTACTTTTTTGTAAGTTATGTCTTTTGGATTTCTACAATCTTCTGTTTTTGGAAACAATCTTTTTGGTTTCAACACTAAACAATTTCGCTTTTGAAAAATACATTTCGTTTTTAAGTATGTGAAATCCACTGAAATCTATCTACTACAGAACAAACTATTTATATAATTCTGTCTGAACTCTTATGAACTTTCTGATAAGATAAATGTATTTATACTTTTGTTCTTTTACACGGACAAAGAATAAATTGAGTTTTCTATCGATACCAGCAGATGACTTCACTCATTGAGAAAATATGACTAAATAAAGAATTCTATTTTTATTTGAGACAGCTTCACACCTTATGACAGGGATATTCCGTTTTCTTAAATTGATGAAAATTCTGTTTCTAGAAATTGAGAAACTATTGGTATTCAACTTCAAATAATCGCTATAAATACATTTTCTAAGCTATCTTATCAGTGTGACAATTTAGATTGGTCATCTTCAGAATGTAAATCAAAATTCTTTGTCAATGAAAATTCGTTAGTTCCATGACGCCTTCACATCAAGTCGATTCTCATAGTTTAAACCATGGAGAATAGACATTAGGAGACAAAAGTAGTGTAACTGAAAATGAGCAAATTTTTGTCGTATGGAAATGGTTACAATAGATCCCGTTTCCGTGTATGGCGCTCGTGTGGCCTGGGTATTAAATGGAAGCTGCCTATGTTGACATCAGTTGACATTTTGCATTATTTACCTCTGTGATATGCGATTAACATAGACAAATTGTTACTTACATAAGAAATTTTTTTATAATTTAAATAATGTTATTCATCGCGAAATGTCTTTTTTTGAAGTGTGTATAATCATTGTAGTGATCCTGCAATGGACGAGAGTAGGTACTTTTGAATTATTGCTTCAACGAATTAGCATAACCTTCGCAGTATAAAGATTTGAATAGGGAATAATTAAGATTTTTATATTTCAACGTAAAAGTCACAATTATTGTATTTTATAACAGTTTTTACATTGCTCAACAAATTGGTTAAACAATTTAGGAATTTTTGTATTTTCGTTTGAGTCTTTAGTTTATGTTTACACGGACCATGACGGCGGCCATTGATACCCGTACCACACTAGCGCCGCGCTCAAGAAAATCTAGCATTTCGATGCGTTATTGTACATCCAACAGCAAAATGCTCGTGTTTGGCGAAGTCATATACAGGACTTTGGGCTCCTCATATCTATTCTTTATGGTTTAAACGAAAAATGCTGTAAGAGAGTCTAATTTTTTGCCGTGCACCATTCGATATAATTATTAATTTTATTTTTCATACATGAAAGATGCTAGTTGTACAATGATATTCGTAAAATATTGGATTTTCCAACTTCAAAAGTCTTTTTTAAACAATAACTTGAAAAGGAAGCAGATCTGTATCGAAACGTGTTGTTAAACAATATCAACAAGTAAACGAATATACTGGTAGAAGCCAATAATGGATAGAATAAGTGGTACAAAGTCGGACCACTGGTCATTTTGAAAAAACGCGTTCCACAAAGCTACTCTAGGTCGATACATTATAGACTGATCAGGATTAATTTCTAATTTGTTCGTCTGCAGTGGTGACGTGTTTTATGTTCGATGAACGCGCGTGAGAACGCCCACATTTTTTCACGGGCTCATTCATTGTTGATTAATTTTGTGTTTAAAGTTATGAAGAATGCATCTACTCATAACGTGAGAACCGACAACCTATACGTTTTATTCTCGATGTAAGTTTTTAATATCGCATAAAAAACGTGTCCTTACTCTGTATTTTTCTACGACACGTCATTTTTTGAGGTGTGGTACAAAGCCGGACCTATTTTACTGGTAGAAAGTCAGACCATTCAAAATCTCCAAATAAACGCAATTTCTTGTATAGAATGCCATGGAAAATCACTACAACACTATTTTGTCGATCGTGAGATGAAAATACAATGAAAACTGTTGTACAAGGCGTTTGCATAAAAAAGGTTGGACTGCACAAAGCTGCAAAAACACATGGCGTTCCACAAACAAACCTTCTGTGACACGTCCAGCATCATCAATCGAAAAAACGAGATGATGCACAGTAAAAACTAGGCATTCATTTTTATCGGGGATCCTTTTTTGGTCATGATCTCACAAATAGTCCATTTTAGTATCAGTTTCTATCTTGTTTAGTTTGCTAACTTCAGATTGATAAACAATCCGAGATAGGGAACTAAATTGATTTAGAGGATGCATTGTTTTAATTGTTCCAAACTTCTATATGATTACAAATTCCGTGAATTCCATGAACTCCGTGAATTCCATGATTTCCTAGAATTACATAGATACCTTAAATTCCGTGGATTTCATGAATTACATGAATTTCGTGAATTCTTTAAATTCCATACATCACGTGATTGCCTTCAATTCCATAACTTCCGTTAATTTCACGAAATTCATGAATTTCATGATTTCCTTGAATTCCATAAGTTCCATGAATTTTTCGAATTCCATGATTTCCGTGAGTTCCATAAATTCCCTAATTCCGTGAATTTTCTGATATTTCATGCATTTCGTGAATTCCTTCAATTACATGAATTTCTTACATTAGGTGAATTGTGTGAATTCTTTGAATTCCATACATTTCGTCATCTCCAAATTCCATAAATTCCGTGAATTCCTTGAATTCCATCAATTTTGTGAATTCCTTTAATTCCATAAATTTCGTGAATTTCATGAATTCCATGAATTCCGTGAATTCCTTGAATTTCATAATTTCCTTAAATTTCTTGAATTCCATGAATTCCATGAGTTCCTTGGATTCCTTAAATTCCATAAATTTCTTGAATTCCTTCAATTACATGAATTCCACAAATTCCTTGAATTTCACGAATTCTGTGAAATCCCTGAAATCTGTGAATTCTGTAAATTCTACGAATTCCGTGAATTTAATTAATTCCTTGAATTTCTCGAATTCCATGAATTCCTTGAATTCCATAAATACCTTAAATTCCGTGAATTTCATGAATGACATGAATTTCGTGAATTTCCTCATTTACATGAATTCCTTACATTCGGTGAATTCCTTGAATTTCGTGAAATCTTTAAATTCCATAAATCACGTGATTTTCTTCAATTCCATGAATTACATGAATTCCACGAACTACATGAATTTCGTGAATTCCATGAATTTCTTGAATTCCATGATTTCCTTGAATTCCATAAATTCAATGAATTTCTGGAATTCCATGATTTCCGTGAACTCCATAAATTCCTTAATTCATTGACTTTCACGAATTCCGTGAATTTCACGAACTCCATGCAGTTCGTGAATTTCTTCAATTACATGAATGCCTTACATTACGTGAATTCTGTGAATTCTTTTAATTCCATAAATTTCGTGATCTCCGAATTCAAAAATTCCATGAATTCCTTGAATTCCATAAATTTGGTAAATTCGTTCAATTGGATGAATTCTGTGAATTCCGCTAATTCTTAGAATTTCATGAATTCTCTGAATTCCTTGAATTCCATCAATTTTGTGGGTTCCTTGATTTCCATCAATTTTGTGAGTTCCTTTAATTCTCTAAATTCCTTGAATCCCGTGAATTCAATGAATTCCGTGAATTCCTTGAATTCCATAATTTCCTTAAATTTCTTGAATTCCATGAGTTCCTTGAATTTCATACATTTCTTGAATTCCGTGTATTCCATACATTTTTGGAATTCTTTTAATTGCATGAATTTCACAAATTCCTTGAATTTAATGAATTCCATAAATTCTACGAATTCCGTGAATTTCATTAATTCCTTAAATTTTTTTAATTCCTCGAAATCCATGAATTCCATGAATTCCTTGAATTCCATGCATTCCTTGAATTCTGTAAATTCCATAAATTTCTTGAATACCGTCAATTACATGAATTCCACAAATTCCTTGAATTTCACGAATTCTGTGAATTCTGTGAAATCTGTTAATTTTGTAAATTCTACGAATTCCGCGAATTTCATTAATTGTTTGAATTTCTCGAATTCCATGAATTCCTTGAATTTCTCGAATTCCATGAATTCCTTGAATTCGATGAATTCCTTGAATTCCAGGAATTCCATGAATTCCTTGAATTCCATGAATTCCATGAATTCCTTGAATTCGATGAATTCCTTGAATTTCTGTGAATTCCGTGAATTCCATTAATTCCTTAAATTTCTCGAATTCCATGATTTCCTTCAATTTCTCAAATTCTATGCATTCCTTGAATTCCGTAAATTCTGTGAATTCCATAAATTTCTCGAATTCCTTCAATTGCATGAATTCCACAAATTCCTTGAATTTCATGAATTCTGTGAATTTCGTGAAATCTGTTAATTTTGTAAATTCTACGAATTCCGTGAATTTCATTAATTCCTTGAATTTCTCGAATTCCATGAATTCCTTGAACTCCATAAATTTAAATAATTCCTTGAATTTCATTGATTCCTTGAATTTCATTAATTCCCTAAATTCCATAAATTTCGTGAATTCCTTCAATTTCATGAATTCTATGAATTCTGTGAATTCCTCAAATTTCATTAATTCCTTTAATTTTATAAATGCCTTCAATTAATGTTGCTGTTAACAGATGATTCTCATTGCGAGTATATTTCAATCCAAAAATCGACCTTATTTTATTAGATTGGTGGATCAATCTGAAGGGCAATTGTTTTGCTGCGTGAACTGTTTTAATTGTGAATTAAGTCCTAAATCAAATCCTAGTTTTTAAAGTGTGACTATTGCAAATAAATTTTTTTCTCAATTTACCCATTGCTTGGTAATGAAATGATGATTTCATGTAAATACACATTGATTCAACCAACATTTTTTACATTTTTTCGCAATTTCTTAAAGTGGTCCTTCTTTTTCGGGACATGTCCTCTTCTTTCGAGGTCTGTCCTGGTATCCTGTTTTTTTCTTGAAAATAAGCAAAATGTCCTGGTTTTTTACGGAACCAAGATTTTGTGCAGAAAATATTTTATATTTTTATTTTTGCACAATCGCAGTTGTATCTTTCTGCATAATACTGAACTGAAGAAAATGCAAATATATTGCATAAAATTAGAAGCAAAGCTGAATATCAACGATTAAGTACTTTGTACACCTGTACAGTGCTTCGGTTTATTCATCATTCATTCATTTATTATTATTAATTATTTATACCATTTCCCAGACTTTAGTCAAGGATATCTGGTACATTTTTGTCTTGATGACCTCTTTTTTCGGGATCGCTTGAAAATTTTTGAGCGTTCGGTTTTTCACCCGACCCAGGTGGTACCCCTAATTCAATCAGCCTAACAAAAACTTATTATCTGGCCAAAGTCTGTAACTTTACAATCCTATCTGTGAAGTCTGTAATTGTATAACAAGTTTTACATCCTCAGTATTGTATTCCGAAATCGTAACAATTCGTCACTACCGTACATATGGAATCGCTTCGTTTAGTAGTACAGAGGAGGTTCTTGACAACATTATGTAGTACCATTTCAGCCACTCAGTTACGAGTTCCGCATATTTGCTCATTCGTAAATTCACCTCTTTGACTGTAATAACTCAGGCGAGTTGCAACCCCATTTCCTGGTCTTCATAAATGTATCAGCCTTTGCGTATATGTAGTGCTACGCAAAGTTACAATTCCTCGCTAAAAACGTTTCTGGATACGACGATGGCCAATTTCGAATCTAGTACCATTACACCTATGTAGCATGAGTTAATGGAGTTTACATGTCACGTTTGAAGCTTCGGCTCTAGAACCATTTGAGGACCATGCACAGTATCCATATGTCGTCCATTAGGGGATGACCTTCCCATTTTACACACCTATAACTAGACTAAATCATGGGAATTTCATGGGAAATCGGAAAAGGTCTTCATTCATGGGAAGCTGATATGTGTTCCGAATCGACGCTACATAGCTTCAGTAACATTTTTCGGGGTTGATTCCGAAAAGAGGGATACAAGTTTAGGGGAGAGACGGTACCCTTGGGACAATAGTATCAGGAGGGCAAATCGATTTAGGAATAAAAAAATTATAAGATTACTCAGAAGCCCTCAATAAACTACGTTACTAATTCGAGGAAAAGGGGGAGGGTAAGTGGAAGTAAAGTTAAGAAATTAGATAACGTTTAGTATGTTTCCTGATGATAAATATTAACAAAGTTTGCAAACTTTTTACACAGGGAGAATTATTTGGCTGCAAGATTAGGTGAAGTTAGTCGCATAAGAATAAATTTTGGTGCAAAAGGATTCCTGTTGAGACAAATGAAAATCCTCTCAACCTTAAGTTCAGGAGGAAATTCCATTTAGGTCAAGAAACATCCTTTTGTCACAAAAGGAGATTTCTCTGAGTGTTTCCCTATTCTTCTCTCGTCTTGTTTTTTGAAGAATTCTTTTTCCTGCTTTCAAGATACTTTCCCTTGTTCGCGATTCTTCGCTTAAATACAAACAGAAATAATAGAACCTAATACGAAAATCCAACTATTGTCTGTTTAAAGTATAATTTTTAAACATTGTAAATTCTACTATTTAGTTTAAAATTGAATTATTTTGTTGAAAATGCAACTATTTTGATAAAAAGGCATCTTTTTGGTGAAAAAGTCAACTAATTTCTTAAAAATTCATTCTGTTTGTTCAGGATTTATCTTTTCTTGGAGAATGTGGAACTATATTGTTAAAAATTTATCTATTTTCTGTAGAAGGTTCATCATTTTAGTTGAAAAATCATTCCTTTGGTTGAAGATTTAAAAATATTTTGTTGGAAATTCGTTTTTTATTTTGTTTGAGAAATGAAATATGTTGTTTTGTAGAGAAAATTAGGCAATAATTATATTTTGTATTGCAAAAAAATAACTTCTATGAAGTTTGCATATTTGAATTTTTGTTGTTGTTGAGTTTTTTTTCAAAGAAAAATGTGGCTTTTTCAAAAACAAATTTGACGATTTCTAATTTTTTTCATAATTTAACTATTTGGTTTTGAATCAACTTTTTTGTGGAAAATTCATAATTTTGAATAGAAAATTCAGCTGGTTTGTAGAAAATTAATGTTTTTTGCTTGTAAATTCAACGATTTCGTAGGAAATTAAAGCATAGGTTTGGGAAATAATTTTTCTGCTGGGAATTCTTATTTTTGGTTAAAAATTCAACAACTTGGTTGCAAGTTGAATTACTTTCTTAAAAATTCATTTTGTTTTTTAAGAAACAACTTGTTGGTTGAAAATTTAAGTATTTTGTTTACGAAAATTTAATTATTCTGCTTTTGGTGAAAGTTTATCGTTTATGAATTGAAAATTCAACCATTTTGTAAAAAGTTTAGGTATGCTGTTGAAAAATCGTCTTTTTGGGAGAAAATTAATCTTGTTCGTTAAAAATCCATCTTGTTGGTTGAGGATACCACTAGTCTGTCATTAATTTGTATTTTTTAAATTAAACTGGTTGAATATTCATTCTTCTTTGTTAAAAAGTAATTTTTAAACTACAATATTGACAATTCCATTTTTGGTCAAAAAATTATCGTTTTTGATTAAAAATTTAACTACTTGATAACAATTCATATATTTTGTTGAAAATTCTTCTTTTGGTAGAAAATTAATCTTATCAGCTGAAAATTCATCTTTGTCGGTTAAAAATTCACTAGTCATTTAAAAATGCAACTATTTTGTTGAAAGTTCAATTATTTTGATGAAAATTAAACTATTTTGTTAAAATCTTCTTTTTGGTCAAATGTTATTGAAGTCATATATTTTGGTAAAAAACTTAACTTTTTTTCTTGATAACTTAACTGTCTTCTCAAAAACTTGTCTTTTTAACATAAAAATTTGAAGATTTGTTGGAAAATGCAACGGTTTTAGGTTGAAGTACAATATTTTTTTATTAAAAATTCGACCATTTGGTTTAAAATTCATCTTTGCAGGTTGAACATTCAGCTACACATATTTGGTTAAAAGTTTAACTAGTTTATTAAAAATTTTACCTTGTGGATTAAAAACTCATCTTATAGGGTAGGAAAGTCATCTTTTTCGGTTGAAAGCTATATATTATAATAACTTTATAATAACTATTTATTATAACTATTTTCTTAGAAATTCATCTCGTTTGCTCTAAAATCCAACTACTTGTTTCTTAATGCAACTGTTTGATTAAAAATTGATATTAGGGTTTTTAAAAAGTCTGATATTTTAATATTTTTAATTGAAAATAACGCAAAATTGGTAACCTAGTTCATGAAAGGCTCTAATTATTCTCTATATTTTTTCTGGATTAAAAAATGTTACTAATTTTAGTCATGCTCTCATTTTTCTCTTCGGTTTTTTTCAGTTTTATATTCTACAGACTGCAACGTTTCATGCTTTGTATCCTCTCATTCTTTTATCTTGAAGCTCATCTTATTTTTTTCTATTTTCCTGATGTTTCCTATCTAGTAGAACTGTACTTGAGGCTTTGGATTAATCCTGATAAAATTCCTTTGATGGCGCAGTACCTTGGCTCTTCTTTCGTACCATTAACCACCCATGTTCAGGTTTACAATTATTGTTGAGCTTACTATCCTGTAATATAGTCCCCGTTATTATCATTTTTGTTCTCCCCGCAATTTATAAATTAAAATATGAAAATCAATCAAAATACAACATCTTTAGCGTTCGCAGCCTCGGGCAGAAACCCTTTTTAGTTTCGGTCAGGTGTTCACCGGTCTATCATACATTTTTCCAAGGAGATGAAGAGAGAGAAATAATGGAAGGGAAAGTAGGAAATGTGAGAGAAAGTAAGGGAAGTAATGAAAAATGAAAGGAGGAAATGAGGAGAAGTGAGGGGAAATGAGGGAGAGGAAGAAGGGGGAATAAGGGGAAATGTTGAGAGGAAAAAAAACAAAGTAAGGGGAAATTAGTGGAGGGGATTAAGGAGAAGTGAGGTGAAATGAGAGGAGATAAAGCAAGAGATGTGAGGGGAAATAAGGGAAGAAAAAGTAGGGGAATTTAAAGTAAATAAAGGAAGGAAGAGTAAAGGAAGTGAGGGAAAATGAAGAGCGCTAAGTAGCGGAAGTAAGGAGGAATTAGAGGAAGAGAAGTAGGTGAAGTAGAGAAAATTATAGCAGGGAAAGTAGGGTAAGTGAAAGTGAATTGAGAAGAGGGGAAGTAGCTAAATTATGGGAAATGAGGGGAGGGTAAGTAGGTGAAGTGCGGGAAAATATGAGGGAAGTAGCGGAAATAAGAGGAAGGTAAGTAACGGAAGTGCGGACAAATGAAGCAGGGAAATTAGGGAAGTGAACGTGAGGCGAAATAAAGGGAGGAGAAGTAGGGGAAGTCAGGGGATAAAAGGGCAAATGAGGGGGAAGAAGGGATAGTGAGGGGAGGTGGTAGCTTGAATGAGTGGAAAGAGGGGGAGTCGTGATGGTGAGGAGTAATAAGGAGTGGGGAACTAGGGGAAGAGAGGAGAAATTATTGAGGGGGAGGGTAAAATGAGGGGAGTAGAAGATGGGAATGCAGGATGATTATTGGCTAGAAATTTTTGAATTCCACAGTATCTATCATGTAAAATAATATAAATGGAAAGTAGGTACAATATTTCTGATAATTGGTGAAAATTGAAATCGTAACCTCTGAATTGAAGGATGGCAGTACAGAAATAGATAACTAACATCCATATCGAAAATGGGTTTATTGCATGAAAAATATTTAAACAATAATTACACATGGTAGCAAAACGATTTTTTCCAAATATAATTTTGTGATACAATAATTAAGAAAAAAATGAATAAAATCTTGGTTAAAGTATAGTAAAAACTTTAACGTAGTAATAATTTTTTTCAACCATTTAGCATCGATATTTCTTGCAATTATTATCATTTAATGATACATAAAATGTTTTTTTTTTTTAATTTTCAGAAAAAAAAGTTTTCCTCACTAATATCGCCAATTTCGATTTTCTGTTTCTCGAAACAGAATAATTTTTTTGGATCAACCATTTTTTATTCTCATTAAAAAACAAACACGTGTCCTATGCGTACGATTATTTTTTTTCTTATCAAATTTTTTAATTAAAACACAACCAAATGTTGTTCAAAATTGTGAACCTAAATTAGGAAAATGTTATTCAATTAAACATAACCGATTTCCGGACGAAAACGCGGGCATAGCCTAAAATTGTTTTAAAATATTTAAACGTTTTTGAAAACCAACAGCTTATGATTGAAAGTACTGATTTCTAGTATAAAACGCAAACAAAGCCAAAGAATGTTAGAAAATTTTGAATTCAATAAATCTCAATAATATTTAAAAAGATAGTGTTAAATGAAAAATCTTACGATTTTTTAAATTATGTTCCAAATTGTAAATCTTCTTTTAAACCTAATACGTGTTGTTTAAGATAACCGATTTCTGGTAAAAATTGTTAGAACATAACTTAAAATTATTCAAAAATGTTTAAATTGCTTTCAGATCCAATGAATTTTTATCAAAAGTTCCGATTTCTCGTATAAAACGCAAAAAAAAAATTGTACACAAAGATTTTGAATTTAATGACTGAATGATAATCTGAAGAATTATCTTAAGAATAATGATGAACTAAAAAATCTCATGATTTAAAGATTGAAAATATGAGTTTTCGACTAAAATCACTGATATAAGATTTTGAAAAATTGTCAGAAATTGTAAATCTTCTTTTGAACCTATTTTTGTTGACCAAAAAATTGTCGGTAAAAATTGTTAACATGACCCTAAATTGTTCAAAAACTTTTGATATTCTTAAAATTTAATGATTTTTTACTAGAAATATATATTTCCTAAGTAAAACAAAATATTTAATACTTCGAAATCTAATGATTTTTTATAATTAAAAACAATTTTAGACCCAAAAAAAACACTAACGTTAAATTACAATAAATTATGTAACATAGTATATCTTGTTTTAAACCAAATATTTTCTACTTTTAACACTTTCTTTTAACACCGATTTCCGATAAAAAATGCAAGTATAATCTGAAATTTCTCAACAAATTTTTATCTTTGAAATTCAAAAATTTGTTGATATAGTACCGATTTTCAGTATAAAACGCCGAAATAATAAAAAATTTACAAAAATTGTAAATATTACGACTCTGCATTCTAATTTGAAAAATCTTACGATTTTTGAATTAAAATGTTCAATTTGTAATGAAAAATACTGACATGCCATAAAAAAAATTTCCAAATTGTAAGTCTTCTTTGGAAAAATATTTGTGTTTAAAATAACCGATTCATGGTGAAAACCGTTAACATGACCTTAAATTGTTCTACAATGGTAAATTTTAATTGAAATCTGTATCGACATTTGCTGTAAAAATCCACTAGTTTAATCTAAAATTATATAAAAATTTTAAATATTTTTCAAAATCGAATAATTGTTTACTAAAAATACCGATTTCGGATATAAAACGCCAACATAAACTAAAATTGTTAAAAAGTTGTGTATCCTTTTTTTTTGTAATAAAACTAAATTATAACCAGAAACTGTTGAAAAATTGAAAATCTTGTTCTAACATTCAAAATCTAGTATAAAACGCTAGCACAATATTAAATTATTGAAAATTGGGAAGCCTAATGATGATTTTGGTTTGAAAATTTTTTGAAATCTTAAATCTTCTTCGAAACTTTATGATTTTCAATTAAAATTTATTTTAAAAGAACTGATTTCCAGCGAAAAGCACTAACATAAAACATGTATAATATTTATAATAATTTATTAGATATTTTGAAAATTTTCATTTAACCGCGCAAGAGTATTTAAAAACCACAAATGTTTCTGTATTTGCATAATGTTTTTGTATGATTTTTATTATTTAAAGCGTTAAATGTTCTATTTGTAGATTTGATTTTCGAAATTTCAGAAAGATCTAAAACAACTTGAAAACCTAATCTGGATTCCAACAACAATGATTACATTTTATATCAAACTTTTTATCATTTCCTATCACATAGTTTCAATTCTAATAAATTATTACAATAAATTCCAATGGATTAATCATAACATACAGACAAGCATAAAAATAAACAAAGGAAAAGCTATCGAATCAGGTATGGTTGGAAAGCAGATAAATTCAATGTCAGGTGAACTAACTAATCCCAAAGTATAATTCATAACCGTTTAACTGCTTTCCCGTAAATCCTGATTTACACAAATGACTACAATTTATTAAACGTTTAAAATAATCCTAAATATCAAGAAATCAGTCATCTGCAAATAATCTAATTTTAATCTTTCGTTAAAAATAATTTCTCAACAACAAAATTATTAGTTGATATTTTAAGGAAGAAAATATTTTTATTTTGAATAAAAAAAAGTTGGATTGTACGAAATAAGATAAATTTTCAACAAAGTAGTTGAATCTTCAACCGAAACAGTCATTTTCAACCAATCAGTTGCAATTTTAACCAAAAAAGATCATTTCTACCAAAAGAGACAAATTTTCCAATAAAAATGTCGATTTTTAAACTAAAAAGACAAGTTTTCTGAAAACAGTTTAATCTTCAACCAAATACCAAAATTTTTGACCAAACAGATTAATTTTCAACCAAGAAGATAATTTTCTAATACAAAAGAGGAGTTTTTAATAATATAGATACATTTTCCACCAAATAGTTGACTTTTTAGCCGACAAGTTAAATTTTCTACCAAAAAAGACAAACTATCAACAAATTAAATCAATTTTCAACCAAATTTCAAATATGGTTCAATTTTTAAACTGCAAAATATCTGTTTTTAACCAAGAATTGAATAGTTAAATTTCAATTTACAAAAATTAATTTAAAAGAAACATTTTTTAAAGAAAGTTACATTTTCTACCAAATTGTTGAATTTTCAAGCCAAAAAGATAAAGTTTCTACAAAAAAGTTGAGTTTTCAATAAGAAAGTTATTATCAACCAAACTGTTCAGTTCTTATTCATAGAAATAAATTTTCAGTTGAAAAAAGAAATGAATTTTCAGCCAGTAAAACGAATTTTTAACAATGTAGTTCATTTTTCAACCAAAGAGATGAATTTTTTAATAGAATTATGAATCTTCAACCGAAAAAAAAAAAAAATGAATTTTCATAAGATAAGTTCAATTTTCAACTTGCGAGTTACATTTTCAACCTAAAAAGGTGGATTATCAACAAAAAATGTAAGAGTAGATATTTCTACCCAAAAATATTTTTATTTTATATAAAAAGTAGTTGTATTTATGCAAAAAAGACAAATTTTCAATGAAATACTTGAATCGTCGCCTAGAACAAAAATATTTTCTACCAAACAGTTACACTTTTAACCAATAGATTATTTTGTTATCAAAAAATAAGAATTTTTAACGAAATAAGTAAATTTTAATTTAAAATTATGAATCTTCAACCAAAAAAATGAATTGTTGAGAAAGTATTTTAGTTTCCAACCTAAAAAGTTTAGTTATCAACAAAAAAAGTAATATTTGATATTTCTACCAAAGAATATTTCAATTTTAAATCAAATTATCTAAGAAAAAAGGTGAATTTTTAACAAAATGTTGGAACCATCAACTGAATAAAATCAATTTGCAGCCAACCTGTTTCATTTTTAATTAAAAACTTGATTTTTACCCAAAAAATTTATTTTCTACAAAAAAGACAAATTTTGAACCAATCAGTTGGATTTTTAACTATAAAAGATACCTTTTCAACCAAAAATTTAATACCGTTAACCATGGATATTATGGTAAATTTTGGGCTACACATGCGACAATATTTATTCTCTTTTAGGTCGTGAAATTTCACTTTATTTTAAGAAGGACTTTCTGTAAATCGTATGGACAATTGTCGTAAGATAAAGAGCAAAGTTACAAAATTAAAAAGAAAATAAATTACATTGTTAACCAAAGTACTGAATTTTCAGGTATAATGATGAATCTTCAACTAAGTATATATTTTTTAACAGAGTAGTTCAACTTTCGACCAAATAGTTGAATTTTCGACCAAATTGTTGAATTTTTGAGACAAAAATACGAATATTCTACAAAACAGATGCATTTTTAACTCTAAAATGTCAATTTTCAACCGAATTAGTTTCATTTTGAACCAGAACGTAGCATTTTTAATAAAAAAAAGATAGAATTTCTTTTAAAAAAAAATAAATTTTTAAATCAAACGGACGAGTGTTCAACAAAATGGTCGAATTTTTAACCAAGCAAAATTTTTTAGCTAAGAGAGAAAAAAAAATCAATAAAGTTGTTGAATTTTTAACAAACTATTACAATTTGGAACCAAATAATAAATTTTTTCACCAAAGAAACTTAACTCGTCTCCAAAAATTTAATAGTAGACTTTTCAACAGAAAAGAGTGAACTTTCAATAAAAAATAGTTGGATTTTCTTCTTTTGGATTGTATTAATTCACTAAAAAATAGTGGTTTGAATAAACATTAAAGCTCATTTTTAATACTTTAAAAATATTGGTTTCAAAAGCTGGAAATATTGCTTAGAAAATAAAGACTACGCATACGCAAAATGTGTCGAAACTAGCAACATTTGGGTAAACTTTTAGTAAAACTAAATACCTATTTTTATTAACACATATTATTTTCCAAAACTAATCGCAATTCAGGTTCCACGTTTATTTAATTACCAAAATAATAATATTTGTTTATTAGGTTTTTGGTATTTTATGAATACATGATTATAACATCTAATATTAATACACATATTATAAGGTAAATTAGAAGTAACACCGTTACAATTGTCAATAAAGTAACATCATTTTTTTACATTTAATGAACAGTCGGAGAACGATTTGTTTGAAGAAACACAAATTTTTGTGGTTCAGCCATAGAACAGGTTATTATATAAACAAAACAAAAATTTAGTTGACCCTACCAAAGTTCTAGGTTGTTTTAACCAAATATTTGGATAGATGGAATATTAAGTTGAATGAACCCAAAAATTTGGTTAGGTTAATTAAATATTTTGCACAGTGTGGCCCCGATCATCGCTCCAGCTGTGGTCCTGATCGGGGTCCTCTGTAAATCAGAGTTGAGTTGAAAATTAGAAATAATTAAATTTAAAATTATTCCCTGCCTAAATTAGCAAATATTCAATTAATTTTTAGTTCAGTGATTGACCTAAAGTTAAATTGGTTAAATCTAACTTCTCGTATGCAAAGAATATGAAAAACGACAACAAACTAAAAAAAGCTTCATTTAGTTTAAACAAAATTTCTGAAAACGTATGTTTAGGGACGCATTCAATTAGTTAATAAATATAAAATTATCAAGTTAGTATTAATTATTATAGGTTTTTTTTAATATGTTAAGATTTTATACTTATTTAGATTTGAATTTGCCGCGCTAATCTCGAATGTATTCGATTAGTCTTCCATTCGATTATTTGGCAGTAGCTCAATTGGTTAGAGCACCTGACCGGAAATCAGTTGATCTGGTGTTCGAATCCCAGTGGAGCGAGAGGAGAGATATCTTTTTTTCTGAATAAATTTGAGTTTAATTAGACATTTCTTCTCCACTAATTGTTTTTAAAATGATCTTGAATTAGTACAAGTTAGTTATAGTCTATATGGGCGCAGGGAGCACCAACGGAGTCCCCCTAATGCTCGAGCTATAAAGGGTGTTGTGCCACATCCTTAACCATTCGCTCTCAGTAATTAACCCTAGACCTCTCGATAAAGCTGGGTATGTCAACCACTAATCGCCTAAGCCTACCGCATTTTCTGCATTCCATCGTGGTTTGGAACCCATCATGTGCATGTGAAAGTTGAAGTGGTTGTGCCCTGAAAGCATCTGAATCACTCTCATTATGTCTATCTTGGGTAAAGCCAGGATTTCCCTGGTCCAACCTGTACTTATAGCCCAATATGGCTTTCGCCAGTCGGCAACCCTGGGTTTGTTCCCAGTATTCTTGGTGCTTCGTCCATATTCAGATTTTGATAGTTATCCCGATGCAGCAAAAAGCTAGTCCCTCTAACAGCCATATTGTTCTCTTCTGCAAGTCGGTTCAATGACTTTTTGCATTCCCAAACTAGCTCTGATGTTATGTCTGGTTTCCCAACTGCAGTTAATTTTGCTTGGCTATCCGAGGAGATTTTACTCTGCCTACCAATAGCGCTTCCTACTAATAATGTCCTCGCACAGAGAAGGACGGCCAAGACCTCTGCCTGAAAAACGATGACATGCCACGCAAGCGGGATCCATATTCCTTTTCTTCCCTATTCTTGTTCCTGAGTCTCCCACTTCTTTGGAGCCCTCTGTGTACTTGAATTCCTCTTGAAGGTGCGTGTTACCATTTGCTTTTCACATATCCCTGCTTGTGATGCACACGCGGAATCCTGGTAAGCTAAAGCGTTTCATTTGTTTATCTTGCCTCATTAATAGAACTCGCAGTGTGCTGAGGTCACTTGAGTGCCTATTGTGGTTAGTACCCCATGTCCATATATTTGCTCTCGCCAAGCGGTCAATCGTGTCTATCTCATCGCAGCTCAGCACACAGCTCTTGTCAACCTTGGCACTTCCTACACTTTGCGCTTCTCAATTTGTTTCACATCCTTTCGATAATACTCACTATCCTGAAAACCTGCACGTGCTACTTTCCAAACCAAATTTCACCACTTCAACTCTCACACCTTCACTTGCAATATGACCGCACTAACCCCTACTTTTATACACATTCTAGTGTCCATATCACCCTCACAATCTCCTTAATTCCCAAATATCCTCCACCCCTCGGTCTGATCGTTCATTTTCTGCCAAACGTGCACCCTAAGTGTATTTATAGCTTATAAATTTTCGTTTCTATTGTAATCTATTCGAAATCCTTAAAATCTTTCAAGTCTTGAAACCTGGTGAACACAATTAAGAAAAACTACACCCAACTCAGTCGCAGTTCTATACAACACGATTACTGCAGCTAAATGAAAGTAAAACCAAAGGTATTTTAATGTTTACCCAAAAATAGTTTTACCTTTAGCATATTTATAGAAGTGTTATCTTTTATATTAATTTGATTTATTGGTTATCTTTTTCATTTTAATATTATTATTAATATATAATATTAATAAAGCCTACAACATATTGGGCTGGATCCATTTTAGGCCTAAGAGAAAAAAACATGATGTAATATATATTAAGTACCTAATTTATAAAACGTGTGATTAAAATATGAATGGATGGAAGTCATATATTTTATTACTCTAATTTTTAGTTAGAACAGGAAGTTTGCGGAAAAATCATGATTCCCATTCAGAATAGTGAATCTTCTAACTAAAATTACAATTCTTACTTTTAAAAATGTCATTTCTAAAAGAATTTTCATTCAGAGTTTTAGATAAGGAATTTTGTAAAATATTCATATTTTAGAAAGTATAATAATTTTGAGGCCGAACCTAAAATTTCCTTAATGAATTATAATTCTCATTTTATGTTGACTTCAGAAAGGAAATTCATAATATAATTCTGACTTTGAACAGAGCATTTCCGTGAAGGATGATAATCTTTATTCTCAAACAGAGATTTTCTGTAAAGAATTATAATTTTATTGAAATAAATTACCCAATCGGACAGAAATTTGGAAGAGAATTTCAATTCTGATTTAGAAGAAAGAAAGAAAAAATCGCTGTACCAAGTCAGAATTCGTCACGATTATAATAGAACATTTCTTGAATAAATATAATTTTCATCGTTCTAGACCTTCCTATTCTCCTGACCAAATCCGTCTGCCAGACCTCATTTTTTAAGCCATACCGTCTTGTCAAGATAAAAATATGAAAAAAATGTTAATTTAATTGAAAATTAATCTTTTTTAGGTCAAGATTTAACTAATTGATTGAAAATTCATGTATTTTGATAAAAATTGATCTTTTCGGTTTAACATTCATCTCTTTTGGTAGAATTTTCACCTTTTTTGTTTAAAAATGCAACTTTTTTGCGAGAATTAATGTGATCTGGTTAAGGGTTAAACTTTTTCGTGAAAATGTTATGCTTTAGATTAATTTACTATTCATTTATAACTACTAAGAATACTGTTCAATGCGACACGTCGCGCTGGATTCTCATGATTGAGCTAACACGAAAAATAATTCAGAAGAAAAAGTTTTCAAAAGGAAACGGCAGATTTGGATATTTTTAATGAAAGTTAGTATTAGCAGTAACACAATGTGTTATTGAATGACTCATGTTTTTTTTCAAAATTACATTAAATTTATTTTCGGTTAATTGCAGTGAAAACACAACTTTTCTCCTAATGAGAATTCTATGTTAAAAGATGTTGTTTTATAAAGTAATTCTCTTTGTTTGATAAACTGGGTTGTAACCGCTAACAAGGATAAATAGATAATAAGACGACTTTTGGACGGATATTATACAAATTTTTCATACATAAAAGTTTTGCCTGAAAAGTGTTTTTTCAAAGATGAATTTTATATTTATTCTTTATAAATTATTCAAATCTGCGCTTTTGAAGGTAGAATAATATAAATATATACGCTTAATTTGAACATTAATTATCTGAGCTTCTCAAGGTGAAATGCATATGCGCGTGCGACAGTTTCATTTCTATGAAATATTTAAGGTCATACTAATTAAAATTTGTCGTATCAAGAAGCCCCGCTGTGATACATACACACAATTTATGCTCGGTAAACGGAAAACACAAATATCTCAGAAAAGTATATATATAAGAAATCTCAGAATAATAATTGGTTACGCTGATCTCAAAATTCTGCGTTAATCAGTTTTTCTAAATTTCGAAAAAAATGAGGACATTTTATATTCTGGTCCTAACCTTAAACGTTATTCTTAATTGTATTGGTAAGTGATTTAATCAATATCTTGCGTTCCACCATTTCCTACAGTATAATTAGTTTAGAAATAATAGCTTAATATATTTGGAGATATATTTATGGATACCCTGTAAATATTTAATCAATGTAATCTCGCAGTGCGCATAATAAAGCTTCCTTCTTTTACATTTTTATATATGCGTCAAATATTCCTGAGCGTTTTTAATTGATCATTATTAGCACCTTGATAATTAAATTATTGGTTTTCGAACCGAAATAATAATGGAAAATTTTAAGCTTTATATAAATATATTACATCTGCGTGAAATTATTTCACGTCTGCACAAATCTATGTACATATGTACATATGTATGTCACTTGACTTGGTCAATGTCGTTGTTAGCTTGTATCTGGCGTGCGCAAGAAACTCAAACGTCCTTTTTGTCTCGGCCAATCAGAATCGCCGTATACATAGAAAATCGGTTTATTACGAACTGAGTATACAGTTGACTAATCAAGGATTATTAAATAATGTTTAAATATTATTTGGTGGCGATTACCTACCGTAAACCATTGATGGACTGCAACCAACTCATACTAAATAAAGTGGTTATTTTGTAATTACAAATCAATAAATCTTTTTTGCCTTCTTACAGAAATTTCATTAGGTACGTCGCCCAAAACAAGGGATTTCCTGACAAACTTTGGGATGAGTAGTGAACATGCGAATCATCAAGGTAAGACTAGTAAAAATAAAAATTAATAACGAAATTTTGAATTATTGAACAGCTTACAACTGTACAGAACAATCAATGATCGTTTGAACTGGAAATTGTGTTACATGCGTGGAATCTTGTTTCCAATCATTATACAAAAATATTAAAGGGAACAATGTAAAATGTAGACACACTACAAAGGAACACTTTATTTCAGACCACTCATAATTCTGCACAAATAAACTTTACGCAACGAATACCTGCAAATTCCCTTGATATCTTTTACATTTCTTTAAATTGCATTGCAGTCTTGATTTAATTCGAATTTCCGATCGTTTCAGTTTGTTTGGGACCCAAAAACTACAGTTTAAACTATTTTGAAAATAAAATAAAATTTTACAATTATTTTTGCAAGGAGTATAGAACAAAATTTGGGAATAAATGAACAAAATTATTTATGCATGAATATTAAACAGGTGCCCCTGTGCAGTTTTAAATAATTGAGTGAATATTAGATTGCATTAAAAGAAATACAAAAAATAAATTTGGAGAAAACTGTACCTCATGAACAGAATATTATTTTTATTTTTTTATTTGCAATTTGAAATTTATATGTATACATTTGTTTAAGAAATATAATCTGTAAGTTACGTCAATATGTGAATTAGGGATACCCCTAAGAAATAGGAATGGATTCTCAGAACACGATATTTCTTAAAAAGAAAAATAATTTCGAAAAAAGGTGCAAAGTAATTGAAGGAAATTACATTACTGTACAAGGCACTACAAGTAGTACATGTGGAAATCCCAGATAATATTGGATACAACTTTTTTGTCTCCTATCACAATCTAAAAAATAATTTATTTGTTCGAAAGTATAAGCGTCTTGGGGCACCTTGACATGCCTTATGAGGCGCAGCCAGGATTTCCTGACTGCTAATACATTCGAGTCCGGCATTACATAAAAAAAACGCGACTATATATTTTTTTCCAAACTTGCTCTGGGGTGAACCCGGTTTTTCATCATCAGCCACGGACTATGTCAAATGCACGATGAGATGGGGATGTTGTAAATTGACTTAATACGATGCTTAAAATCTTTTGCGATGATGTTGTAGGTACAAAATTAGGAGCATGATCTACTTTGGATTTCGTACGTACAAGGCGGTATAAGAGGGGTGGGTGGAAAGGTATAGATTTTTTTATCAATCTAGAACTATTATGCCGTTAATTTGAGAAACACGTTCGTTTTACAACACTGCTCCGATCTAGGTCGCTGATCAATCTCTCCAGTTGGACTCCAAACCGTCCATTAATTTTTTTCTTTCTCCCATTCATAATAAGACCGACTCCTTGATGACCATGTGATTCGCTATCTACTCTTGAGCATAATTGAAGTCCTTTTTTTAAATCTGTATTTCCTATTATTCTACTCTCGCATCCCTTTATCTTTGTTTCAGGAACACATAAGATAGTAAGTTTCCTTTCGTGCATTGTTTCTTGTAATTTTTCCTTGTAATTGTCTTTCCATAGAATCTTGCATGCCTCTACCGTTCAAACACTGTCTCCAGTCATTGCCTAAAATTTGACCTTCAACTTTACCAGAAGCATGCCTTTTGTGAACGACAGTTTTGAGCCGTTCCGAGGCTGCCCTATTGTTTGTAGTGTTCATTGTTTGAAGTATACGCCCAACTACCAACTTGATGCGAGAAATGTATTTTGCGAGTTAAACTCCTGCTCAAAATAATTAGCCAGTTATCGTAAGATGAAAAGTCAAGTTATAAAGCCAGTCCCTCTGACTCTGGTCAATGTAGGAAAAGTATAGAGACAGAACCAGAAGTGCAGAAAGACATGGTTGGTTCGTGTTGTGTCTACTAAGGAGAACAAGAGCCTTCAGCACCACACTATCAGATGAGAAAATGTGTACATATCTCCAAAGTCAGTTTAACTGGATATGGGGAAAGATTTCTTGAGAATTTGTTGAGCAGTATCTTCGGTTTATTTTGGTCTTACATTTTTTGAATCTTCTGAAATTTTCCGGAAATATTACAAAAACTTCATGGTATTACATAAGATCTGACATTTCGTGAAATTCCAGAAAGTCAATCTAAACACCCTGGTAGCTATCAAAATCCCTCAAAATCCTCAAGAATCTTATCAAATTTTCCTAACACAACAATGGATTGGGTACAAGAAAAATTTATATTGAATTTTCGGTGAAAACTATATAGCATTAAAATACGCTAAGATAGTTATAAACAATAATAATATGTTTGAAAAATTATATTTTTTAAATTGCATCACTTATTACCTTACGCTAATTAAAAAGTGGATAAAACGTGGAAAATTATAGGAAAAACTTCAACTGTCTAGCATTATTCTGAGCAGATATTGTGACAAATAATAATACATTGCTTAAGCAATCATTTGAGGTAAATTTAATTCATTGTTGGCTCGCTATAACTCAAAAGTTAATAATAAGTGCAAGGTTGAAAAAAGAACGCGACTTTTTAACTTTATCCTAACAGAGAAATGCTAAAAACAATAATAAATTGTTTGAAGAATGTATGATAACATCCAATTATTATTAGTAGAATGCATTATTTTATGTATCAAGAACTCCTAAATCTCTAGAGTTAAAAGTTTCTTAAATGCTGACCAGGCCACCGTCGCGCTAATTGTTCATGAGTCCTAGATTCATAGAAATGCTTTAGACAAAACGTACAAAATCGTCCATTTTTCAAGAAAAAGAACCGTTTTAACTATTTTTCAACTAGTCGTCAATATAGAAAGCTTTGAATATTTTTTAAAGCAATACCTATTGCCAAACAAGATTAAATGCTCGAGTTATCAACTTTAATTATCTAATTTTTTTAATGTAAATATTGATATCAATATTTTCTGTCATAATTTAATAAAAATCTTATTGCATTTTTGACTAAAATTCTAGGGTTATTGCAACAAGTTTAGAAATTCATCTTTGGTGAAACACAAGGAAAATTTAAATGTCTGTTTCTTCTTTCAGATTCGGGTGCACAGTTTGAGCGTTCGCCCTCTGGCGCTCCTATTCCTAGTATTTCTCTTTTCGGGACTTCTTATTCTCCTGCCAGAGCTCATTTTCCGGTCCGGTCTTCTCCTCCTTCCGAGCTTCCAGTTCGTGCCAGGTCTAGGTCTCCTCCTGAGAGGAATTCTACTTTAAGGGTACTTGGATATGAACTCCAACAACTTAGATTTATCCGGCTTATTCCCAAGACGAATCCAGACCGGCGTTTTGAAATTCGAAGATACACTTTTCCTCCCGATAAACCAATTTATGTGAGAGGAAGATATAAAGTCCTTTTTCCCATGCCAAACAAAGAACAAACTGTATTAACATCATCTAATGGTGACGTGTTTGGCATAGTGGAGGGTGATAAAAATCTTCGTGCAATGTTTGGCATGAGAGCTGGCTCTCAAAACCGGGCAAAAATAAACATGAACACCGACGAGGTTGACTTTATGACCCCACAAGAAATTATGGATTCTCCCGCAGGAAACTATGGTCGAATCTCAAGGAATTTTCATACAGAAATTGCAACTGGATTTCTTCCCTGAGATATTGTGCATTTGTACAAAAAATAAAAAGCTAAGATTTAATATTTTCTGTAATTTTTTGTGAATTACGTTCATAATTGAAAATTGATCTTTGTTAGTTAAAAATCCATGCATTTTATTGATGCTTCGTCTCTTTCATAGTAAATTAATCTTCATGGTTAACAATTTGTTTTCATTTGAAAATTGAACTATGTGGTTTAAAATAATTAATAATAAATAATAATTGAGAGAAGCATCAAGTGAGGCGACCCTTAATTTAAACGGTCGCACCTCCTTCCTAATCTGAGTGACCTCATCCGCATTAGCAATAGTAGAACTTTCAAGTAAATTAATTCTGCGAGAATTCTCAGAAATATCTGTCCTAATTTCTGGAACAGTGGTGTAATTCTAGAGATCTAATTATGCTGCATCGTTTCGAATTCCTTAAAAAGGTTTCTCATCAATGCCTGCAGCAGCACGGCTGCTTGCCTCTGAGCTTGTATGGACATTCTGTAAATCGCCGCAACGTATGCAGGTGGCAGGGTTGCAGCAGTGACAGGGGCAGGAGACTGGAAATTATCAAGGCGCTTTCAACTAGATACAAAGAGGTGTCGCTAGTATCCGGTAATCTGCAGTTCATGCCAATTGACACGTTCAATCCCTTTTTCAGATCATCAAATGGTTTTTTTGATAATGCGACATTGATTCAGGCTAAGTGGCTAAATACTTCACACTTTATGCAAGGAACGATGTTCGGCGTTTCTCTGGAGATTGAATTATTGTACTCGAGACAAGCACCCATTATTAGATATAATAGCTGCGCGAGATCTGTTAAACTCCAAAACTGGAAAACCTTCCTTCAAGCACCAAGGAACCCAAAACCATATAAAATACCAAATCGTCAAGAAACGAACAGGGCCGCTGACTTCTCCTTCTACATTCTCATCCTAATGAGAAGGTATTGTTTTTATGTAAAATTTGACTCAGTCGGGTTTCATCAAATCTCCACGTTTTGAGACCCCCTGAGTCAGAAAAAAACTATTTTTACGAAGGTGTCTGTACGTCTGTCGTTCGGTCTGTCCATCTGCCTGTCTGTAGTAGGTTGTAGGCACGATTACTTTCGACAACTTGATCAGATTGGATTGAGCTTTGGCTGTTCGTAGTACTCAGAAATTTGAACAATTTATCCTAACGCTGACAAATATACTCATAGGCAGAAAAGTGGAGAATCTCGGATTTTTACAGCATATGTAAATGAGGTCTCCATTTTATCTTGCCTGAAATTTCGCGTTGAACCTGAGTTTTTTTTCTGCCAAAATATTGATTCTTAAAATAGTCCAAAGTACTGCTTTCCTGCGATTTTGTTGAATGAGGTAAAGACTAACTGGAAGATAGCCTTTGTGATTTGACTGCGAGAAAGTGCGAGAAAGTGCTGTGCTTATCAATCATAATTATTATAATTACATTATATATTTATTTTTTGATTTTACCGTGAATAAACTATATAAACTCAATTTTTATCCACCATTATCAAGACCAGATAATAAATTATTGAAAAATTGTATTGTTGTAGATCACCCAACAACGCTATATAAAATAATCTCAACCATTATACTCCATGAATTTTGATAAAATGTATTTGTTTAAAATCTGTTGAATTAAAAAATATATTTAACGGAAAGCAACAAGTAAAATTGTGGAAAGGTTTTCAAAGATCGAAATTAGCTATTGCTCATTGAGATTGGATAAAAATTAAGATACGTTATAACAAGGTTGAGACAAACACTAGATGTCAAATGGTATTGTTAGAAAAATAATTCGTCCTCAAAAATGTATTGTTCTCTTCTTCAAAATACACACAAAATAATTACTGTTATATTTTTTTTCTGAAGTCATTAAACCGTTTTCCACTTTGAACGTCTTGAAATGTCAATTCTATATCTCTAAAGCTTTGAGCTAGTTCTAGAAAAAGTTTCATCGATAAAAGAAAAAAATACGTGGTAACGTTTTTTCTAAGGGCTATAATTTAAGGTTGTGAGCGTCTCAAATGTCTCAATTTGCTAAAAGTAGACATTTACAGGGTAGCCCAAGTTATAACACAATATTTATTTTCTTTAATGTCACACTCACATAAGTTACTTGCAACATGTTCATCCTACTCCGGATCACAGACAACATTACATTCCAGTTTTACATGTTTTTATATATGCGAAATATCTTCGGGACGAAACTTGTCTATAAATAGTATTTTAAAATTGTTTGAAAATGGGTAATTGCTGCCCACGGGAGTTTCCTTGATTTCCTCTGGGGTCATATCTTCAACCTTGCCGCTGTCCATGTTTATTTTTACCCATTGCAAGCCACTTCCGTCCCCCAATTTTGCAAGACAGTCGCCATTGGTCGTCGATAGTACAGATTGTTCTTCGGTTGACATGGAAAAAAGGATCTTGCTTCTTCCTCTCAAATGAATGGGTTTATCGGAAGGAAAATTGTATATTCAAATTTCGAAAAGTCGGTTCGGGTTCGTGTTGGAAATAAACCGAATAGATCTAAGTTGTTCAAGTTTATATCCGAGTGTCCATGAAGAAGAATGACTGGCAGGTGGAGAATTGGACTTGATGAGGAGGCTCGGAAGGAGGACAAGAACAGACCAGAAAATGAGGTCTAGTAGGCGGAAGAGTGCTTTCAGGATATTAATGTCTGGTAGGAGAATAAGAAGTTCTAGAACGAAGAAGACCACGAATAGGGGCAACAGTAGATAAATTGTCGAACTGTGCACCCAACTCTGCAACAAGAAACAAAAGATAGAATTTTCCTGGTATTCTCTTCTGGCATACTCTGCCAGAATTCAATTTTCTCCTCCGGAGAGAGAAGTACCCTAAATTGTTTCATCAACAGGATTTACAAGATTATATGTAGGAGAGCAAGACATTCCTCCTCGGCTCAAATCCTTAACTCTTTTTCAGGCGGAAAAGTACAAAGGCATCTTGACATCCTAATTATATTGATTTATTATTCGTTAAAACCATAATTTCCAAAATCCCCAATTCTCCACTTCACGAAATTAGTAAATTCCCGAAATCTTTTGTTTTTGTATCGACTTGCAAGCGTGGCAACACTTCGCGACCTTGCTATACCCTCCTAAACTTAGACTTGACATTGCTTGGTCCGTGAAGACACATCCTCTCCTGATAAGACGATTTCCAAAACCAAAATAATAACTGCCATACACAAATGAAAACCTGGGAAAGCTTCACGTAAAGATGGCATTGCTGCTGAATTTGATAGAGCGTTTACAAATATAAAATCTTGAATATTTGTTCAGGAGAGTCATGGATGTTGGAGGTCCCCTCAAATTCGATAAATATCCTTGCATGCATGCTATTCAAAGAATGTGACAAAAAAGATTAAGCCTTTTATAGAGCCGCCGGAGTTTGTATAGACTATATTTTTGTTTTGATCTCCATCTTCCAGATCCATATTTCTATTCCTGGTAGTAAGGCCTTTGTCTGTTCTATTGATTACAAAAAAGCCTTTCCCTCAGTCAACCATGATCTGCTCTGGCGCAAATTATTGAGCTTAGGTGTCAGCATTAGCCTTAGCTTGAGAGTTATTTCTTCACGACCACCCCAGGACCATTTTCCGCGACTGGTTATTGAGTTGCGTAACTGTGTTCAGCAGAAACCCTAGGTATTACGGAAGAGTTTCAGTTTTCTAATCTAATGTTTCAAAAGTATTAGAAATAAACTTCATTGTTTATTTAAGCTATTATCATTGAGTCAATGAATTATCAAAATTTATATTTGTTTATCACAGGCTTCATAGTCTTTCTCCTATTCCCCTCTTTCCTCCTCTGTTTTCGTGCAATCACTTAAATGTAAACTGCATTAGCAATTGTTCATTCGAAATTATTTTTCCGTATACAAACAATTGAAATAGTTTCCGTTAGAAAGGATTGGCCGCGAAACTAAAAGTTCCACTTATAAATTCAGATAAATTTTGAAATTCACGTCCGATACCAAACAAAGTTGGATAATTAGGGCGGCTTTTTCAGAGATGAGAAATTTTTTTTAATTACCAATAATTTTGGAGAGAAATGAAATAATGAACGCTAATAGTTCTAAGAAAACAAATTTTAGATTCAAAGGTTCAGCTGTTTTATTGAAATCTTTGTGGTTTCCTAGAAAATTGGACTGAGTTCACTTTTTGTCAGAAAATTCCAAAACTTTTTTGCAGACGAGTCGTTTATTATTATCGAAAGTTCAATCCTATCGATCAAAATCCGTACTTTTGGATTGAAATTTCAACAGTTTGTTAAAAATTAAAATATTTGTTTGAAAATAAAATTCTATGTGGAAAATTCATGTATTTTGGTCATTTTGGTTCATCTTGTTAAATAAAAGTTCTACTTTTTGATTGACAATTTAATTATTTTGTTAAAAATTTAACTTCTTTGTTGAAAGGTTGTCTTTTTCCATAGAAAATTTAGGACTTTTTGTTGCAGATTCGTCTTTTTGGCTTGAAAAATTGATCTTTTTTTTTGTTGAAAATTTATCTTCATTGGTTGGATATAAAACTTTTTGTTGAAAATTCAACTATCTTCTAAAAAATTCAGCTTTGTAGCTTGAAAATTTAACCATTTGGCTGAAGATGCCACTCTTTTTGGTGTAATTTTAATATTTTTGTTTCTAAAATCCGATCATTTGGTTGAAAATTCATCTTTGTAGGCTGGCAATTCAATTATTTGCTTAAAAATTCAAATATTCAGGTAGAAAATTCTACTGTTTAGTTAGAAATTAAACGATTTATTTCAAAATGTAACTATTTCGTAGAAAATTAACTTTTTGATCAAAAACTCATAATTTCGGGTTAAAACTTTAGTTATTTTGTATAAAAATTCTCTTTTACATGAATCAAGAACTATTACGATAAACTATTACCATAAGCCGCCTGACCCCGGGCTATCGGCTTTCCCCAAAATGTAAGTGGCAGTAAATATTATTGTCTTTTTACAATAATCATTATAATTGAAATTTCTCGAACAAACTTGGAATTTTAAATTAGAAACCCACATCGGACAAATATATACAGGATCGCCCGCCAAGTCAACTTAACTTGAATTAATATAAATGAAACTCAGGTCGGGTACAGCCAAGAAAATAATGACTTAACCCACTAACACAGAAAGCGATCACGATAACTTGGACTTGGAAGGTGCTGCAGCACTTCCAATGCAAAATATTAATTCGGATAAGGCCACTATGAGACCAATATTTGCAATTATGGTCCCACCTCCACCAAAAAAGACGATCACTATCCCTAAAATAATGAACAGATCGATAGGTCGCGGTATGGGTATCGCGACAAATAATATGGAAACCCGAATAAATGAAAATGAATCAGACAAAGACAGATTTACTCGAACAACATAGGCTGAACCAACTCAAACTCAAAAAAACCAACCCCTACTTCATGAAATTACTTAAATCCCGAACAGAAGTTTTGACCCAACAAACGATACTTTTTTCTGGGATCACCAAAATTTACCCACAATAGGCGCATTCGTAGAAAGGCGTAACATAAGAGAGAGAAAATACAAAACAGTTCACCTAGAAAATATAAATAGGTCAAAAAATCGTCCCCAAATCGACAACGAAACTTTTGATTGCGATTTCTTTTTGCGAAACAATCGACACTACATTCTAGAAACAGATAAACTTTTAGAAATTATCGAGTTGAATGAATTTATGAACCAACAAAATGAAAAAATTTTTGAAGAAAGGGGGAAAAAGGCAAAGAATTCAAGACTTAGATTCGGTCACCCGCTAATAGCTCTTTCGAATATGAAAAGAAAATAATGTAATCAAACAAGAAGTATTAACTTGAGACTAGAATACACAGACGACAAAGAAACATTACAGGACAAAAGAAACTCAAACCAAAACAGACGACGTAGACTCTCAACAACAAGGGAAAGGTCACAGAGAAATCCTACAATTCACACAAATAACACAGATGTGGATAGCAAACCTGGAAATAATCTAAATAATGAGAAATTCCAGCAAATTATTTTCCTTTGATATGATACAAACGCCGTTCCAAATTATGACTAATCCACCTATTAAATTCAGAAATAATAAAGATGATAGTCCCGCGCATTTTTTGAACGAATCAAAAAGATTTAAAAGACGATTCAAAATAAGCGAACGCAAAATCTATAAAATTTGGGCGTACTACTAATAGTAAATGCAAAAGAATGGTGCGAAATAAACAAAATTCATGAAAATGTATATCTGATTTCAATCGAAGATTTTAAAAACGCGTATATCGATGAAAGGTTTTCGAGAAAAGAAATAAAAAAATAAAATTCTTCAACCGAAAAGGAAACCAAGACATCCACTCTTACCTAACAGAAATTAGAAAACTCCTTACTAAACTCTACCCTAGAAAAATCTCAGAATTGGACCTACGCAGAACTTTCAAAAACCTTAGCATCGAATATAAAATTTACATTGAAAGGAACGATTTTGAAACTTTTGAACAATTAGAGGTCTTAGGTACAGAATGGAAAACTTAGCTAGCCAAATCACAAATTCGAGGCTAAGTTTTTCAAATTTCTGAACCTATAATGGATGATAAAAATGAGCAAAAGATTAATAACCACAACGGGCATGAAAAAATCCAGCAGATAGTAAATACGCTGAAAAGGAAAATAATAATGGTCAAAATAATAGAAAAAGCGGATATCAAAACCAAAATTACCAGGGTAGAAAACAATACAAAAATCGATTTCAATTTTCACCAGTTGGACTTTCATCCCTACATCTTCAAAATCAATATCAACAAAACATCAGACCTAGATTCCTACGTGGTTTCCAATCAAATTACCAACCTAGCTTCACAAATAATAGACCAAGATATCAATTGAATCCTTATAATCAAATCTTACCAATGTTTAATCAAATCCTATCAAGGCAAAATCAATGTCAAAATAATCTAATGATTGAATTCCCAACAGAAAAAGTGAAAAATAACTCAGAAAATAATAACGGTAAACAAAACTTCCAAAAACCAAATCAGGGTAATAAAAATCAAAAATCGAGTAACAATAATAACAAAGACTCACAAGACACGAAAAGTTATATCTCAGACAAGAAACAGGACTCAAATACAATAACAAATGAGAACACAAATAATTCAAATTATCATTATGGTGGTTTAACGGGCTATCTTAAAAGAGAATGTCCTTATCATCCTTATTAACCAGGGAAACTGGAAGGGCGGGTATTAGTGCCAAAAATACTACAACCTAGCATTGAAGCGCCGGAAACCTTAAATTCGGGTAAAGATGAAATGACGGAAACATGTTTTTATCTACTGTCAAAATTCGAAGGTACTTGATTTCGAATTTTAGCGGATACTAGTGCCACAAATTTATACGCTGGCAAGGAATTGTTGGAAAAATTCTAGAATTCCTAATTTTCAATTTCTAAACCCATCTTGCGAAAATTAATATTCGCCACCGGCGAAACGGTCGACATAATTGTTCAAGTAGTAATCACAATTAGAGTCGGTGAACACACAAAACATGTTATGTTCAGGCTAGTCCCAAAATTGAATTCTGTAGGCATTTTAGGCACGGACATACTAAAAGCCCTATGGATGATCCTAATTTATGACTCTGAAACTTGTCGGTTACCAGGGAGTCCCCCCCACTTACTATTTAATGGAAACTCATTCAAGCTCACTTTCATTCTTCATAAATGAGAATAAAACTAAACCTGAAACTGAATTAAAAGAGAATGAGGAAGTTGAAAATAAAAAATTTAGATAAAAACCTGTGATTAAAAAAGAAGAAATTAGGAAATTAGATAAAATTCCGAAATCCGAAGGTAGTATTGACCTCAAAAGTATTAGAGAAAGTATCAAAAGTAGTCCAAAGGTAAAACATTGCGAAATCCCCGTTGAACTTGTCAATGCTAACCAATCCCCAAAATCAAAAACGCCCAAATCCCTGTAACAAATTTGAGGAAAGATATCTTGAGCCTAATAAGCATCCCCACAAGCAGCAAATTTCAACACCTAGAGAGCATTCCTACCGAAGACACTAGCGACAACTCAAGCACACAAGACTCATTAGGCTTAAGTAAGCCGAGAATTAAGGAGAAGAATAAGGAAAGTAAGTTAGAAAAAATGGTTCACAATAGCAAATAGGAGGATACATAAAAGGATAGCGATGGTAGCCTTTGGAAAAATCAAAAAGATGCTAATCCGAAAAAATTAGAAAAAGAATCTCAAAAAGAAAATGAGATATCGGAAATTGATAACAGAAATCAATGGGTTAGTGTCAAAATTAAAGCAATAAGATGGAATAATATTTCAGATAGGTTAGGAAAAATCGACGAACAAAATTTTTGTTCGCCAGACTATTGCGAAGGTATTGTTGAGCTTAATGAAAGGCAACGATCCCAATCTGGAAAACTTTTGGAAACCAAAATTAAAATACACTAGAGGAAAGAAAATTCGGCAACTCATTTAACGAAACCTAAAATTGACATCCGAGGCAACGATCCCACTAAAGAGCGATAGTACCACGTGAGCCCAAAAATTAAAGAAGTAATTCATCAAGCAGTTGATAAATTATTATAACAGGATATAATGTGACCTTCCTGTTCCGATTGTTCCCATCCTCAAGTTATGATAAAAAAAAACAGGGAAAGACTATAGATTCTGTTTAGATTTCAGAAAGGTTATTATTATTACTAAAGAGACAGCAACCCAATCCCACTCATGGCAGCAATACTGGATACACTCACATCGGCAAAATTAATTTTCAAAATTGATTTGAAGTTAGCTCATTTATAAATACCTTTGAAAGAAAACTTGAAACGAATAACAGCATTTACAGTCCATAGAAAAGGCATGTACCAATTGAAAAGGATGCCATTTGGTTTAACCAATGCTCCAGCCACTTTCAGGAGACTTGTGGACAAAGTTATTACTCCAGACGTAAATCCAAACGTTGTTTGTTATTTAGATGACATAGTTATTGTGCCAAAGGACTCCAAATAGACGATGAAAAATCCAGCCAATCCAATAATTCCCTAAACTTAAAAACATTAAACAATTGCAGCGCATTATAGGGATAGCAAGTTGGTACAGAAAATTTATCGCAAACTTTGCTAAAATAATAGAACCGACAAACAGATTACTTTAAAAAGATAAGTCATGAGATTGAGGATTAGAGCAACATGAAGCCTTTCAGAAAATTAAGGACCTCTTAACGTCAGCATCAATATTGACATGCACAGATTTTACACAAACCTTCAAACTAGAAACCGATGCGAGTAACACGGGGCTCGGAGCCGTCCCTACGCAAACAATCAAAAGCGTGAATTCATAATCTCTTACGAGAGTAGAAGTTTAAACGGCACAAAATCTACATACTAGGCATCCAAAAAAGAATGTCTAGTTGGTAGTTTGGGCCATACGAAAATTCAGGCCATACTTAGAAGGTTATAGTTTTAAAGTAATCACAGACCACTCAACGTTAAAGTAGCTGTTCAGCCTAAAAAATGCCACTGGCCGATTCGCCAGATCGGCATTGGAATGACTGGAATATGGCTACGAATTCATATATCGTGAGGTTGGTTCAAATTTCATCCCTGATGCTCTCTCGGGATCAGGAGAACCAGTAAAAAGCATAGCATTCGTGTTAGCTTGTAACGTGGAAAGAACCCAAAAGCAGACGTTAGCGACAGGGCAGATGACTGGTACTCTACTAAAATCAGACAAGTGAAAAAAAGACCCAAAGAACACGAAAAATGGCGAATCAGAGACTCGTAACTCTCTTTCTACAGAACTGACCTCTTAAAATCTACTCTCTTACCAGACTTTTACCAATGGAAACTCGGTTTACCTAAAAAATTACGAAACCAAGTTCTAAAAGAAAACCAGGATGACATACAAGCAGGACACTTAGGTTCCGAAAAAACGCATGCGAGAACTTGCAAGTACTACATCTGGCACGGGATGCATTCGAAGATAATCAAATACGTTAAAAATTGTAAAACATGTCAAAGAACCAAACCAAGTAACCAACTGAAATTAGGGTTACTGTGAAAAACAATCGTGGAAAAACCATGGACCATGATTGCTGCAGATATCATGAGCATGCAATCGATTTCAAAAAAGAGTAGAAATCAATAATGATTAGTTTTTGTTGATTATTTTACAAAGTTGGTACATATAATTCTGAAAATAAAAGCCAACGGAATCACAATAGTGTCGGAATTTCATGAGCATGTCACTTTGCGTTGGGGAACACCGCGGATCCTCCACACTGATAATAGCACGGAATTTGTCAGCGAAGTTTTAAGGGAACTAACCGAAAAATTCGGTATCAGGCACACTAAAATATCACCCCTAAGCCAAGCCAACCGAGCTTTACAATAGGACAATTGAACAAATGATTAAAACCTACATAGATGACGATCAATCCATCTGGGACGAACATATAGACGATTTGAAGTTTGCAATAAACACTAGCGAAAATTCGTCGACCCAATTCACACCGGCATTTTTAAATTTAGGTCGCAAATTAAAACCACTTTAATCCTTCAAAAAAATATAGAAAACGATAAAGAAATCGAGCTAATGTTGTGCGTCGGAAATTCAATCGAACTGAAGTCGATTAGACTTTTAATTCCCTAAAAGAAAGTGAAACTCCAACCGCGAAAGATCTTTTTGACAATTCTCATGGTTAATCAGCATCAACCTCATGTACCAGCAGGCGAGCTCACACTACCTAACAAGCAAGAAACACCTCTAAAAATTCTCATAGTCAACTATCATCATGGTGAATTACCAGCAGAAGATTATATGTTACCTGCGCACCAATCAACACCTGCACATGTCTACCAGAGGAAAATCCTACCGACGGAAAAATTAATTTGTCAAGGAACCTTTAAAATACCCCCGTGAATCCCCAAATCTGTTACTTGACCAGTTGAAAAGGGGTCAATAATGCGAATTGGAATATGAAATTGAAAAGTTTCAGTCAATGAGTTAAGAACTCATAATATTTAATTTCTTAAAAACTCGCAAATCAGGTCTTTCTTCATTTCAAGGTGGAGATCTGTATGAGCAGTTTCTGCTACCTGAAGGTCTCCAGAGCATATAAAATTTGAAAGTAATATCCAGTAGAGTGAAATGAAACTAAATTAAGCAACATAATCCTCCTCTATTCACATCAGCTATCTCCCTTCCAATTCTGTAATTTCCTAAATTTAATAGACTTTAATATTCTGTATACAATTTTATTCAAATTCATTTGTAGAATATGTTGTGTGGTTACCTTGATCTTCAGAAGTTATTCTCATCCTTGTTTTGAAGTCCTAGATTTTGTTGAAAAACGAGCAAGCCTTTTTAAATTATTAATTGCTTTTAACCGGATGAGTTTGTGCTCTACCGGATGTAACGATATTAATATCTTCATAGAAAAAACTAGGGATTTAATTTTGTTTGATTTTCTTACGAATTAAACTGTTATAATAACGAATGGATGCAAATAAAGTGACGTAAGAGTAATTTTCAGTCAATAATGTTCTTATTTGATAATATGCCATAATTTCCATACATTATTTATACACTTTTCTTGATTCCTATTTTTGGCACCAGTCAATGGTTTCCAAACATATGCATAATTTTTTTCGTGAATAGTACTGATGGTGGATGGAAGTTTTGGTGGCCGTGATTTTGGGTGCGATGGTGATTGTGGTGGTGATTGCCGACGTAGACTCTTCTCCGCACGCTCGATGGTATTATGAAGGGAGGAAGTTTTTGTTAATAATTTTTTTTGAAGTTGTTATTCAGCTGGAAGTGATGAAATTTCGATTTTCGATATTTTCCAAATTGCACGAGGGAAATTTTTGTTGACAATTTTTTTTTACAGTTTTATTGAGTTGGAAGGGAGGAAATTTTTTTTACTAATTTTTTTAAAACATTTTTATTAAGTTGTAAGGGAGGAAATTTTGATTTAATTGTTTTTCTGAATTGTAAGGGAGGAAATTTTGGTTAATAATTAAAAAAAAAATTGTTATGGAGTTGGAAGGGAGGAAATTTTTTTGATAATTTTTTTTTACATTTTTATTGAGTTGTAAGGGAGAAAATTTTGATTTATTTGTTTTGCTGAATTGGAAGAGAGTAATTTTTCAATATTCTTATTGAGTACGGGGGGGGGGGGGGATTTACATATTTTTAACATTCAGATTGAAGGGTTTAATTTAATTATAACTTGGTGTAGCGAATTTTTTAAAATAATTATAATTTTGTCTTGAAACAGATAATTTTTGACGTAAAATGGGAAATCTTTGATAAAAAACTTTATTCTGATTTATAACAAGAGAATTTTCAAAAACAATCCCTCTGCCAAGTCAAAATTCGCCGGATTTTGAAAATTCCTTGTTCCAAATCAGAATTTATTTGAATTTAAGCATTTTTTTTTGCAAATCATTTAAAATCATTCAAATCTTTTGAAATATTTTTTAATTAACTGGAAAAAATTAAGAATTGATTTGAAGAAAACCGGAAATTTAAAATCATCCATTGGGTAGATAACCTGGAGTCGCATTTCACCTTTTCACAAAAAAAAAAAACAAGAATCGTTTACAAAACTAATTAATTTTCAAAAAATTATAATCACCATCTCATAAAGAAGCCATGGTTATAAACCGACTAATTTTCTCCCACTTAATATTTTAATACTTCATAAAATATGTGCATATTAAATATACCTACATCCAAAAGAGGCCTAATTACGTGGATGATCTTCAACAAGAAATATTCTATTTTCGCACTCACTTCTTTAAAAATTACAAAAATCGTTTACTTGAATACATAAACGCTAATTTCATATTAAGATATTTCATAAACGATCCTCGTTCTTAATTATTATTTTGTACAACCATAAACAACAATAAATTGAAACCCAGCAGAAAATCCCTTGAGAGCTTTTAAAATGCCAAAAGAGATCAATTTTCAACTCAACAAGTCGAATTTTCAACAACAAACAATTAATTTTTAAACAAACAGTTGCAATAACAAAATAGTTTAACTTTTAAGCAAAATAGACGTATTTTCAAAAAAAATTTATACTTTTAACCACATAGTTAAATTTTCTAACCAAAGAGACAAACTTTTTCAAAGACAGTTGAGTTTTCAATAAAAAAGTTCATTTTCAACCAAAAAATATGACTTTTCTAATATAAAAAATGAATTTTCTACTAAAATACTACCAAAGAACAAATAGATGAATTTTCAATAAAAAAAAGGTGAATAGTAAACCAAATATTTGAATTTTTAACGTATAAAGTATAAATTTCCAACTAAATGTGAAATAGTTAAATTTTTAGATAAAAAAATTATTTTTGCAGAAAAAAAAAAGTACAACTAGTTGAGTTTAATCCAAATAGTTTAATTCTTAACCAAAAAGATACATTTTTTACCAAGAAGTTTAATTTTCTACCAAAAAAGACAAATGTTCAACAAAATACGCCAATTTTCAACAATATTGTTGAATTTTTAAGAAAAAAATAGTAACTTTTCATAAAAATATTTTAATTTTTATCGAAATAGTGGGAATCTTCAACTGAAAATTTGAATTTCTAACCAAAAAAATTATTTTTCAACCAAATACTTTAATTTCATATCAAATTGTGAAATTTTCTAGCAATTTTTTAAAAATTAGTTCAAATTTAAGCCAAGCAGTTAACTTTTCAAGTTGAATCTTCAAACTAAAATGATGAATTTTCAACCATCAAATATAAATTTTCTGCTGAAAAAACAAATTTTCAAAAAAATACATGAAATTCCAACCCAATAGTTGAATTTTCTGCTATAAAAGATCAATTTTCAATTAAAAATATCAAATTTTAAACATGAATGGAATAGTTACATTTTTAGTTTAAAAAAATTAAGACTCAGATAAACAAAAAAGGAATTTTCAACAAAATATTTAAATTTGCAACCAAAGAGATAATTTTTTATCAAAATAAATAAACATTTAACCCAAAAGATGATTTTTAACCAGAAGATTAATTTTCTAAAAATTGAACAGTTAAATTTTCAAACGAGATGAATCTTCAACCACAAAAATTAATTTTTAACAAAGTAGTTCAAATTTCAACTGAATAGTAGAATTTTTAACTAAGAGAGATGAATTTCGAAAAAAATATAAAAGTGGAAAAGGGATAAAACAGGAAGTTTCTTGAAAACATAAAAAAAAGAATTCTTTAAGAAATAGGAAAAAAAGTAAAATAGGGGATACAGTTTGAAGTTTGAAAAATGAAAGTGATTTTCAAACTTATTAACAACAAGTTCTTAAAAATTTCATTAAATTATTATAAAATCTTTTGAAATATTGGAGGTCCTAAAATTCTTTGAAATCCTTTTAAATCTTCCTAAATTCTAGGAAATTCTTTAAAACCGCATGCATTTTTTTTAAATACCTTAAAAACATTAAAATTCCGTGAAATTTGTTTAATGTCTTGAAAATTCCTTTGAATCCTTTAAAATACTAGGAAATCTCTTAAAATGACTGAAATCCTCGAAAAACTTATAGAATTTCTTACAATTTTTTAAAGAAATTCAGTTAAATATTCGAAAATATTGGAAAATTTCTTCAAACTTTTGAAACCCTGCGAAATCTCTTAATTCTTCTGAAATTCTTTGCAATTTCTAAAAATATTATACTTTATTTCAGAAATTTTGTATATCTACTAAAATCCGTTAAAAATAACTTGAAAGCCCAAAAAAACTTACGAAATCTTTGACATTCTCTGAAGTTCATTGGAATAATTAAAAATACCCTAAAACCTTTTAAATCCTACGATATTTTTTTTAAATCCTGAGAAATAAGTTTAGGAAATTTTTCGCAATTCTAAATTTTTGGTAATTCTCTTAAAATTCCTTAAAATTTTTGAAATAATAAGAATTTATTTTCTTGGGATTCCTTAAGATATGCAAATCTTTAGAATATTCATAGGCTTTTTAATTAGAAAAAAGAAAATATTGTGCTAAAATGTTGGGAAATTGTTCAAAATATATAAAGACACGTCTTTCTGACCCATTTGTGTATTTATTTTATTAAAATAATGCAACTTTATTAATTCTATTTTAGCTAGGGCTCTAAGGCCCTGTTCTCACTTACATTCCCAACTAAAAATTAATAATATTGCACTATTTAAACAAAATAAAAACTCAAATGGACCTGAAAGACGTACCCTTATACCTTTAGCACCCTTTCCCAACACTTCAACACAATATTTACATTTTGCAACTTATAAAGCGGTCGAAAATAAACAATGTTCAGGTGACACTCTGGAGAATGCCCTTAAATCCCTTAAAATTTGTCAAATCTTTCAAACTCTTTCTAAAAAATTGCGCAGATCGGTTTTTAGGGCTACGCTTCTAACAGTCTCGAAAAAAATGAAAGCACTTTTGAATGTAAATGAAGCAATAATCATAATTATACTCCCTCGACTTTTTTACGCGTCCTCACCACCTCCCCTTTCTTCATTCGGCCCCCTCTTTGGTAAGAAATTCCAGGATCAAAAAAGGGGCCTTGAAAGAATCGCTCGGTCTCTCCTCTGTATCTCCTACCTTATCGACGGCGTAACGGAAGGTAATTAAAAGGAATTGCACGAACGAGGCGCTCTGGAGGCGGTTAATTACGAAGTAACGAGGGGAGGAAAGAGGGGAGAGCAGCACTTTCTTAGCGAGAGGATAAAAACTTATTTCCGTCGCGAAGTCATTAAACGGACTTGCTTGCCAGGTGGAGGAGTTAGACCACTTTAGACGGACGTCCGCAAAAGCCGCGCCGGCGAGTTGCTCCTGTTTTCTGTTCTATTTCGAACAGGATCATTCGGAGCCAAGCATTTCATCTTTCTCTTTTTTCTTCTTCTTCCTCCGCTTCCTCTTCCTCCTCTTCTTCTTCTTCTTCTGCTTCTCTCTTTGCAACACGTTAGACAAATTTTGACCGGGCCAAGTAGGTGGCGTCGCCTGTAATTAAGGGCCGCCGGTGCTGAACGTGTTCTCAAGTTGGAGAAAGACCCCTTTTGACTTCAACATCAAAGGCTTCGGACCAAAGTGTATTTATGCTAAATTGCCAAGACATTTCCTCAAAATTTAACTCTGCATCGATCATCGCTTAACCAGACATGAATCCCATTTTATTCATCATAAATCATGATGCTCTAGATGGTACTTTATTTTTTCACACAAAATTACAGATATAACCTATCTAGCCAAGAGGACGTCATTTGACGTAAAGAGCGGACTCGCTATTCAGTTCGAGGTTGTTGCCTTTACTCGCGGTTTCAACACTTTTTCAGTTTCTTCTTCTCGAGCTAATTTCGAATCCTTTTCACGCTTGGGATCATTCAATATCGGAAAAAATAGGTTGACTGCATCGTTATAATTCAAAACAACCATTTTCAGTGCATTGCCGCCCATGACCACAACCACCATGATTTGTCCGCTTCGAATGCGATCGAGTGCGCAGTTTCTAACTGCGCACTTCTTTCGGTCAAGACAACTAATATTCATTTTACCATTTAGGAATTTTAGAAAACTATTTATAATTTTCCGATACAGTTTCTGAATGTTAATAAAAAATTAGTCAATTTACTATCAAAGTTACTGAATTTCGTTGCAAACTTTGAATATTGTTACAGAAAGAAAGGAAGAACAAGAAAATTTAATAAAAGAAGTGAAACATAGAAAGAAGGGACGGAAGTACAACGTGTAAAAGCAAGAAAAAGTTTTCCAACTTAAATAAAGGATGGAAAGTTGGACACTGAATAAAAATAAAATTTGCAATAAAAAGTAAGGAAGTACATTTGCCATACGATTTTATTATTGAATTTAAGCAGAAATTGAGAAAAAAATATATTAGTTAAAAAAAAATATACATCGTTTTTCAGGAATACTAGAAAAAAATTTCAATAGAATCTCAACAAGATTATAAATAAAATCCCACTAATTAGTATTGGGTATAAACAAATATACTATCAATATTATACCATTAAGTCATATCCGTTTCGGTATAGGCGGTTTGTTCCGCAACAATGCTCCGACCCAGTCTACTGAACAATCTCTCTAGTAATCGCCCCAGGCGAAGAGCTTCACAAAGTCACTACATAAAGCTCCCCACTCGGGCCCATTAGTCATTCACTAAAGTTTTATTATAAATTAATTGCCTTTATTAAGATGTTTTGAAAATCCAAATAGGAACGAACTTATAGGTTCTACTATATAGGTTTCTGTTGTTAAATATTTTGAAAAGAAAAACATTTTTACAATTCTAATTAAAAATGAAATAATTAAATAGTGACAGTACAGAACTAGATAACAAACAAAATGAGAATTTTTTAAGAGAGCGAAACGCATTCTATAAAATTGAAATAACTATATTAAGAGATAAAAGTCCACTCCTAAAGCAAAGTGTTGCTGAATGGAGGCCATAAAAGTTTTATTAAAAAAAGGTTATCCAGGTTCGAGAAAATTGATGTGAAAGTTAAAAATCTCAAAGTGGCACTAATCTAAATTGGAACAGGCTCGGCTGCGGATTGCGATAAAAATTTCAATTTTCAGTTTAGAAAAAGGAAAACATTCCTCCGTGATATCAAGTTTCTGAATGCGGATGAACAAAGTCTGATATGAAAAATTCAGTCAATTTCAAGAAAATCAAACTAGAATTTGAAGACTAAAATTTCATGAGTTTTCAAAATCGGCTTTGGATAGCAATTAAATATCAAATTTTCAATTTTTTGTAAGCATAAGTACTTGCTTCCAAAATATTCGGATATTGAATGAGAATAAAAAATGTTTGATTCGTAAAAAATCATTATAAATCTGTTTTTAACTTTTTTTAAACTTTTTCACACTTTCACAGAGATGAGAAAAATGAAATTACGGACAAAAACTTATTTTGGAGAATTCGAAAAAAATGTACAAACTTATAATTTTGAAAGAACAGAGGGGCTAATTTTTTAATAAGATTTCTGGTAAAATCAAAAATAATTGAGGTTTTATTTTAAAAGATAATTTTAAGTTTTGAAGCTGTTTTTTAATGTTTTTTTTTTATTTTAAAGATTACAACATTTTAGGAAAAATTCGAATCAGATTAAAAGATCTTTAGAAGTTTTGAAAAGATTCTGAAATAATTTAAAACTTGAAAAGTTTTGAAACGAATATTTTCAAAAATATAGAATTTTGAAGATTTAAAAAAAATTGGTAACTTTTTAAGAATTTTGAAAGGTTTCAAGAGAACAGTAACATTTTTGTTAAGATTCCTAAACAAACTTAATGACATTTCATTTTAACAAAATAACTTTTGAAGAAAATTTAAAAGCATTTCAAAAGATTTACAAAAATGTCGAAAAAAATCTGAAAAATTTGGAGACAATTTGTTTTTATTTTTCAGGATTTTAAAAAAATTTCAGGAAAAATTTGAATAATTTTAAACAGTATTTAAAGGGTTTAAAAACACCCAAGACATTTGAATACATTTGAAAAAATTTAAAACAAAATGTATAATTTATAGATTCAAAAATAAATGTAGAAGAGCCTTCAGATTTTTGAAAGGTTTCAAGAGAATAACAAAATTTTCTTAAGATTTCCAGGAAAATTGTAAATGTTTTTTTATTCTAAAACATTAATTTTCAAAGAAAATCTTTTTAGATTTCTAAGAATGTAGAAATAAATTTGAAAGCTTTTAAGACATTTGTTTTTAATTTTGAAAGATTTCTCATAATTTTAGGAAAAATTCAAGTGAAAAACATAAAGAGATTTTTATTTTTACTTTCTAAAATCTAATGTAAGCTCAAATTTAAGTGTTCAAAAATTTTTATTACAAAAAAATCCTTTTATCACAATCTTTATTTGATTTTTTAAGGATTTTTTTTCAAAATTTGAATACAAAAAAAAAATTGATTCAAAACTTTCCAGGTTTTAAATTATTTTTGAATGTTTTTGAAACTTCTAAATATCATGTAAAATCATTCAAGCATTTTCCGACATTTTTTTTAATTATGCAAAATAAAAAAATGCCTTCATTCTCTTCAATAAAAAATTGAAACTTCTAAACCTTCTAAATTCAAATTAATTTTCAACAAAAGAGTTCAACTTTCAACCAAGTAATTTTATTTCCAACCTAAAAGATGAATTTTCAACTAAAAAGAGTTTTTAAACAAGAAGATTAATTTGTAAAGAAAAAGATTTTCTACAAGAAAATCGATTTTTAACAAAAGATGTGGATTTTCAATTAAAAAAGACAAATTTCAATAAAAATTGTTGAATTGTGAACAAGAAAAAATCAATTTCCAACCAAAAATGGACATTCGAATTTTCAGTTGAAGGAATTGAGTTTCAACCAAACTAATGAATTTTCAACTAAAATGATGAATCTTCAACTAGAATAGTTGAATTTTATACAAAAAAGATGAATTTTCTACAAAAAAAGGCGAATTTTTCACAAAGTACATCAATTTTCAAACAAATAGTTTAATTTCTACATAAAAAATATAAATTTGCAAACCAAATAGTTGAATTTTCATCCAAAAAGATGCATTTTCAACCAAAAATAGAATGGTTAAATTTTCAAAAAAAGTTGAATTTGAAATTAAAATAAATCTTCAATCAACAAAATTAATTTTTAACAACAGAGTTTAACTTTTAACCGCAAGAAGTTGAATTTTTATCTAAAAAAAGTATATAAATTCGCAACGAGAAGAGGGATTCTTTTTAATTCCTTTCTTCTAGATCCGAATTATAATTCTTTTAAAAAAATAAATTCGATTATCAAACTTTAGCGAAAAAAAATCCCACATAACAAAAAATTGCAAAAGGCTTTTCTTATAAGGTAAACGTCCCAGTAATCGTGACCATAAGAGACTTCATTGATTACAAATATTTAGAAAATTGTTTTGGAAGGATTATTTAAAAAATAATTGATACTGATTGAAGTATTACACATCCTAAAATGTTATAAAAATTGTTTTTACATTGTATTTAATATAACTTTTTATTTATAAACAATAAAAAGTCAAAAAGCACCGATGTCCCAGTTATCCTGATTATTGTTAGTTTTGTATTGATTGAGACCTCCGAGCTGAAATCCGTCCAAACACAACCTCAAAATCGAATCTTCTGGTAGTTCTAATACGTCTGATGGACATTATAATAATTAATCACAATAAAAATGAATTTTCTTTCAAAATGTTTAGTTTTTATTTCCCTTAAAAATATTGTCGAATAAAATTAATATTTTATTTATAAGAAATAAAGTGGTCTTAAAAATAAATCGAAATAAATATTTATTCGAATTTGTATCACTGATATATATTAATACTGAATATTATAATCAAAAATTATTAACATTTTAAGTAACTAGATGTAGCAACATAAATTATAAACGCAATGACGAAATTTGATAAATTGCAGGGACTAAAAAATCATGTGTGTTTGTAGGTTATGTTCTGTTTACTTATCCAAAATATTAAAACTACCAATAATTATATATCTATTACACATTGTTCTTTATATTGTGCAGTAGAGATTAATGCTAGCTAATGAAAAACTACTCAACAAATACTAATTTCACTGAAAAATGATAAAAAAATGAAAAATTGATAATATCACTAGTCATGCCAATATTTTACATCACCTTTTTTCAGTTTTAGGCAAAAATTTATATTACGATTACTGCCCACAGTAAGAAGTCAGTTCTCCGATTTCATTTCACGCCTTTTTGAAATTGATTTGTAATGAAATATGGAAATAAACTTTTGACAGAGTCCTAGTCTTCGTTACCGGTCACGATTACTCGAGCAACTAAGCTTTTGATATTTCTCGAACGAGAAGGTACTAAAAGAAGATTTTACGTAACGTTATGAAACAAAAATTAATTTTTATAACAAAAAAAAATAATTATCGTCCGATCAAGTAATTTCTTGACATATTAAAAGCTTAAGCAAAGAAACGACTTTCCTAACCTAAATTTAAAGCTATTTTCCACGTTTCGTGATTCATCGCCACCGGCAATACAAATTAATTTTTTTACCCATGTGCACTATTTGTGTAAAAAAAAACTAATTTGGGTTTCACAACCAGCACTGTTCTAACTTACTTACAAATATTTTAGGATTGTATTTTTATGCAGAAAATATTTCTGGCGTTTAGACCTCAAAACTCACGATTACTGGGACATCTACCATAATAGAAAAAAATAGAAATGCAATAAGATAAATTAGAAACCCAATTTCAGTCACCTAATTTCTGAAATCTAAATCTGAACATCGTGAAGTGATAAATGGATGAGATAATTATGCTTGAATTAATTTATTCCGGGACAGCGCGTACGCAGTCCCGACTAACAAAAATTATACGCCCGAGATATCCACATTAGGGATATTCGCAAGGGTCAGCCTAACCGTAGTGCAATGGAAAAGCCTCGCCCTGGAGGAACCGCCTTTATGATCACGGTAGCCTCTGCGCCAGGTAAGTATGCTTCAGTGCTCGACTCGACCTCCCTTATAATTTGGCAGAATCATCTCTCTTGCGAGAAGACTCGCTGGCCACTCTTCTACGAACTAGTGCGAAGTCTAGCGCCGAAATGGCAAACTAATTCAAATGCTGCCTGCGCGCGCCGCGCGGTCTATTCGCATGCGCAGTACGCACTGACCGGTCGGCATGCCACGTGCGTTGCGATCCCTCTCTTCCACCTGTCTGTCGCTGTCCGCTGTCGGCAGAGCTCTCGTCTCAGCAACGCAATCAATCGCAACCGGTTCACTTCGAGCAGGAGATGTGAATGCAAGAAATTTCTTACAAATTATCTTCGTCAAAAAAAGCTGAATTTTTCGGTCGAAGGAACAGTCATTTCTTTTTGGAAATGAAGAATTAAAAAGAAATTACATAATGTGACGTTTGTTTTTGAGAAAAAAATTGACATGAGATCAGTTTTAAGTTCGAAGAACTGAAACCCTGGTGGAACTGTAATTTGCCAATAAAATAAAATGCAATTAATTACAAGAGTTGAAAGAAATGAAGGGTTCATTTTTTAAAGATTTCAGATTAAATTCGAAATAATTGAGGTTTTATTTTAAAAGATTAGTTTTAGGTTTTGAAGCTGTTTTTTAATTTTTAATTTTAAAGATTACACAATTTTAGGAAAAATTCGAATCAGGTTAAAAGATCTTTAGAAGTTTTGAAAAGATTTTAAACTAATTTGAAACTTGAAAAGTTTTGAAACAAATATTTCTAAATATGTAGAATTTTGAAGATTTAAACAAAATTAGAAGCTTTTTATGAATTTTGAAAGGTTTCAAGAGAAGAACATTTTTTTTAAGATTCCTAAACAAATTTAATTACTTTTCATTTTAACAAAATAACTTTTGAAGAAAGTAATTCTAGTGCTAAAATTCGGGACACTTTTACCACATTTTATAAGTATTACAGATTTTTTTACAAAAATTACAATCTTCACATTACTGTACTTCATTGTTTTTTATTATGAGTTTTATTGTAGAAAATGTATTTTCTGAATAAAACAAACTAATTACTAAAAATGTGTAAAAATTTGTAATTGTAAAATGCTGTAAGTGTCTGAATTCTGGACAAAAAAATTACAGTATCAAGTAGAATTATTTTTGTAATTTTCTACCACTTTTAACGATTTTTCCAAAAACAATGGAAAATTACAAAAATAATTCTACTAGATACTAAATTTTCTTTCTGAACCTAGGACACTTTTACCAAATTTTACAAGTAATTACAAATTTTTACAAACAATTAAAATTTTCACATTACTATATTTTATAATGAATTTTATTGTAGGTGAACTATTTTGTCAATAAATTACAATAATGTACAAGTATTGGAAAATTGTAATTAAAAAAAATTTTAAATGTAAGATTTCGTGAAAGTGTCTGAATTCTAGCAAAACCCGAGGCAAAAACTTGTATTTGCTAGTAGAATTATTTTTGTAATATTTTACAATTTTTAACTATTTAAAAATATGGTAAATTACTAAATTAATTCTACTAAAAACTACCATTCTACTGCTAGGATTCGGGACACTTTTACCAAATTGTACAAGTAATACTAATTTTTTACAAAAAATTACAATATTTACAATGGTAAAATATTGGAAAAGTGTCTGTATTCCAGACAAAAAACTTCAAGTTTACAGTAAAATTATTTTTAAAGTGCAAAAATAATTTTACTAAAGACTACAAGTTTTTGCCAGAATTCGGACACTTACCAAATTTCACAAGTTAATACAAATTTTTACAGAAAAATTACCACGTACAAATACGCAAAAAAGATGATTTTTTTGTAAAAATTTATAACTAAAATTTTGCGAAAATGTTCCAATTCTAGAAAAAATTGTTCGTTACTAGTAGAATGATTTTGGTTGTTTTTTTACAATTTTTAAAGAAAAAAAAATAATCTAAAATGTAACAAATTATACTACTAGAACTAGAAAGTACAAGTTTTTTTTCTAGAAATCGGACAATTTTACAAAAAATTACAATTTTCACATTATTGTATTTTATTGTGTATTTTATTGTGCAAAATGTACTTTCCTAATAAAAAACCATAAATTACAATAAAGTACAAGTATGTGAAGATTTTTATTTTTGGTAAAACTTTGTAATTGTACATTTTTATAAACCTGTGCGAATTATTGAAAAGACTTGTAGTTTCTGCTAGAATTATTTTTGTAATTTTCCATTATTTTTTCAAAAATTGTTAACAATGGTAGAAAACTACAAAACTAATTTTATTGAAAATTTCAAGCTTTTTCTAGAATTCGGATACTTTCATAACTAATGAAATATAAATAAAATAAAAAATCATCTTTTGGATTGAATGTTAAAATTTTTTTTTTTATTCTTTTTTTTTATTCATCATTTTAGTTGAAAATTCGTCTCTTTGGTTGAAAGTTAACTATTTTGTTGAAAATTCGATTTTTTGGTAGAAAATTAATTTTTTTAAATAAAAATGAAACAATTCCATTTGTTGTTTAAAATTTATATTTTTAATTCACACTTGATCTTTTGGTTAAAAAAGGAACTGTTTGGTTGAAAATTAAAAAATGTAGTTGAAAATAAAAATTTTTTGTTGAAAATTATTTTTTTTTTTACTGCAAATTTAACTATTTGGTTAACAAATTATCTTTTTGTTTGAAAATTCGACTTTTTGGTAAGAAAATTAATCTCGTTTGTTAAAAATTCATCCTTTTGATTGAGCATTCACCTATTGGGTTAAAAATTCGTCTTTTTTTGTTGAATTTAAATCATTGGAAATTCGTTTTTTTTTGTTGAAAATTAATTTTTTATCTGAAAATTTTACGATTCCATTTTTGATTCAAAAAATATCCTTTTCAGTTAAAAATTCAACGATTTGGTTTGAATTCATCTTTCTTGGTTGAGGATTCGTTTTTTTTTGCTTAATTCAACAGGCTGAAAATTCATCTTATTGAAAATTAACGTTTTTATTAACAATTTAACTTTTTGAGTTGAAAATAAAATTTTATACTAAAAAAATTTGTCTTTTTGACTGGAAAACTCCACGGTTTTTGGTTGAATTTTAATCTTTTTTGTTTGAAATTTGTTAAAATTCCACTGTTTGGTTGAGGATTCACCTATTGGGTTAAAAATTTATCTTTTTTGGTTGATTTAGTTTGTTCAAAATTTTACAATTCCATTTTTGACTCAAAAAATAACTTTTTTAATAGAAAATTCAACTATTTGGTTTAAAAATAATTTTTCTTGATTGAAAATTCAACATCACTGTTGAAGGTTGAGGATTCGTTTTTTTTCTAATTTGTAAATTCAACTATATTCTAAAAAATTTGTCTTTTTGGCTGCAAAATTCCATGGTTTTTGAATTTTTGATGAATTTTAATATTTTTTGTTTGAAAATCGGACCATTTGGTTGAAATACATCTTTGTAGGTTGAAAATTTAAATTTTTAATTTTTGGTCGGAAATTCAATTGCTTTGTTAAAAATTCGTCAATTTTCATTGAAAATTAGTCTTATTTATTGAAAATTCATCTTTTTGGTTGAGGATATATTGGCGATTCCATTTTTGGTTCAAAAAATACTATTTGATTTAAAAATAATTTTTCTTGATTGAAGATTCAACATCATTCCTCAAGGTTGAGGATTCATTTTTTTTACTTAATTCAAAAGGTTGAAAATTCGTCTTTTGGTAAAAAATTCTTCTTCAATAGTAGAAAAGTCATCTCTCTGGTTGAAAATTAACTTTTTTGACAAAAATTTAACTTTTTGGGTTGATCTAAAAAACTTGCCTTTTCGCCTGAAAATTCCACTGTTTTTTGTTGAATTTTAATATTTTTGGTTTGAAAATGCAACTGCTTTTTAAAAAATTCGTCCTTTTGAATTTCAACATTAATCTTTTATGATGGAAAATTAATCTTTCTTGTTTGAAAATGCTTTTCTTTTTTGCTTGAAAGTTCAATTATTTGGTTGTTAATGCAACTGTTTGGTAAAAAATTAATTTTGTTCTTAGAAATTCGTCTTTCTGGGTTGAAAGCACATCTCTTGGTAGAAAATCTTTTTTGGTTGGAAATTCAAAATTTTAGAAATGTAAAGTGTTTGATACTAAATTAAATATTATAAAATAATTATATTTAAAGGTATATATTCCCCCATTATTGCCCTACTTTCGTGAAAAATTACGCTACTCCTCCTAAGAATAAATTTCAAATAGAATTTCAAAAAATCTAAAAAGTTTTTCTACAGGATACCTTAGTAAAGTCTAACAGGGCCCATGATTATTGCCCATTATCCCCTTAAGCCTAAACTTCCGAATCCACTGCTCGTAACTAATCATCATAAATTTGAGCATTATAAGTCAAGAAAAGCGAGGAAAGATCCTGCTGGATTAATTATATTTAAAAGAACATATTCCCCCATTTTCGTGAAAAATTACGCTACTCCCCCTAAGAATAAATTTCAAATAGAATTTCAAAAAATCTAAAAAGTTTCTCTACAGGACACCTTAGTAAAGTCCAACTGGGCCCATGATTCTTTCCCATTATCCCCCTAAACTTCCGAATCCACTGCTCGTAACTAATCGTCATAAATTTGAGCATTATAAGTGAAGAAAAGCGAGAAAAGAACCTGTTCAGCCCAAAATGTCCTACAAATTTCCTTCATTTCCACTTTTTTCCTCCTCCAAGGACATACATTCACAAAAGAAGTGATGCATCCTCCCTAAGCTAAGGCTAAGCCAGCTCGGCTCAGAAAGGTGATACCAGAGAGTCGGTCGTAATTTTTTCTCGAGCATCGCCCGAGAGAAAAGTCGAGTGCCGCACCTGCAGACAAAAGAAATCGTGCATCGCCAGTCTCACCTGAAAGGGACTTTGTTCCTTAACGTCGGTAAGGAAGATCGGCGCGTCCTTGGTATGCCAGTGTTCCTGCGCGTAGATAGAGTTCACCTTCATCCCAGCTCGACTGTTCTTCGGCGGGGTAATGAGGACCTTGTCCTCGCAGACCTCAACGTGGGCGAGCCGAGCCTCTATGTCGTTCTTGTCATAGTTCAAGGTCTTCACATTACTCTGCCCATTGCCCTGAACATTACCACTAACATTAACATTGTTCGAAATACAATAAACACTGCCCGTTCTCCCCGTTTTTTCACATCTCGCGCTGCAAAAACTCGGCAATCTGCCCTCGGGAAGGTGAAAAATTGGTTCAATCCCGAGCCTCGATTTTCCATTCCGCTCTTGCTCCACCCCAAACTCATTTTCTTCGTACAATCGCTCACTACAGGGCACATCGACTGGAACTTCGCTTGCTGAAGAAAATCCGGAACTGGTACGATTTTTGCAGTGTTTGCAGTCCTTTTTTCGACGCCTTTTCGCGTGTCTTTGCTCGCTGTGAACTTCCGCTATGGGACCGGAAGTGTACCTCGAGTGTTCATCGATTGCGGGACCATTCTCACAAATTGCGGGTCCGGCTCGAATCCGTTCTCTGCTGGTGACGCGGACGGAAGAACTGATCACGCTTTCGACACTGTCTCTGAGAGGGTTGGCCCTTCTCAGCGGGAGGGTGAGATTTCGTTGAAATGCATTTAAGGAATCTCGTTCGATTTCGGAATTTGAGTAATACCGATTTTCCGGGACGGGGTGCCGATTCGAGTTTGGAAGTTCTGGTCGAGCAGGTTCCGGTGGTCGCGCATCTGAGGATGAGCGAAAGGGGGAATTTCCCGCTGAGGCGGCGGAAGTGATGTCCTCGTAGATGTGGGAGTCGGGACTCGTGGAGGTATCCATGCGAAATAATTCAGTTGGACGGATGAGCTTTCTTAGGGGCGCCCGAGGCGTCTCCTCGAAGGAGTGGTGAGGATGTAACTTTCTGGACGATGGCTCATCCTCGTAGGCCCCGTTCTCCATCTGTAATCAGAAGGAAAGCTAGTTTTAATTTTAATCATTGGTGATTCATCGATTGCGATGTATATTATCAAGTTTTATTCAATGACGGTGCCAGGAACGCATCGGAGCTTGAAATTTTTTTATTGATCTTATCGAGTTGACGACTCAGCTCGTGCAGCGAATATCTAAGGAAGACGCGTCCGGAATATGTTTCATGACAATTTTCTTTTGGTTTTCTTAAAAGGGGTCATTCTACTATCTCACTTTTGAAAAGTCGATTTTTTTGCATTTTTCGACAGGTTATATATTCAGAAATATCATGTCAAAAGTGACATTTAAAATCAGTCAATTTGGTTCCCTGATGAAACGAGCCCTTCTGAATGATCCAATCTGTAATTTTCACAGACAAAATCAGTCATTTTAAATTATATAATCTAATCAGTAACTTTTTACTGACCAAATCAGTAATTTTCAATGATCTAAAGTGTAACTTTAATTGATTAAATCAGTCATTTTTAATGGTCGAATCGCTCTAATCTGTAGCTTTTAGTAATCAAATCAGTTATTTTGAATAATCTAATCTGTAACTTTCATTAATTAAATAATTATTTTTGAATGGTTCGATCAGTAGCTTTCACTAATTAAAACAGTCATTTTGAATTACCTAACTAGTCATTTCCACTAATTGAATCAGTCATTTGAATTATCTTAACTTTAATTGTCATTGATTAAATCAGTCATTTTGAATGGTCTAATCAGTAACTTTTACTAATCAAATCAGTCAATTTGATGATCTTATCCGTGACTGTCATTGAGTAAATCAGTTAATAATAGTAAATTTTAATCATTTATTAAAATGTGGAAAATTACTATTGTCTGAAAATCAACAATTTCATATGAATATTGATTTTTGATGAAAATGTATAAATAAAGTACAATAATGTGTAAAAATGTTAATTTTTTGGAAACTTTGTAATTACTTGTAAAATTCTGTAAAATGTGAAATGTCCTAATTAAAAAAAAAAATTGAAGTTTTGAGCGTTTTTTGCCCTTTTCTAATATTTTTAACATATGTAGAAAACTAAAGTCAAAATTGATCCAAAAACTGTAATGTTTTGCTAAAATTCAGACACTTGCCAAATTTTGAAAGGTAATTTTTGGTAAAATTTTCTAATTGTTTGTGAAATTTGGTATAGCAATGTCCGAATTTTGGAGAAAAATATCTGGCATCTAACCGAAATTTTTTTTTTAGAATTTTCAAGTGTTTTTTAAAAAATAATGAAAAAATTCTACTATATATAAAAATTTCAATTTTTGTTATTTAGACACTTTACAAAGTTTTACGAGTAGTCATCAAATTGTACGAAAAATTACAATATTTTTATATTATTTTACTTCATTTTAATCCATTGTACTTGATTTTAACAACACGTTTTTATCAGGAAATTTGAAAACAAAAACGATTAAATCGTTCACATCATTTAACTTAATTGTAATTTATTTTATTTTTTTTATTATTGTCAAACTTTTCGAAAAGAAAATAACTCCAGAGTAAAATTTTCAACATTTTAAACTATTTGGTGCCTTAAATCTTTCTTTTTTTTCTTTCTATGTAGAAAGTTGATATTTTTAAACAATCATTTAGTTTTGAAATTTTAGACGACATCGTTTAGAAATTATTTTGAAAAAAGTACGCAAAATGTTATGTCACGCACCTACCCCAAACTATAAATTAAAAAAAATTGCCAAATTATTTTAACACCATTAAAATTTTTTTTTTTAAATTCACAGATATCACTTGTATCGAGTTGAAAAATATAAAAATGAAATAGAGATTTTAACATTTCAGAGTTAAGGATTTGATTGGTTAGTTTCATATTTTTATAGGTATTCCCTTGATCAATTTCAAAAAAAGCTTTTTTTAAAAAAAAAATTTCGGCAGTTTGAAATTTGTATTGCTCTAGAAAATCTCATTTTTCTGTCAACTTTTAGGAAATCACCCATAGGTAATAAACGTTTTTAAATTTCAATTTTTTGAACTTGGAAACTTTGAAATTTAGATACTTCAAAACTCTGACATTTGAAAATTGTAATTAATTTGCAAATCTCTATTCAAATTTGAATTATTTCAAAGATGAAAAATGAAAGATTTTAGGTTCAAATAAGGCGAACACTTCTTGATTAAAAAGATTATAAAATTTTTTCAAGTTAATGACTGGAAGAAATACAAAATTCAGTCTAAATTTTTCTTAGATGGAAATTAAAAAACAAAAGAAAGAATAAATATGAATATTGTAGATAAAGTATTGAAAAAAATTTCTTCTTAATTTTGGTTGTTGTGATAACAAGTAATAATTTAATTTACATTTGAAAGTACAAACTTAAGTAAAATTGGAACCAATTCAAAATACTGAACGCTTTTAGATTATTTGCACCAAAAATTTTTTTAATCCAAATTTTCATCCTTAGATTTGATGGATTTCAAATTAAAATTTGATTAAATTTTCCGTTCTTAATTTTTGAGTATTTATATATTAGAGTATTTATTTATAAGTTCATCTAATTCGAAGTTTTTGCAACGTCAACAATTTAAAATGCCATTTTTTTACCTTTCCAAGATTAAAAAAAAAACGGTTAATATTCATCATGAAATATTAATCAATATTCAAGGAAACCTCTTACCGCCAATTAATCTGACATAAAAATTAAACAGTGTCTATAAATAATACAAACGATTTCTTCACTGATAGCAGTCTGATAGAAGAATTATTTTAGAAAATGAATCATTCGCTATCCTTAATGAAATTTCTATATACTTGACTCACTAGACATTTTCATCACATCCTGTTATTTTTTTATTATTCCACTGCATTCAACAAAATCTTCATAACAAAAATTTAATTATGCTTTTTGTTGAGGGGGTGGGGGGGGGGCAAAGAATTTCTATGTAAGTTTCCTCTTTCTAATTATTTTTTTAAGCAAGTGAATTTTGTTGAAAATTTTATAAATCCCTTAACATTTTTTAAATCATTTCAAAATTCCTTGAAATCTCTTAAAATCCTTTGAAATTATTATTTGATTATCTTGAAATCACTTAAAATCTTTTCAAATCTTATGAAATTCCTTCAAATTCCTCTAAAACTTCGAAATCCAATCAAAATATTCTGACATCCTGCAAAATTAGTAAAAATACTTTTGTATTTCTTTAAATTCTTTGAAATCTTTGGAAATATTTTTAAATTTGTTAAAAAATATTGGAATCCTTGGAAATCTTTACAATCTCTAGTGGAAAATTGTTTACAAAAAAGTAGAGAAAACTAAAACTATTTTTACAGGATTCTACAAATAAATACAATAAATTACAATCAAAATTACAGGAAAATACAACTTTTTTCTATTATTGAGACAAATATTTATTTATTTATTTTTGTGTACATTGTATTTTATTCTACTTTCAACTTTCTACAAGAATTTAGAAAAAATTACCAGTACAAAAATTTACAAATACAAGAATCTACAGGACTTTACATGTTTTGCAGCCAAAAATTTGTTATTTTTCAATATATATATATTTTTCTTATTTTTTAATTTTTTTTATTCAAATATTTAATTATGATGAAATGAAAAATGAATCAAAAATTTTCAAAATTATATAATTTTCAGCAATTTTAAGCTAGAAATAATAACTTATACATTAAAAATGATTTTGAAATCTTTATGAATATTCTCTTGAAAATTTGCTTTAAAAAAATCATTTAATAATTATCCAGGAATCTAATAATAATTTTACCATCGTGGAACTCGAATTTTTCCTGCAATTTTTTTGAAAATCCCACAAAAGTAAAAAACAACCTTAAAATCATACAGAATCTTTAAGAATGGAACATGACTGAGAAAATAGATTCTACACTTGAGAAATATTACTATTTGTACATTTATGACTTACGTTTATAATATTTTCTTGAAAACGTCGTGAGACGTATTCCCGTGACGCCGTGAAAAAATACTCAATTCAAGGCTTCCCGCTCTTCGGGCCTCTTTTTTTTAATTGGTCAGCCAACGCGGAGGAGAATATGCCGGGACCGTGGTGGTAGTTGCCGGAACTGCGCAAATGGAAATAACCGTCTACAGCCGACGGGAAATAAAGATGACAGGAAATAAGGGATACAGAAATATGTGAGAATTTACTGTATTTTTGAAGAAGAAAAAAGGGATTCAGTAGTTGCAAAAATTCAGTAGACATTTGAAGAAAAGTGATAAAATTGTGCTCGTTGGACATTTTATAAGTTTAGGACAAATGTCAATTATAAGTTGAAGGAATCTTTCATATTCTTTCCGATATCTGCATCCGAAGCTTTTCGTTTCTGTCAGAAATTTGGACTGATTTTTAACGAAAAATTCAAGTTACTGCAAGTTACTTTTAAATCGATTATAAATGAAACTATCATCATTTTTATTTCAAATATTCTATTGATTTTTTATTCGAAATTTTAGGAAAAAATCGGATGCAGGTCTCGGAAAGCTTCGGAAATAAATGGAAGCGATTGGGTAGCTTGGAAAAGAAATTTCTATCCAAAATTTCTACCAGGGGAGTAGAAATTTCCCAAGTGAATCTACAATTTTTGACGTAGAACGAAAACTTAAATCTAAGTATTGAAAAAAAATTTACTCATTAGTATTAAGTCACGTTGTAACAACTTTTGAGAAGAATGCATTTGTTTATTTACAATGTGCGATTTAAGATTTCTGCATCGTTTGACTAACAAATTATTCTTTCGTAAACTATTTATCAGAAATTGTTGAAAATTTTAGGGGCTCGTGAAAAATAAATGCAATTAACAATAACATTCTCAACATCGTGCTATTTGTTATTATTGCTAATTTATATCATTTTTTAATAAACAAATGCCAATTTTGCCCTATAGTGTGAAGTCTGATCGCTTAAGATTCAGAAACCGTTCAAATTTTTTTGTGCTGGTTCTTTGAGTTAATGATAAATAATATTGGTATAAGGGGGTTTTTGGGGTCGCTGATTTCGAATTTGACGTCAAAAAATACGAATTCAAAATGGCGGATAAAGTTTCAAAATTCTTACATATTTGTCTGAAATATGGTATAAGGGATTTTTTGGGATCGCTTATTTAAAATTTGACGTCAAAAATTACAAATTAAAAATGGCGGATCCAATATGGCGACCAAAATTGCAACATTTTATATATTTGTCTGAAAACCCCCTTTTACCAAGTTCCAGAGAAATATATGAAATTTTGTTCACCATATTGTATCCGCCATTTCGAATTTGTAATTTTTCATGTCAAGTGCCAAATTCACGTACCGAATTTAAGACAAATATGTAAAAAAAAAAAGTTTAATTTTTCCCGCCATATTGTATTCGCCATTTTGAATTTGTAATTTTTCACATAAAATTCGAAATCAGCGACCCTGAAAGCCCCTTTATAATAAGTTTCAGACAAACTTGATGTAAAATCTAATTTTGACCACTTTTGGTGGTTCCTGGTCCACTGTGCGCGGATTTGTTTATAAAACGATTTTTCTTCTTAAATGTGAAAACGGGCAAAATGGGGCAAATTTTTCTTGAAAGGTACATCTTAAGGAATAAGTTGACGCAAATTAAACTCTGATCCGAAGGGGAACGCCGGGGAACGATGAATTGGAAGTGTACGCAAGATTGAAAAAAGGTAATAATTGATCACGGAATGTGTAATGCAAATATTAATCAATAGTTTTGCAAGGTTAATAATTTTTTCTGATTTGTGTGTGTTTACTGGTGAGAAAATAATAAAGAAAAAATTGAAATATACATGGAGTATAAAATAAAATTTAATATTTTGAATATCCATCTACATTCACATTTCCAAGATACAAAGGTTGGTTTTTTGCCACTTTTACCTGTCTCCTGGCAGTGGTCTAAAATAGGAATTTATTGTTAATAATAATAATAAAGGTCGTATTTCTTAACCTATTTAAAAGCATTAAATTTTTAAGGTAGTTGTCGTTTGTGATTTTTTAATTTTGGTCACAGAACAACAATATATAAACAGAGTGACAATATTGGCCATTTCAGCATTTTGAATTTTTATCTGAAGAAAAATACAGAAAGAAACTTACTATCAGCTGGAATTATTGTATCTACACTTGTGGAACAGAAATAATTCTGATAATATATAAGTAAATAATTATAAACAATTTCTATAAACAAATTCTTACTAGTATTTTTTCCTCACAGAAAAAATGGTTTGTTTTACTCTAGATGTTAAGATTTGGCATAAGAGTCATAATTTATAACAAAAAATTAGCATAATTCAACATTTACTGTTTTTATAAACATTTTGATAAACAAATTCTTAATAAATGAGTTTTTCTTATAACTAAATTTCTTTTTCTGACCAAAAGTGATTTACAATTGTCTTCAAAGGCATTTACATACTTTGAGCTTCATAACACATAAATAATATAGAGTGTTAATAACAATTTATTTAAGCAAATGTCCCAAATGGCCGTTTCCTCGTAGAAATTTTTTTTCTTTAATTATAATTGGAATTATATTTATTGAGTTGATTAACCAACGAAATTGTTTAAAAAATAATTTATGTGATTGTTATAAACATTTTTGTTCAAAAACTAAGAATGATCATTTTTACATACAAAAGAGACGTTTTTTCCACTGAAATTATCCGACGATAAACTAACACTGATTCAAAAACTGGATATGAGACACTAAATAACAATTTGCGTAATTGTTAATAACAATTTCTATTAGAAAATGTCACAGCCTGCCATTTGAGCGTATGGAAAAAGGTTATTTCCTGCTACGAGACTGGTCTACAATTGATTAATATTAGTGATAATTAATAAATAAAAAATCACGTCAGTAAATGACAATTTTTATAACATTCAATTAAAACTTCTCTGTATGCCTTATGGAAACTAATCATTGCTGAAAACATTTTCTTCTTTATTAAATTTTAGGAGAATCATACAGTAAATTTTGACTAATGCTAATTTTCCATTGTAAAATATGACTCTTATGAAAAATTTTAGCCACTACCGTGAAACAGTTTTTTTGTCACTTTATTTGTTCATATATTTTTGTTTTGTGACAAAAATTATAAAATCGCAGACAACAATTATTATCTTTAAAATTTAATGCTGATCATTTCTAAAAAATATTTTTAAATCGGTTAAGAAATACGACCTGTTGGTGATTATGAACAGTAAATTCCTATTTCAGACCACTGTGGAGCGGTTACCGTAGTACGCAGCGCGCGGCGCTAAACAATATTACTTATCATTAACTCAAAGAGCGAGCACAAAAAGTTGAAACGGTTTCTGAATCTTGAGCGTTCAGACTTGCCACTACTTTCAAAAAATTTCAAATTCCGTGTATAGAACAGGGTAAAATCGGCATTTCTTTATTAAAAAATGATATAAATTAGCAAAAATAACAAATAGCAGGCTATTTTAAATTATATTGTTGATTGCATTCATTTTTCAGCATCCCCTGAAATTTTCATCAATTTTTCGTGAATAGTTAACGAAAGAATAATTTGTTAATCAAACGATACAAAAATGTTCAATCGCTCATTGCAAATAAACAAATGCATTCTTCTCAAAAGTTGTTATAACGTGACCTAATACTAATGAGTAGATTATTTTCCAATACTTAGTTTTAATTTTCCTTTCAACGTCAAAAATCGTAGGCTCACTTAATAAATTTTAACACAGGGGTAATAAAAAATTTGTTTCCTTCTAGTTTTTATCATAAATACATTGGATACATGTCCTTGAAAAATGGAAAATTTTCTATTTTTAAGTGAGTTTTGGTACACTAATCACATAAATAAACCTTAATTAAGTAGAAAGTGAATGGCGTTTCACTTAAAATAATTCAAATGGGTTATACGGGACCTAACGTAATTTTAGGTTGTGTGATGGCGATAACAATTCTTCATTTGGACTTATATTCGTTATAACTTATTTTAAATTGTCCCTCACATGTATTTTTATATTTTACTGTGTTAATTCTTATTAATTTTTCTAATTGGTCTTTGCCTAGTGCTACTGGGGTCAAATTCTTTTTTCGTAATGTTAGTAGAGTTAAGATTTTTGTTTCTCTTGTTGAGTTGTTTAATTTTAATATCAATTTGTTTATCAATCATGTTTTGTGGAGAGTTGTTCAAAAAAAGATAATGCTCAACAGTTTTTAAGTTATAATTATGAAATTTTTTATCAGACAAGAGAATAACGGAATTAGCTAAGTTTTTAATACTAGTAAATTTTTGTTGAAGTGAATGTTTTCAGAGACAAATAAGATAACGGGCTGAGTAGGTCGATTTACGAAGCCAGTTAGTTGAAACAGAGCCATTATCATTCTTGATGATGCAGCATCACCTTTCAGAGGGTCGTCTTTCAGGGCGACACCATGAGCCCTCTGCTCTTTTACATCACACTTCTGCCACTATCTGAAGCGATGAAAAATTACTGGCACTCCCAGGGAGATGAATAGACCTATATATATATATACCTAGGCGTGCCTGATAGCCGCATTGAGGACATAACATCAGTGAAGGAATCTCTCCGAAGTAGATACAAGCGTCTTCTTCTACAGATTTGGTCTTCCAATCTGTCGGCACTGAACAAGGTATCTGCGAAGAACATGCTTCCCGTCCCGGCTCTACTATACTCGTTTGGGGTAGTTCCATGGGCGTTGCACGAGCTTACAGTACTTGATATCGCCACGCTTGAGGTCATACATATGCAGAAGAGCTTAAAAAACATTTCTAATTCGTCCGTTCCACGGTTAAACATCCTACGCCGTCAAGGCGGGCGCGGACTTCTGAATCTTTAATTTCTTCATAACTGAATTATTCTGGCTACAGCTTACATCTTTGAAAATGGAAGGTCCTCTCCTAAAAATTGTCAGGAAACACGAGACGATTAGCAAAGGAGCATTCCTTTACTAAGCCGTGGAGCAGGCGGCCAAGACCCTTGGCCTGAATTTTGACATCAGAAGCATTACTTGATATAGATCACTTCTAAGAGCGCAGTTTAAGAAATCAGAGGTTAAAATATTCCGCCAACAGTTCCTCGACAAAAAAATGCACGGAAACTTTTACAGGAATGTAGAAAATCAGCTCTTGTCGAAGGAGCTATCTTATGCTTTCCGCAGATCATCAGGACTTCATTTAGGAACAGAGGGTTTCATTTTCGTATACCAGGACAAAGAAACTTCCAACTTAGTATACCGTGAACGTATTTTACGGCAAGAAGTTTCGAGCGATAGATGCAGAGCGTGGAAACACACTCTGAGTACCTAGAACTCCTACTATTCAGGTGTCTTACTCAAGCAGGAACGACGTATCTTTACAAACGGAATGCGTGCCAAAAATATGCCGAAGTACTTGCACACGAGAGTTTCGCCGGCCTGTCATGGTGATTTCGTCGTGCTCTGTGGCTACCCATTTCAAGGTTGTGGGACGTGGCAATAGGTAATGTGTTTAAATATATTACACTATGTTCCTTGATAAACAATAATTTTTCGTTTACAATAATAGGAATTCATTATTGAAAAAGGTATTAATTCTTTCATAAATGTTTACATGCGTTCTGCATTATACTGAAGAACGTTAATATTCTTAATAAAACTACAAAATTATAGCTGTTTACTTCTTGCCAAATAAGTTGTGTATATAGAAAACATTAAGGCAGTATAATTCTATTTTCGATAACAATAGTATTCTATGGAATGTTGATATACGCGGGTGGATCAAATATAAACGAGACTTTTTGGATGTGAACCAGAGAAGATGATGTACAGTGGTAGGACCTTCTGAAGATGGCGGGAGGGTGGGGGATGTTAAGAGTTTGACCCTAGTCCGACAGCTGTGTCGAGTCAGCACGGAAGTCTGAAAGAAGATGACTGAGAATTAAGTCCATCCGTTCGTTGCGCAACAGATTATGATAAAATTCCTGAAGAAGAAGTGCATCTGTCCAGCTGAAATTCTTAGAAAAAAGCCTCGGAAGTCAAGCCTCGCAAAGGCCCGCGTGTGTTTTTAGCATAAAACTTTCTCTGAGGGATGAGAGAAGGTTCAAAACGAGAGACACGACCACCGCCCCAAGACGAGTGTGCCCCAAAGCAACATTTCCGCAGTTTGCGACCTTGTAGAGGACAAACGTTGCAACGTTATCGCTGAAATTGGTGCTGAACTTGAAATAAGTTATGGCATTGTTTAAAAAATCATAATCTGAAAGATATTAGGGCTTCTTACCGGATAAAAAACGACGCTAATCGATAAATGATGTGATTTTACTCTAAGACAACGTCAGACCACACACAGAGAACATAACGCGTAAAAATTAAATGAAATTTCCTGGACTACACTGGAACATCCTACCTACACTCCAGAGTTAAGTCCATGTGACTACCACATGTTTAGGCCCATAAAAGAAGCGCTGGGAGGACAGCGTTTTGTGAACCATGCAGGGGTAGAGTTTTGGTGTGCAATTGGCTCGTGACACGACCGTCTTTTTTTACAAAAAGGGCATCAAGAAACTTGTAATCAGGTAAGCACAGTTCTAGAACAAAGTCGGAATAATTGTTATAGAACGCATGTGATTGGCTATTTCTAGAGCAGTTCATTAACAACTGTTCTGTAAGAGGCCCTGATTTTTGTTCATTCGTTCTAGAAAACATTTGTAGCAGCGTTTTAGAACGTCGACATAACGCAGTAACGGCACAGTACTAGATCAAAGTTGGAATAAATGTTACAGAACGTCTGTGGTTGGTTAGTTCTTAAACAATTATGTGACGATTGTTCTGTAGCAGTTATTAATTTTTGTTCCCGATTTATTCTATAACGTATTCGTGACAGCGTTCTATAACTTCGATATGACGCCGTTACGGCCCGGTTCTAGAAAAAGCTTGGAACAAATATTATCGAACATCTGTGATGAGGTTCTTCTAGAACAGTTCCACAACAGCTGTTACAGAACAGTGCCGTCACATAGATCTGGAATAGTTCTGTCACAATCCTGTCACAATGTTCTAGAAAACTGTTACCTTTTTGTTCTAGAACAGTCCTGTTAATTAATTCTAACAATTGTTATAGAACACTATTCCTTTTAGGATCTACAACAATTAGCTGGGAAGTGTTTTCCTAAATCATGATACATGCGCGTTTCAAACTTGGCACAAACATTCCTTATGGTTTGAGAAAGGTTTACCTGTAAAAAATGTTATACTTCCTCTTCAGTTTTTCGATATTTATGCAAAATAAAAATTCTGAGAAGAGGTAAATGGGTAAGTTTTTCGAAGAACTATATTTCATTCTCCTTTCTTAAAAACCTGCTCATATCTGTGCACCTTTTTTGCCCTCTGCATAACAATGTTTTTCGATTCGATCGGTGTCCTATTTTCCGGCTGTACAGTCACTTTCAATCATTGTCATTTAAACTTAAATTTCTTTTAAAACGGAATTCCACCCATCTTCAAAGGTCACAATTCATCGCAATAACTGTTCCTTAATTTGTATTGTAGCGTCTTCTGTCCCAATCTGCTATCAAAACGGAAGGAAGAACGGGCAATTAGGAGCCAGGACTCCTTTTTGTGGCAGCGATTGGCCATTTAAGTGACGCGCGTTAATTTGAAATTCTAGTGAAGTACTGTATTTATTTTCAAAATTGTCAAGGAATAAGAAGCAATTGAAACAAAACAATAATCAGTTAAAAGCATTTAAAATAACTAAAAAAGTAAAATTTTAAAAAAGCATCCTGGTTGGCCCTAATACAAGGTTTCTGGTCGGATCCCGACCGGGCTACCCCTGGTTAGGTTTCATTGTCGGGAACTCGTCAGGAGCCGACCAGGTTACATTTGTTCTCAAATCACCCAGTCGAAAGCTGACCGGTTACTTAGCCGGGCCAACTCTGGTTGGATTTCATAGTCGGGAACCGATCAGGCACTAGTCGGAATACTTTTTTTTTGTAGAAATCACAAATTTTTAAGAAATTAATTATTATTTGCAAAGTATAATTAAAAAATTTATTATGTCAGTAAACAGAATTAGCTTCTTTAAAACCTCCAAACAACATTTAATGTTTACCAGTGTTTTAAGCTATTAAATAAAACTGTTATCGATACTGCAAAGTCCAAGGGCAGAAAGATTACACTGTTTATAATTTTAGCACATTTCAAACAGTTCTTAGACTGTATACTTTCAAATTTACCGCCATGTCTGGCGCCCTCTGGCAACCGCGTCTGTTATTTGCATTGACACTTAGAAGTTTCAGTTACTCACCTCGAACAAGAAAACATTCACGCCGTCTCATAATCCGCAGATAAAATCGTGATCCACAATCAAAATCAACTCAATTTCAGTTATCATTTTGAAAACCCAAATCAACAACTTTGAGCGCAGATAATGAACATTTTAAAAGAAAGTATATAGTGCGGTATATTCATTTAATCCTTTCTTCCTTCCTAGCATCAAATCACCACGTGATCTCCAAAATTGCTATGAAATTTGAGCAACAGTGACAAACTTTTCTTCTGTCCACAGGGGAGAATTTGTTACCTTGATTTGACTTTTAAAGTTTACAGTATTGTTCACGATGAACCGTTAAAGTTAAATCAAGTTATTAATTTATCTCCAGGAGCAACATTTTTAAACCATTCTGTGGTCGGATTATCCAATCTGGTCCCGCCGGAATTTAGGCCGGGATCCGAACTGTTTACCGTGACGTTCTCAGCCGGTTCCCGGTCAATTTTTCCGGCCAGCGCCTGGTTAAAACTGAGACTATCCGGCCGGTTCCATGATTCGTTTTCTACACAGGATGTAAATAAAAACTATATATTTAAAAAAAATCGTTTGCTTTAAAAACTGAGAAATTAAAAAAAAATGTATTTCAAACTGAACAACGTTTAAAATAACTAAAAAATTGAAGAAAAAAACCCGCTTAGTTTAGAAACTAAAAAGGTTAAAAAATGAATAACTAAACAATTTATGGATTTTAAAAACTCATGGCTTTCGTATTCTTCGCAATTATATCAATAAAAAAATATTGCTAATACAGTGAGCCTCGGAGATATGATCCCCGGAGTTAATAATGCCGAGAATCGACTCCGCGCGGTGGGTAGAGTTAAGAGGAGCTGCGCGGGGTGTGCGTTGTTCACTAAGGCGTGACAAAACAGGAGCGTTTCGGTAAGGTGCTGTGTCTTAATGGCCTAACTGTCTAACTGCGATATAACGTTGCGACAGTTCACTCGAAGCGGGAGGCATACACGTAGTGAATGAGCACGATGGCGAGCTCACATCGGCAACAGTGAGGCTCCGATACTGCAAGCCAACTGAAGCCGATGGAACTAATGCAATGATTGGATTATTTCGTGCGATCGAATCAACCTGTCTTTGACACTGAGAACATCGCTATCTGACACGCGATTATATATCGCGAAGTAGTATCTCGAAGTTATTGGAGCAATGTTTATGAAAAAGAGCAGTGAATATCAATTTATTTTAATCAAAAATGTTATAATACGGTTTAAAATTAATTATCCACTAGTTCTTGTTCCGAAACGAAAAGACCTGTCATTGGAACACAATCGGATCGTCTCTGTCTATCTCACATGGTAGAAAGAGAGGTTCGATCGACTTCAAGCCTCGGAGTGCCACTGCAGTATTTTGTAATCTCAAACTGACAAGTGTTGACGTGAGAATTGTGAAAAATGTATTTTTCATGGACAGTTAATCTAATATTTATAAAAGTAAGTGATTTTCTGTTAAATAACTTCTTCGTATGTCTGTTTATAACTGCGTTATTCACATTATGCAATTACGCAGAAGTGCGTGCTTTCCCACTTGTAGTGTTGACGTGAGGTGTTTTGGTGCAAAAAAGTCATGTGATTTTGGATGCTGCTGGACCGATTATTCAAGAGAAAGCTCTCTTTTTAAACGAGATGCTTAACGGCCCGCAAACGTATGAAGTACGTACGCTGGAAACATATTTATTTTAACGTGTAGCAGCCAACTTTCTTTCTCATTTCCGTTAAATATTTACTTTAGGTCCAAGGTCAGCCACAAAATCGATCATAGTTCCGGGGTTCACTGTAGTTAAAAAATAACTACATAAAAATAGAAAATATACATAAAAAACTATTTGAATTCATAACAAAAAAAAACATTTAAGAAAACTAAAAAATTTAAATTTAAAAAAAACTACCGGTTTGGTGTATTCTTAAAAATAAAATTATGTTCTTCGAAATTAAAAAACTAATTAATTAAAAAATAACAATTTACAAAAAATTAAAAACTGAGCATGTTGAAAAAATAAATAAGTAACAATTTGAAAGAAATTTTATTTAAAAAATTAAAAACCCGAATATTTAAAAAAATAGCTAAAAAACTTTAAAAATTGAAAAAAACTCTCAATCTTTGTGTTCTTTACAATTATATAAATAAAAACATAAGTTCAATAAGGTTATATTTTATAACAAATATAACAAACTGAATATTAGAAAAAATAGCAAAAAACTTTTTAAAAAATTGAAAAAACTCCCGGTCTACATGTCCTTCACAATTATATAAATAAAAACAGAGTTTAAAAAAGGTCCCTTAATTGAAAAAACTCTTCAAAAGACTAAATAATAATATTAATTTGTAAATAATAAAGCTGAAAACTCCCAAATCTTGACGACACCATTAAAGAAAAATTGAATGGATGATTAAGTAATAATGAAAAATGACTAAAGGGATGAAAAAGTGGACGAAGTATTTCAAGGGTTTGTTAGGGGGTGTGGAATATAGGGTAAAGAAAGAAGGAAGAAAAACGGTAGCGGGGGACGAGGACAACGAAAACGAGATTAGTAGTGAAGAGATGAATGAGGCCATTGCAAGGCTGAAAAGAAACAAGGCCACAGGGGAGGATGACTTGAAAAATGAACCACTGAAATACGGAGATTAGGGACGAAAGAAGAGATGTGAAGAAATCAAATCAAGGTGTGGAGAGGAGAAGGTTGGCCGGAGAAATGGAAGACGGGGCTGGTAGTACCGTTGATTAAGATAAGAGAGGGCAAACGGGTTTTAGGACAGGGATGGGGATCACAGCCAACATCTATGTGCTCAACTATTTAATCTTTTGGAACCTAGGGCTGAAGAATGGAAAATTAGTCGCACTGTTTGTAGATTTTAAGGCAGCATTTGACTCAGTTAACAGAAAAGATCCTAAGGATGTCTTAAGGACGTCAAATTGCATGACATAGAAGTACATTCTAAGGACGTCTTTAGGATGTCCCGGTGCCCACTGGGGAGTAGACGAAGGTTTAATAAATAGGATAAAAGAAATATTTGTGGAGACTAAGATAACGGTGAAGATAGGATAAAAGAAAGGAGAGGAATTCTGAACAGGAAGGGGGCTCAGGCAAGGGTGTTCGTTGAGCCCACTTCAATTTTGTGTTCTTCTCACAGACTTAGAGGAAAATATGGAGAGGAAAGGAACAAAAACATTAGGAACAGGCAAAGTAGCATATGCAGATGACGTAGTGTGAGCAGCGGATGATGAAAGAGGGATGAATCTGATGTTGAGAGTGTTCGAAGAGTATGTGAGAGTAAAGGGTCTAACTGTGAACGTGAATAAGACTCGGATGTTCTTCAGAAATGAAAAGCGTAGAGTAGAATACGAATCGAAGATTAATAGCGTGGTGGTAGAGTTGGTGGAGGAATTTTACTACGAGTAATGCGCGACTAAAATAACGGGACAAGTAAGAGGCATAGGTAAAAGAAGGTTCAATAAGAACTGGAGGATGAGTGTGGATGTTTGATGTGTTAGCATGGTCAGTGTTAAATTACTAAGTGAAAATTTGGGAATGGAAAGAGCATAAGACAGTGGAAAGCCTGCATGAGAGATTTTTTAGGTGGTTCGTGTGAGTGAGTTGGAGCTGTCCAGGTTATATGCTTAGGGAAGAAATAGGACGAGAGAAACTTATTGTCAGGATACTGAAAAGAGCCTGGAATTTTGAACACAAATGAGGTTTGAATGTGGAATACAATTGAAGGGTAGAGAGGGGCAGGAAATATAGAAAGAGATGACGGCAAGACAAGGAGTGGAAAGATGGAAAATGAGGAGGATGGAATGAAGAGAGTCTGTGTAGTTTGTGTAGGTATAAGCAAGAAACATGGTTGTATGTGTTAGAGATGTGTACAGGTGACGAAGGGAGAGGAAAGAGCATGGAAGAGAGATTGAAGTGGTTTTTGAATAGAAATGGTCAGGGGGGAGAATGGATGATCAAGCTGGAAGATCCGAGAGAGTGAGAGAGAGAGAGCTGGTGGCACAGAGGAGGAAAAAACCAAAAAATGACGATATATAGCAAATAGGGGTACGTGTCGTTTAGGCGCTGGAGTTTGAGGTGCAAGACGTTTAGCCGGCAGGATGTTCAGCCGCCAGGTCGGCGAAATGGCTTGAGATCGAATAAATTGAAGCTTCAAAGTTAACTGTTTTAAGTTATCCCGCACCGACTTATCATTGGCACGGTGAGTCTCAACCAACTTTAACCGAAAGATCCTTGAAGTTAGATTATATTTATTGAATACTATTTTATGTTGACATGAAAGTACTTTTCAACGAAAAAAAATTTCCCAGTTCAGTTATAATTTTACCAAAAAAATTGTAGAACTGTTTTGACTCTATATTGCATTTTTAACCATCCCTGAGTAAAAAACGTTTTTTATAAAAAAAAAATTTCTATTCATAATCAAAAATTTGAATTTTGAAAAAAGGCTCCCACGATTTTTTTGCGCAAAATATGTGTATAATATGTAAGAATAATATTATGCAAAAAAACTTTTTGTAATATCTTTTTTAGGTTAAAGTTGGTTGAGGCTCACCGTGACTGTATTATTCGTATCTTAATTGGAAGCAAGAATAAGAGATTAAAATTGTTCAAATTAAGAAGCTCAAACAGTATTATGTAAAAACTAGATAACTCGCATTTTCACGGTAAATCCCAGAGATATTTTATCAAAAGTTGGATAAAAACATTGCAAACAATTAAAAACTACAATTGTACAACGTCGGATAATTTTTATCGGGAGGATGATAAAAATTATCTCATGTCGGATGATTGTAATTGTCACTTGTTTGCAACGTTTTCATCCAACCGCAGGTAAAAAATGTCCCTAAGATTTACTGTATTAATCGTATCTCAAGTGTAAGCAAGAATAAGAGATTAAAATTGTTTAAATTAAGAACCTCAAACAGTATTATGTAAAAACTACATAACTTGCAACTTCACTGAAAATTCCAGAGATATTTGATCAAAAGTTGGATAAAAACGTTACAAACAATCGAAAATTACAATTATGCAACGTCGGATAATTGTTATCGAGAGGCGGATAAAAATGATCTCATGTCGGATAATTGTAGTTGTCACTTGTTTGCAACGTTTTTATCCAACATCAGATGAAAAATATCCCTGGGATTTACTGTATTATTTGTATCCTAACTGTAAGCAAGAATAAGAGATTATAATTGATTAAATTAAGAAGCCCAAATAATATTATGTAATAGTGTTATCTAAAAATCAATACTATCTCATTGCGTTGTAAAATACAAATAATTAAATTCACAATTTAAAATACACCACTATAGCATTCAGTTCTGTTTATTATCGATTGAAAGACCTAGAGTAGGTCACAACAGAAATTTCTTACACAATTTATAGTATATTATTAAAAATAGTAATTCACGCTGTGGGAAGACCCTGCTATTGATTTAACTATTTTTGTTCAGAAATTTTTGATAAAATCCATTATTTAATTGCTATTAATGTTTTGAACAAACAATCTTTAGGTACGTTTCCTAGCCCCTCTCGTTTTTCTTCCCACTTACATTTTTTTATTTATTGTGGTTGAAGTTCTCCGAATAAAGTTTTCTGCATTCACAATCGATACGCAAATAAAATAAAAAGGCTTGGCGCCTAAAAGTCCCGGCGGCTAAACGGCTGTGCGCTTAAACGACCTGGCAGCTAAAACGTCCTGGCGCCTAAACGTCCCGCGCCTACTATAGGTTTCAAAAATGTTGACCTCTACAAAAGTTTGAATAAGTCAGTGAAAAAAAATCGCTAATGAACGTAACAAACTTCATTGCAAAGATAATTTTATTGCGAACAAATTCGCTATTCATGACACCGTCATACATTAATTACAAATGAAGTTACAGTTGAGTGAAGGTACAAAAACACGGTCAACAGCGACAATTTCATGACAGTGAACTTTGACGCCTTCAATTTTGTTGAAAAATCAGTAGAAATGAAGCGAAAAAATCAGGCGAATTCCTTGACATTTTCTGTGAATGCAGGTGTCATAAAAATTAAAAAATACTTTTGATAATTGTAGCTGGCAGAGTTAATTATAGAGGATGACCTTATCTCAGCTCCAAATTGTGATAGAAAGCTCAGGTAAAGCTTGAAATAAGTAAAAAAATTAAAATAATACAATGAAATAAAAAATAAAGTTTCAAAATTATTAAATCATATTGGCTATTAGCAATTATTTTTTCTACGTTTTTTTTTTTGCGCGCATAAAAGGAGTCATCAGTGTCAATTTCAGTCGAGGGGCACTATTCGGCACTTTCCCGCAGCTACCTGATGACCGTAATTTGGGGAAACTGAAAAAAATCCAAAAGCGTAGGAAACATGAATTTAACTTCTGAGGCTGGCAGTTCCATTCCAGGAAAATAAAAAACTTTCAGAGGAAAATAAAAAATATGATTGGAGAAAAATGATCGCATACAATGAAAATAATTAAATACCGAGAAATCAAACACTTGAGCAGCAATTCCAGGTCAACTCATGTGAAGAATTTCATATACTATTAGTAATTTTGATGAAAAGTCTTGTATCCGTTTTCTGAGATGTTTGAAAAAAATAATTAAGTGATTATTGAAAAATAAAAGAAACTCGTCGACGACTCAGAAATTCGAACAATTTATCCTCACGATTTTTGTCGATAGAAGGAAAATTCTCAGAGTTATAGCATTTGCAGGATTCAAAAAAGCAAACGAAAATTACAATTTTAGGCCAAACAACGCACGGTATGAAAAAATTCAAGGAAAGAAAAATGTTGCTTTTTGAAAGCTCTACAAGATAATGGTAACAACTTTTTTAATTTTCTTGAAAAATCGAAAATTCAAATTTTTACCGCACAAAAAAATAATCAAAAATAAAAAAATTCCATTTTGCGGTCAAAGTATGCAAGATACGAAAAAAGATGAATCGACAAAAATTATGCACCCAAAAAACATCTACAAATTTTGTACAAATCACTTTTTGATAGGACGCATAATTTTTGTTTTATTCATAAAAAAAACAACATTAAAAATTTTAAAAAAATACATATTTTTAGACAAATGACACAAGCTACGGAAAAATTGAATAAAAAAATTTGTTCTCACGCAAAGAAGAGCTACAAATTTGTTATTAATTATTTTTTGATAAGCTGCGTAGTTTATGTTTTAAACGTTAAAAATAACATTACAAATAAAAAATAAAAAAATTAAATTTTTGGAAAAATGGCACAAGTTACGAAATAAAAATAATAGACAGGAGTTGTTCACTCAGTAAGGATTAACAAATTTATTATTATTAATTTTTAGATAGAACGAGTAGATTTTCTCTTCATCGTAAAAAATAAGATTGAAAATAAAAAAAATTAAATTTTTTGAAAAAATGACACAAGAGACGAAATAAAAATGAAAAGACAGAAGTTCATACCTACAAATTTGCTTAGAACCACTTCACGTTAAGATGCGTATTTTTAGTTTAAATCGTAAAAAATAACATTGAAAATGAACAAATTAAATTTATGGAAAAACGACACAAGTTGCAATGAAATGTTTAATGAGAATATTGTTAGTTTTTATAGGAAACGCAAGTTTTATTTAATTATAAGAACAAGACAATGAAAATAGCTATGTTTCAATACCAATGCATATTATAAATTGTAACAATATAAATTTCGAGGGGCTATTCACTGAGTGAAAATGAGTGAAAAGTCATTCCTCACTCTAAACAAGTCAAGAAAAGTTTCTTATGACCTGGCCAGATCATGAGAAATTTTTCCTAATCTTAGGAAATTGCGCGAACTCAGGGAGAATCACGCAAAATTCTCTGAACTAAGACTCAACTCAGCGCGTAGTGGGGCGCGTAGAATGGCATTTTTTTCTATTTAACGTTCCCGGTGCTCGTCAATAACAGGAAAATTATTGAAATCGTCTAAGTTTCAAAGAGTAACATTAGTTAAAGATGTTCCAATATTCTATATTGAACAAAAAAAATTGTTATGAACAAATTATTTCATGAAAAAATGTTTTCTACGATTTTCCATAATTTTACGTTTTCCAAGTTATATTGAAAGACATTTGGATAAAAACAATATAAAGATGAAGAAATTTCTTCTTGAGATTCTTATTGTTAATATTATAAACACATTTAATAAAGAAATGCATTAAGGGCATGTGATTAACGGAATGGCAGAGATCTCAAAAACGAATCCTAACCTCTAAATAGCGCACATAGAGACAATTTTTATTAAGGAGAATAAATTTTTGTTGCTGTTATCCCTCAAAAAAGAGTTCGGGGACGTCTGTTGCTCTATTTTATAGTATCTCCAAATACAGTTTTTAAAATTTTTAATTTTTGTGGACAAAAACCCGGGGGAACTGAACCCGATTTACCACACGACGAAGTATCACATGCCCTTGATTTAAAAATTTAGGTTGTCTAAGTTTTTTAAAATTAGAAATTAGTATTTTAAAACAAAAATCATTCAGATTTCCGATTTTTAACAATTTTAGGTTAGAATTACGTTTTATACCAAAAACTGGTATTTTAAAACAAAAATCACTATAGTTCAAATAGGATAGAAAATTTTTGAACAGTTTCAAGTAATATTAACATTTTTCACAAAAAGTCGGTCATCTCGCAGAAAAGTCATTGGCTTTTGAAGAAGATTTACAATTCTTAATAATTTTCTGTTATGTTATGTTTGTGTTCTTCGTTAAGAATTATTGGTATTTTTAATAAAAAAATATTACATTTCAAAGAATATGTACCAGTTTTCAACAACTATAGGTTATGTTGATGTGTTGCATCTGAAATCGGTATTTTCCACAAAAATCATTAAATTTACATGCAATGACTTTGCTTAAAATAAATTATATTTCAAACATTTACAAGAAGATTCAGAACTTTTTGACCACTTCAGGTAATTCTGGTGTTTTACACTAAAAAACGGTCTTTTTAGTCAAAAAATCGGTATTTTTAGTAAAAAATCATTAGATTTCAAAAAAGATTAAAAATTTGGTTCAATTGTAGGTTTTAAGCTGGTGATATTCACCGAAACCATGGTAACGTTTTTCACCGAAAATCGGTTATTTTAAACAAAAAGAATAAAATTACAAAGAAGATTGACGATTTTGGAACAATTTAAGGTTATGTTAATCCGTCTTACCGGAAATCGTTTATTTCAAACAAAAGTCATTTAATTTCAAAGAATATGACTTACAATTTGGAACAATTTTTTGTAAAAAATTGGTATTTTTCATAAATAAAATCATAAGATTTTTTAGATTTCTGTTAATCTTTAAATTTATACCAGAAATCGGTTATTTCAAATAAAAATCGTTTGACTCAAATATTAAACTTAGAATTTTGAACAACTTTAGGTTATATTAGTGTTTTTCGTCGGACATTTAGCATTTATTGTATAAAAATATTACATATTAATTGTGACTTTCTTTGACAATTTTAATGCTCACTGCTCGCTTTATGGTCAAATAAATTAAAAATAATTGAATTGTTTCGAACGTTTCGACACACAATGGTGGCCCTTATCAGTAAATTTGATTGAATCTGCAAAAATTACATAATTTCTTGTAGGTACGCAATGCACAATTGAAAAAGTTACTCTTTGGTTAATACTGCAGTGGACAAATTATATAAAATTTTATTATAATTAATAAAATTATATAAAAGTTTATGTAAAAGTAACATTTTTTCAATTACACTGAGTAAAAGTACAAAATTATTTAAAACAGTGTTGTTAAATAATTATTCATACATTCTTTAAAGATTTTTACAAAGTTGATTTGACGAAAACCTTTATCACGTACATTTGTTAAAAAAATGTTATTGATTTTTTCGTATGAAAAATTTCAGTTTAAAAAATTGTCTTAAAAAAAATTTTATTTTTTTAATTTAAAATTGAATTTTCTGCTGGTGATCTTCTCAGTAAAGGTCGAGTTTCAGGCGATGAATGGAGACTAGGTGTTTGGAATGCTAGAGAAGTGAATGATCTTAAGATAAGCGAACTGCGAGAAACTATGCACGTAAGGAAACTAGATATTTTATTTGTACCTGAGACGAAGAAAAAGGCTCGCGAATGTAGACACATAGAAAATGGGGTATTTAAAGGCGGTTTTGAAATCTGGTCAGGAGTAGGTAGTGAATCACATGGTAGTCAAGGGGTCGGTTTAATTACAAAAGACCACAAAATCTAAAGCCTTACAACACGGACCAGACTAGGTGGGTCTTATATTTTCGGGGTCGCTGAATTCGAATCCGTTGTCTATTTGGTCCCATCAGGTCAGGAACAATGTCAGCTCAAGGTCATACTTACAAAATTCATCGCTAACCAATTAAGTCAGCGTACTTATAGGTTTTTGGGGTCGCTGAATTCAAATCCGTTATTCGTTTAGTCCCAGCAGGTCAGGGTCAAGGTCAGTTCAAGGTCAAACTTACAAAATTAGTCGCTAACCAATTAAGTCAGGGTAACTATAGATTGGCGGGGTCGCTGAATTCAAATCCGTTGTCCGTTGAGGCTCATAAGGTCAGGGTCAAGTTCAATTCAAGGTCAAACCAAACAGACAACGGATTTGAATTCAGCGATCCCGGAAACCTATAGGTACCCTGACTTCATTGGTTAGCGATGAATATTGTAAGTTTGACTTTAAGTGACCTTGACCCTGTACTGATGGGACTAAACGGACAACGGATTTGAATTCAGCGACCCTGAAAACCTATAGGTACTCTGACTTAATTGGTTAGCGATGAATTTTGTAAGCTTGACCTTGAACTTACCTTCACCCTGACCTGTTGGGACCAAACGGACAACGGATTCAAATTCAGCGACCCCGAAAATACAAGACCTACCTAGTCTGGTCCATGTTGCAAGGGTTTAGATTTTGTGGTCCTGTGTTATGAATGAAGAAGCAAGACAGCATCTCAAAGATCATGATTTCGTATCTCCCAGATTGTTGTGGGCTAGAATGAAGGTAGGAATCAGAAGATTATTCATCATAGCGTGCTACGCCCCAGTATGTGGCTATTCGTGTGAAAATAAGTTTACAAATAAAAAAGTGTCGGTAAGGTAGGAAGCCGGTCACGTGACCCACTTTTTCCATGGCCTTAAGCTTAAGGAAAGTAATACTTACCCGATTCCTACCTTACCTATTTTTTTTTGTGACAACTCACGTTCACACGAATTGGGATAATGAGTTGAAAATTTGGCAAATTAATTATAAGACACTAAGGAACTTTCGTAAGGTCCTAAATTTATGAAAATAGAAAAAGAAATCTAACAATTTTCGAAAAATAATTTTTTATGTAGTTTTAGATATTTAGGACCATACAAACGTGCCTTAGTATTAATTACCCATACAACTCTATATCTAAATTCGCGTTGACGTAATTTGTTCCGAAAAATGTCGGTAAAGTAGGAATCAGGTAAGTGATACATGGCCTTAAGGCAATTAACCAAATGCGTTCCATTGTCTCCTTACTTACTAAGGAAGGCTTATCTGGTCGTAAATGCGTCTAAATACAAAAAAAAACTTCTGTTTGAAAATAGTTTCTGTATAAATTATAAACATTTATAACCTAATGAACCTTCCATGTGATTGAAATTTTCTGACCAGGACTATATACTTTTAAAGATTTTTTGTTAGCAGAGCTTATCTCTATTTTTTATATTTTAGGCTTATTCTATTTATTCAGAAAGTAGAAGGTTACTAATTTGTAGTCCCTAATAAAAATAAAATCTGGAATTTTTCAAGGCACTTTTTATTATAGCCATTACTTGTATCAAAGTAGCTTGTATAAGATAAAGAACTGCCTTAAGGGCATGTACCAGAGTGTCACGTGATATGATTTATATTTGGCGGCTTTACGTTTTGAAAAATATAAATATTGTATTGATATGGATGCATATGACTTAATCCAAAAAACATGTTTTTTGCATATTTAACAAAATTCTAAATTCAGCAAACATTTTTTTTAATTTATAATTTTTATTATTTTTCACTAGTAAAAACTGTAAGTTTAGAAAAAGCGGCATTATTTTTGAACCAATAGAAAATTTTTTAAATTTTCAAATAAAAAATAGAAAAGAAGGTATTAAACGATTTTATCATAGTGTGCATCAAGGAGGAGAAGCAGGAGTTTTTCGACGAGTACTGAAAAAGTACACGATTCGTAAAAAGTTCCCTTGGTGCATACGATATTTTTAATAACAAATGCATGATTTTAGACGTTTTTTCTAACATAGGTATGATTATGATTATGAAAATTTTGGTATATTACGAAATTTCTAAAACTTTGGAAATTCATGGTAAATTTATAAATTACCAAAATTTAATTTTTTTTTTTTGAGAATTCATAAATTACCAAAAATTTAAAACATTTTGAAAATTATTGCAAACTGAAATGTTTGAAACTTTTGAAATTTACCGGAATTCAGAGTATCCAAAAATTTCCAGATATTTTCGGTAATTTATGATAAATTAGGGTAATTTATCCGTAATTTATGGTAACTTCACACTTCGAGTTGGTCTAATCTTTCAAAGAATCTGTCAACGCGATCAACTAATGGCTATAATTTTCATTATAGGCATTGAAATCGGCTGAAATGATGCATTTGTTGAGAAAAATTGTTTGTAACGCATGCACGGAATGTTCGCTTTTCGATGTATGTACAGCGTTCGAGAAGTTGCCAATTCCGAAATCGCGGTGACAAAAACAGTTATAAAAAGACTCTCTAGCTGCTGCACATGCGCTCTTCGAGCCAGATTACTTCTTCTAGCTGTTGCGCTTGCGCATTTTGATTCAAAATTACTTTCCGCGAGTGCAGGATCAATGTTCCATTCATTTCCGTACATTTTTAGATTTCTTCCGAAAAGCTTTGGATACCTTAAATTTCCGGAAATTTTCAGTAATTTAGAAATATACCGAACATTTTCAAAATATCGCGTAATTTTTGATATTCAAATTTTGTTTGAAATTTTTGGTAATTTTGGGTAAATTGAAATAAATATGTAAAATTTCCGGAAAATATGTTTTTATTATTTCTCAAATCGAAAACTCCCTTCATTTGTTACAAAAGATATCGTGTGCAACAGGTGCTGAAAGTAGGCAGTTGTAACTCTTGTAAAGTTTACAGTACTTGCCATGGGCTCATATTCGGGTCGTTTCCGGCTCGTCTGCGGCTCCTTTACATCCCGCCTCCGACTCGCCTACAACTACCCTTCGAATCGTATTTGGCTCGTACAGTAAACTTTTTCTGGGATGCCAAGCCACAATTTTTTTCCTCAGCTCAAACGATTCGATTAATTTTATTATTTTCACTCTGCCCTATTTAAGGCATGTCTATCGCCTGTCTGGTATAGACCCTTAAGAAAACCTTCTCTCACAAAATAGTATATTGTGTATCAAGGGCGTAAAGAAGGCTATTTTGCCTCGTGTGACTGCAGCCCTCGCTTCGCTCGGGCAGCAAATTCACACTCGTCAAAATAGCTTTACGCCCTTGATACATACCATACTTTTTGTCCCCCTCCTTGAAAACAAGCATGTGAAGCAGATAGAGGATGTTTGATGTACTTGACAATTTTAGATTACAGGTGAAATGAAGAAATAGCGTACTTTGCAGAAGGGAGACTGTCGGGTAAAGCAATACAATTTTTTCAAATAAAAATATCAATTCCTTCATGTTCTCACTCGTGGAGTGCAGTGTATGTGTAGCGGGCGTAAAGTGGCATGTAGCGGGCGTAAAGTGGCATGTAGCGGGTGTAAAGTTTTATGATGGCCCGGCGGCGGAGTGCGCATGTGCGAGCGTCACTGGGCTGGAAGCGGCCACATTACGCCTGCTTCATGTGCATGCAATGGCGCGTTTTCAAGGGGGGGGGTCGGACAAAAAAATATTCTCAAAACATCCAACGGTTTTTTGTCGACTCCTGTATCCCCGAGAGTAAAAAAATCAAATAACCAAGACAAATAATGCGTCAATTACATAGAAGCTTCCCTTCCAACTATTGCGTCGTTAGTATCTCGCACCCTTTACACATACACTCGATTCACACCTATTTTCTTATATATATATATATATATATATATATTTTCACCACATCTGTAGCTATGTCTCCCAAACGTTCATTATGTCGATCTTGTCGCTTCCCTCCTCTTTTCAACCGTTACCTTGATCACACTTCGTCTCTTCTTCCAAACCCCTAACCTCTTTTTCCTCCCTTATCCACCTAGTGCTTATCCAGGGGTCTATCAAATGAGTTCACATGGATTTCAAGCAGCGAGAAGGCTCTCGGAGGGAGGGAATCGACAGAATTGATGTTTTACTCACATTGGCCGACAAAACCGAGGCGTCGCGACGCCTGCGCTAGGCGGGAACCCAAAGCAGCCCGCTTTTCTGATAACTTTCCGAAACCAGTTACCAGTCGCGGTCTGAGATCAGCGCGCACCAGAGCCTTCCTCCGTCTACGAAAAAATTCGAGTCGGTTTCACCGAAATTGACTTTCGAGGCGACCAACTTTGTCTCGAAACACCATTCTTACGAAACTTTAGATACACAATAACGTAGGGATAAAAACCTGATTACAGTTTTAAACTTTATCCATTTTTTTCCGATTAATACGCTTCACTTCGCAAAGTACTTTTAAAGCCATTTGCCCTAGATTACAACTTTGCCTTAATGGCCCTCACCACCACTCACGAAACAAAATAAGAAAACAAGGACAGGAAAATTCTTGATTAAAAGTAAAAGATGCAAAAACTGATGAAAAGTTAGAAGATGCCTAGTAGGAATTGAATGGAAAGTACAGCTTTTCAACAGGTGGCCAAGCGGATCGACGATGTACGGATCCTCCGAAGACTTCAAAGTTCTCGAAATACCTTCAGCTGAAGATGCTCTGTAATAAGAACCTCTCTGATCAGAAAGCACTTGCAGACTTTCTATTAATTTAGAGCAATTGGTCCTCGACTTTGAGGATCAAGATGATCCGCCACTGGATCTTCTTCCCATTTTTACTGAGATCCCTCAACTGAATATTATCTGATCAGATTATGAGTAACCAGATCATGAGTACTGCGGAATCACCAGATGGTTACAATGCAAGTCTCAACGAAACCGAAGATTACACATCGAAACCAGAAGTGCAAATTGCATTTTACTTCATCTACGCGTCGATATTTCTCCTTGGAATTTGCGGAAATGCGCTTGTGTGTTATGTGGTGGCGCGAAATAAACAGATGCATACAGTGACAAATTTGCTGATAACAAATCTAGCTCTGAGTGATATTCTCTTGTGTGTTTTGGCAGTGCCCTTCACACCTTTGTATACTTTTATGGGTGCCTGGGTTTTTGGGTCTACATTGTGTTGTTTGGTACCATATGCCCAGGCGGTGAGTGTTTATATCAGTACCTTCACTTTAACGAGTATAGCGATTGATCGATTTTTGGTGATCTTGTACCCATTCCGACCCAGAATGAAGATTAAGGCATGCACAATTGTGATTGTGGGAATTTGGATTGTGGCTGGGTTGCTCTCTTTGCCATATGGATTGTTCAGGCAGATGGACCGGAATGAAACATTGTGTGAAGAAAATTTCCCGAGTGAAAGCTTTAGAAGGGCCTATAGCACGATTACTACCATTTTGCAATTTATTGTACCGTTCTTGCTTATTACAGTGTGCTACATTTTCGTGTCGTTTAGACTTAATTCGAGAAGTAGAATGAGACCAGGGTGCACAACTAGTCGAAGAGAGGAAGCTGATAGGGAAAGGAAGAGGAGGACCAATAGGATGCTTATCTCGATGGTGGCAATTTTTGGAATCTCATGGCTTCCCTTGAACATTATTAATGTCGTAGAGGATTTCTACTCCAAGGCTAACGACTGGCCACCTTTTAAGTCTTGTTTTTTTCTTGCACACTGCATTGCCATGAGCAGCACTTGCTACAATCCGTTCCTCTATGCTTGGCTCAACGAAAACTTCCGAAAGGAATTCAAACAGGTTGGTATAGATAGAATATGTTTTTGTTCTTTTATTTTTATTTGGATGTTGTAAAAAAATGTCTGTTCTATTAGAACCATTTTTATAGTTGAAATTTCGCAAATGAGTTTTATTGGCCTACAATAATTGTTTTGTCCTACTAAGTCATGACTCTGCAGTCGAAGATTATGGTCCAGTTCGATGGATCAAAATCCATGTTTGGTATTTTTTTTATTAAATGATTACCTTTTTTTCCTGCTCTTTTCACGATTCAATAAAGCTTAGTAATAGCGTCGAAGCACTTTCTTGCCTTTTTTTTAATAAAAAAGTTATGCAACTCTTTGTGTGTCAATATTTTCGTTTTTGGGGACGCGGCGCACCATTGACAAGGGTTTTCCTCGGAGGTGGTTGCTTCTTTCAGGATGTTCCCTTCATGGTTCGATAGGGTTAAGTAGTATCTCGAAACTTTTCCCTTGTTTTTTTAAATTAAAAAATTAAAAAGTTATGCAGCTTTTTCTGTGTCAGGTCCGGTGTTTTTTGAGTCGTGCCGTTTTTAGACAATGGTTTGTTTACAGATGGTTGCTTGTTTTCAAATGCTCTTCTTGCACGATTAGATAGATCTGAGTAAAAGCTCGAAATTAAATTCTTATTGCATTTTTTTAATTGAAAAATAAAAAAGTTATCCTTCTCTTTCTGAGACAAAATCGGCGTTTTTTTGGACGCGCCATCCCTTTGACAAGAGATTTTCTCAGAGGTGGTTGCTTCTTTCAAGATGTTTCTTTCATGGCTCAATAAAGCTGAATGAAAGCTCGAAAGTACTTTCTTGTCTTTTTTTAATACAATGCGTTAAATTTTTTTTTCAAGTATTTTTCTGTCGAATAGTTGAGTTATCACTGAGGCTTTGAAGATATTTTTTTCCCTATTTTGTATTGTTTGAGCATCACTCATGATTTTTTTCAGCAAAAAATATCTGAAGGTGTATTTGTAAGTGTGCCCTTTGAGGGTTAATCTAAATTTTAAAGATTCAGGAATTTTCAAAATATATGGAAATATTGGGAAATTGGATAGAAGATTTCAATGTAAATTCAAGAAGAATGTAAATGAATTTTAAAGACTTCAAAAGGTATATTAAATTCAAAAAATGGAAAAGTACATGAAATTAAAAAGATTTAAATTAATTCCGGAAAATATTTACAGATTATATGATATATTTTCAAGAATTTCTGAAAATGTAAAAAAATTGTAGAGTATTTCTCCAAAATCACATTGTTCAAGGATCTCATCACATCCAGATTTAGATTCATATAGGAGAATTCTCAAGACGTTTTTAATGATTGAAATTTGTAGGATTGTCAGTGATTCCATTAAAAATTTTAAGCTTAAAAATTGTAAGCTTTGCAAATTGTTAATGAATGTATTCTTCAAAATTACGTTATTTTTAATTTCAAGGGCTCTTAATTATTATTTAATAGCTTAACCATTATAAAATATTAAAGATTTTAAATGGATAGTCTTGATGTTTGTATGCAATTAAGAAATGAGAGAAAATTGTCGTACATTAAAAAATTACAACTTGAACAACTTTAGAAAAAATGTATTCATTATTATAACATGGGAATTACTTATCAATATTGAGAAATCACTTTCCAAGCCAACATATGCCACAGAGAAGAAACATAAGTGAATTTCTGTTGCGGATAATTTTCAGGTAGATAAAGTTGATTTTTTTCGCATCGAAACAAAACAAGATTCAATAGAGTTGACATGGTTACCATTTCCCATGCAGTGGGTAAATCGTAACAGGTGAAGGTAATTTTTGTTGCAAATAAAGATTACCCTGAAATCGCTGTAAAGATTACATTTTGTTTTATCTGTGCGAATAACAAAAAACGCTGTAATGTTGGTTGTTTTCATTTCTTTATGAATATTCCAAAAATTCTCTACTTGATCTCGAAGAGGAGAAGTTACATTAAAAAAAAAGAACATAAAAATTAAACAGTTATAGGAAAATGTTGAGGCTAACAAAATTAAATCTTGCCTTAAATCTCATTAAAATTGTAGAGCTTAGATTCATTTTCCTATTTTAAAGCTACTCAAATTTTCTTACTGAAATGCACAGATCACCCAAATAGTTTTTTCATGAGAGTGTTACAGTTTTACACATTTGCCCTTAAAATTCTCCGTAAAGTTACGAGTAAATATTGTAAAGTTATTTCATGAGCGTTTAGTTCTGTTATATAGATGAAATAAGTAAACAGTAAGGCTGAGTGAAAATTTTTTATCATACAATTTTATAAATTTTTAGTATTTTACATATTACTCACTTATATGTAAAATTACGGTGGAAAGTCGAATATCATTTATGAAAGAGTCATTTATTAAAATTATTTTCCTTCTATGAAAATTGGGTGGGAGTGAATGACATCGGATTAGTTTTAATTGATAGTTAACGTAATTTGGGAGAGAAATCTTACTTGGTGAATTAATTCCTAGATTAACCTCGTATGCAGATAATGCAGTTTGTAAGAAGCTCTATTCAACATAGAAACTAGTCAGCTGCTTCTTGTCGAGGTTAATGATTAAATTTAAATAAATTAAAATGTTCATGTTAAATTTAGTAAGGAACTATAGTGCAGCTTCTCAAACCTCTTGTAAAAATTTAATCACTAATTAATTATGTTATTTATTCCTTGAATTATTCACCTATAAAGATTCAAATATTACTATACTGTTTTAATTACATCTACTTTTGTAATCGTTTTCCATTTATTCACTCCGCCTTTTTCAATTTGAAAGAGAAATATGACTCAAATCTAAATTCTGTTCCTTTCCATGAAAGTCCAGAAGTAAACCGTCAAAATTTGATCATCAATATTATTATAGAACTTTGAAGGATTACTGGAAACCCCATTTTCCAATAAAAGCATCTTGTCGTTCGAGGGTATGAATAATCTTATAAATAATGTATATTAGGGGAAATAAGAAAAACATGGTATAATATTGAAAAGGCCTTAACGCTAAAAGGTTTCCCTTTGAGTTTCATGTAACTTTTGTAAAAGTTACAATGAAATCGATTAATATTCTGAGACCTGGCGGGCCGAAACATAATCAACAAATTTTGTAGTTGCAGAGTTTTGGAAAAATCATGAATGTTAAAATAAATTTGTGAAGCTCTGGAAATTATTCAAAAATTTGTCAAGCTTCTGAAAATTTTCTCACGTTCAAAAAGTACCTCAAAAAAAATTTGAAAAAATTAAAATTTCCATGGACCTTGAATTAAATGAGGATCTTGTTGATTAGAAAAAGAAATTTACATTCACGATTTTTAAAAAACTCTGCAATGGAAAAATTTTGTAATCCAATTTCGGTTTCATCCAACTTCAGGATATCAATCGATTCATTAACAATGTTACGTAAGTTATGTGAGATCCAAAAGGGATTTTGAGGATATTGAGCTCTATATTTCAACAGATTCCATAGAATTTCAAGAGATTGAAAAAATTTCAAGGGATGTCGAAGAATTTTGTAGCATTTCTAAAGATTTTAAGGTCGATTTTTAGGGATTCATAGAGAACTTCGGAAAATAAATCACAAAACTCTAATGAATAAGTTAATTTAAATTTATATTAAGGCCGTGACTACGTGTACCGAAATTTCGGTACAGATAGCTGGATTTTTTCGGTACAAATAAGGGGAGCTGGAAAATGGGCTATTTGTACCAAAATTTCAGTACGTATAGCTTGATTTTTTCGGTACGCGTAGACTTAAAGGTATTTTAAATGATATCTGCTTATTTTAATGGGTTTTTACTATTTTCAAACATTTCAATGTATTTTAAGGGGTTTCAATGAACTTCTGTAAAAGAGCCAAATCGGTTAATGTTGATTGTTAATGTTAATTTCCACATGACATTGAAAACAATTAGTCGATATTAGTCAAAGTACCTTTTTCATTTTCGAACCTCGCTGATCTATCAAACCCCCTCATTTAGGTGCTGTTAATCACCAATTAGTATCAATTAATCACTTAATTATCGGCTGGACGCTCGATGACAGAACTGTATGAACATATTGAACTTCCTATCACGTCGTGATGTCGAAATTGCATGACCGATGCATTTTTTTCTCTTTTGTAATCAAGTTAATTGTCTAGACATTTTTACATTGTTTACGAATATAAAAAATTGGGTAAAAAGGGTAAAATTAGTTTTTTGGATGTTTCATGTTAAAAACCGTGATCTATTTGTATCTTTCAAGATATTGAGGTTTTTCTTCCTTCAATTGATCTAGTTTTTTGTTGGTTTTCAAGGTACACTGAAAAGTGTAAAAATGGTAAAGTTATTCCGATTTATTGAAAAAAAAGAAAAAAGATTTCAAAAACGCCACCTTTTTTCCTGAAAATTTTTTAGAACAATAGGTACTTTTTCTTAGGAGAAAAAATTATTTTAAATTTTTTTGTTCAAAACCTTCCCCTTTTTCAATTTTTGAGAATTTAAGATTGTCCTTGTTCCAGATTGCCAAGGTTCTTTTTTCATTATTTCGAAACTGTTGAGAACACCGAAGAAAGAGGCCCCAAAGAATACAAAATGGTAAAGCTGTTTCTATTTTTTGGAAAATTAAAACACGACATTTTCTCAAAACACCTACCTTTTTTCGCTAAAATGTTATATGATAATATTTTTCTGACTTGAAGTAAAAAATAACACTAAAATACAATAAATGCGAGACAAGTAAGAAAAATAGAAATTTGTTTCTCCCGAAATACAAAAGCACCCTAGGTTTAAAACTTATGGTAATTTTGCTCTATATTATTTATCACTCCTAAAATTTAAAAAAAAGGTAGTTGTTTCGAGAAAATTTCGCGTTTTCATTTTTCAAAAAATTGAAACAGCGTTACCATTGTTTAGCCATTCTTTGTTTTTTTTTCATCCTTTTTCGAAAAAGTGAGAAAAACTCGATAATCTGAATCAAGAAAAAATGTAGTATCTCAAAAATGACACAATTGTTAAAGTTAAATATACAAAAAACTCATTTTACAATTAAAATCTGTCAATAATCGCAAAAAATGTAAAAATGTCGCTATGTTAATTGGATCGGTGGGACGGGCTGGAAAAGCCGAGGGGTGAGTTTCAATTCATCCATTTTTCTTTTCAGGCTCCCCTTACAATTAACGTAGAATTAAAAAATGTATCTTTACAATAAAAGGATGTAAGAGGGCAAAATGAAACTAGGAAAGGATGGCTGAAAGGGACAAAAGGTGGATTCATAAAAATTTAAAAAAAAGAATGGAAAAAAGAGTGCGAAATAGAATTTAAGCGGTGAAAGAGCGAAGGGGTGACTTCATAATCACCAGCTATCCCCCATCCCTTTAATTTCTCGTCCATTTCATTGTACTCGGAAGTTACTGTATTATTTTGTGTAAAAACATTAAACCTAAAAACATTTTTTTCGTATTATTAATTACAAAATATTAAGTTTCTCGAACTCCTTCTCGTGATTTTTTAGTATAAAGTAGAAAAAAATAAATTAAAAAAGGAACCCTACAGACAAGTCGAAGAAAAAAGCTTCAGTTTCAGTCAATTACGTTAATAAATTCTGAAATTTCATATTTTTGAATTTATCTATCTAAAAAAATGTGTTGTAGCGAAATGTCTAAAAAATCCCACACTCATTATTGTTGAAAACCTGATTGGCTTTTGAATGACTTGAAATTGCTCCATTTATTGCATGTGAAATCTTAAAATTGTTATTGCAAATACAGATCTTAAATTATTTTCTTTCATAAGTGAATAAAACTTTATTTCATGAATTAAACAAAATTATTCATTGTCGTTAATACTTCAATACTGAGGGGTTGAACATTCGAATTTTGAGTATGCACCAGATATCGAAATTTCAAAGATTTCTAACTATTTCACAAAATTTCAAAAGATTTCGGAAGATGTCTTTGGGCTTTTGATCATTTGAAAAATTTCAATGTTTCTAAAGTATTTCGAAATATTTCAAGGTATTTATAATTATTTTACGCGATCACAACAGATTTCAAGAGATTTCCAGGAATTTCACAGAATATCAAGGGATTTTAGACAATTTTGAGAGATTAACATTTTTTTTGGGGATTTCTAATGATTTAAATAGATTTCAAGCAAATTCAAATAATTTCAAGAGACTGTAAAGAATTGTGAAAAATTTCAATGATTTTCATAGAGTATCTATGAATTTTAATCGATTTAAGAACATTTCAAAGGATTTTGAGAGATTCTAAAAGATTTAAAGTGTTTAAAGGTTTGAAAATATTTCAGGGCATATCACTAAACTTTTAAATGTTTCAATGAATTTTAAAGGATTATTAGGAAGAGCGTATTTTAAAAGATTGTAGGGTTTTTTGAAGTATTTCAAAATATTTCAATAGATTGCACAGCACTTGCAAAATGATCGCGAGTAACTTTATAAATTTTTAAGTGATTTCACAGATTTTCTCTAAGGGTTTTAAGTGATTTTAAGTGGTTTTATATGATTCTAGAATATTTCAAGGGATTTCCAAAAAATTTTGAGATGTCAAGGCCTATGAGAGGATTTTAAGGAATTTCAAAACATTTCATGGTTTTATTTTATATTACAAAATTACAAAATATTGAGTTTCTCGAACTTCTCCTCGTGATTTTTTAATATAAAGTAGAAAACAAAGAACCATACAGACAAATCGAAGAATAGAAAAAGCTTCAGTTTTATATTTCTAAAGGTTTCAAGTGATTTCGAAAGATTTTAAGAAACTTCAAGAGATTCCTAGAGAACCTAAAGTATTTAAAAAGATTTCAAGGATTCTTGAAGTATTTCAAAATATTTCAAAGGATTTCACTGGATATCTTCAAGAGATTTCTAAACACTGGAAAGAATTTTAGAGGATTTATAGGGATTGCAAAATATTAAAAAATATTTCAATAGGACCCTAAGAATTTTCATTCATTCAATTGTGAGGTATTTTAAATGATTAAAAAAAAGGGATCTCACGGCCTTTAACATTTTCCCATTGATTATGATGGATTTTAAAAATGTTTGAAGTTTTCCAAAGTATTTGAAGTTATTTTAAGAGATTTTATCAAGTTTTAGAGAAATGTATAGGATTTCATGGGAATTAAAAATATTCCAAGGCATTTTAATAATTTTTGAAAGGTTTTAAGTGGTTTCAAAAGTTGAAGAGATTTCTAGAGACCCCTAGGTGTTTAAAAATATTTTAAGGGTTTTCAGAATATTTCAAGTTCTTTCTAAAGATTTTCAAAGGATTTGACAGGATTTCCTCAAGTGATTTATTATCATTTGAAGAAATTTCAGAGGATCTCTAGAGATTGCAAAATATTAAAAATATTTCAATGTGACTCGACTCTGAGGATTTCAAAAGTTTCACAAGATTTTAAGAGTGGTCAGTTGAGCGGTCGACTTTTTTTTTCTCGAATTTTCATGCATATCGCCCAAAATTTGTTCGGATCAAGAAAATAAAATACGTTTTTTTTTTCCGAAAAAAATGATATTTAGAGGTTCCGCACGCCTCATAAAGTTTAGCACGTATTACCCATAAAAAAAGACGTTTTTGTAAATTTTATTCAGAATCATCATTATTGGGTGAATTGAGTTAAAACTCAATATTTCTCTGAAAAATCAGCTATAGAATACAAATAAATAATTATTCTTCAAATACCTGTCCAATCAGTCTGTTTTATAAGGTCTCAAAAAAACTTATAAGTGAAAAATTGGGTTTTGTGAGTTTTGGCACTAATTATGATTTTCTTGAGGTTTTTTAAATAAAAATTATTTCTAATACATGAAATATCACTCAATACTGGTGATTAGATGTTGATATAAATCGTTTGAACATTTTATTATTGTATTTAGCAATGTTCTCTTACAATAGAGTTAGAAAGAGTCACGGTTTTTTCCGAATTTTTCGACTTATTTTTAATTTTTCAGTCAGATTGAGACAATAATCATTTAAATTTAAGTGAAATAATTGTTCGAACAATTTATAATTATTTATAATAATGTTCCTTTAAAATAATGCTAGAAAGTTACAGTTTTTTTTTAATTTTCTACGTTAATCCACTTTACAGTTAAAATAAAGTAATGATTAATTCAAATTATCAAACATAATTGTTAAAAAAAATTATTATTATTTTTAATAATATTCTCTTTGAATAATGTTAGCAAGTTGCGGGTTTTTCTGAAACTTTCATCCTTTTGTCCATTTTCCACACTGAGTGAGGTGATAAATAATTAAATTCAACAAAAATAATTGTTGGAACAAATTATTGTTTGTAACTATCTTCTTCTATGGTAATGCTAAAAAATTGCGGTATTTCTGAAAATTTCAGCCTTTCTTTGACTTGTTACCTCGGAACAAATAATAAATATAATTATAAAATTAAACAAAAAGGCTCGTAGTAATAACTTCGAGGAAAATTTACATTTAATATGATCGCTATAAAAAATTTCAAGAATATTTCAAACAATCTGTTTTATTTCAGAAAAATGTATTCACAAAAAAAAGATTGTTTAGAATATGATTCTCTCTCTTGTTTATTATTTTATCATGTTAATGTAATGTTATAAACACTAATAAATTGTTTGAGCAATTATGTTTGTCAACTTGTAATAATTATTACTTCACTAAGTGAAGAGTTGACGAAAAATGGGAAATTTCAGGAAAAACCACAACTATTCACCATCACCATGAGATAAGATAGTTATAAAGAATAATAATTTCTTCATACAATTAGGTTTGCTAAATTTAATTCATTTTTACCTCGCTTGAAGTGAAAAGTGGACAAAAAGTCGAATATTTCAGAAAAAACCGTAACTTTCTAGCATTATTCAAAGATAATATTATCAAAAATATCATTAAATTCTTTAAATAAGTATGTTTTTGTTGGATTGAATTAAATATTGCCTTACTCTTAGTGAAAAATTGATAAAAAATAGAAAATTTCAAAACAAGCTGCAAGTTTCGAACATTATTCTAAGAGAATATTACTGTAAATAATGATAAATTGTTGAAAAAATGATTTTTGTCCAATTTTGATTGATTTTTGCTTGGCTCTAAACGAAAAGTTGTAGATAACTTCAAAAATGAGGAAAAACCGCAACTTGTAACACTATTCTAAGATAAAATTGCTGAAAACAATAATAAGGTGTTTAAAAAATGTATGTAAACATTCAAGTATCAGTATGAAGTAGTATTTCATATATGTATTAGAAAAAATTTGTATTTAAAAAATCGCAAAAAAATCATAATTAGTGCCAAAAATAGCAAATCACAATTTTTCACTTATGGGTTTCTTTTGGGACCCTATGAAACAGATTAATGGGAGTGATATTACAAAAGTAATCATTTATTTGTATTCCATAGTTAATTCTGAAGAGAAATGTTGAGTTTCATCTTGATTTATCCAATATTGATGATTCCGAATAAAATATAGAAAAACGTATTTTTTCTTATGGAAAATACATATTAAACTTCATGGGGCTTGCGGAACCTCTAAATATAATTATTTTCACCATCAAAAGACTTATATTTTTTTGTGGATTCGAAGAAATTTCGGGGACATATGCATGAAAATTCGAAAAATAATTTTAATGCATTTTTGGACCACCCTAATGGTCAACCCTTTATAAGATAAAAGAATATAAGTAAAGTACTTAATTAATGAAAAATACGATTTTTTTACTAATTTATCCCTTTTCAAGTAAATGCAACTTAGTACATTGCTAATTTTAATTTTATTGTTAATGTTAACTAAATTTGGAAGAGTACTAAAGGCTCATTTAAGAAAAAAATATTTCAAGTTAAAATTCTTTATTTAACAATAGTCATTCAAAGTCTTATGTTTTTTATTTCTCTTCAGTTAAAAGTTGCAATTCTTATTCAGTCCTAATGTTGTGGTGTTCATTTTATTCCTTGAAGGATTCTCTTCAAATCTCTTTGTGGCGTTTTTCTTTAAAAAAATGTATTTCGGGGAACTGTATTTTATAAAATCAACAATTGTATCAAACCTGAATAAAGTTATTTAAATAAAAATGAACCATAGGGACTTGTAGAGAATCCTTCAAAGAATAAAATGAGCCCCACAAGATTAGTATTAAATGAGGATTGCAACTTTTACCTAAAGAGAAAGCAAAAATATGAAACCTTAAATAACTATTTTTATATAAACAATTTTGACCTGAAGTCTTTTTTTCTAAAGTTCGCCTTCAATTATCTTCTGAAATTAGTTAGAATTAACAAAAGTAATATTTCCCTTGATTTCAAATATAATTTTGAACAATTATCATTTTTTAACATAAGATAACTAGTTTAAATCCTTAAAATATGAAAATATGAAAGAATTATGCGGAAAGCGCTCACGTTTCTTGGCTAGTTTCTTAAAAAGTTAAGTCTTCTAAAATGAATGATCAAAATTGTGATAAATGTGTTCCCCAAAAATGTTTACTGCATCATTATCTACTAAATTCTAATTCATAGAATTTTATACCGACCCTGGAGCAGATGCCTTGCATTGCTAATTTTCAGAAACTTATTTTCCCTCCCTTAAAGTCTGATTATTCTCAACCTTTATTTTTAGCATCTTTTTCTCGTAAAGGAAAACTTCCTTGCAAGTTAAGAAGGCTCTTAATTTTTATGTTATTTTCTTCGTCAATTTTCTTATCAGATATAGTTTTAGGCAATTGGTTCCAATATTACTTGAGAATAAATGCTTTATAATTTTTACATTATTCATTAAAACGTTTATAAAATCACGACACGTGAAATTGGCAGCACAAATCCTATACATGAAAGAACGACCCAGTTGTAATATTTCCATCTAGCATGGTGCACCTCGCCTCGTTTTTTATATATCATTCTTCATTGTGAATTGTAACATGAATCGGTCTGGTTGAGAGGAATTCTATTCACATTGTGTTTTTGACAAAACTGAATAACCAACTATTGAAAATTTCAAACCCAGAAATATGTTCTCTTATTTGAAAAAATTTTTGCAATAATTGTAATAAAAAATTCCTTTTTCTGAAAATTCCATTTTTAGAGCTTCCATTAATTATGTAAGGCTTTTTTTTTTGCATGGGAGGGTCCGAAAAATCTTAGGAATCCTTACTTGGGGGGAGAGGGGTCCAAAGCATTTCTTACGTTTTCTTTACTCTTTCTAATTATTTTTAAAAAATATACTAATTGAAACCTGTTTTTAGTGTTGAAATTTCTTTTTATAATATTATGGACAATATGTCATTATTTTATGCATTTCATCTTTATTAAGAAATGTTTTATATTAGATACGTCCTGTCAGTATAGATTCGGAGAGTTAACCATTATTTAAATCTGGTGTACAGCTTTCATAAAACCTCGTGAAATCCCTGTAATCTTTTGAAAATTTTTTGAATCCCTCAACATTTTTTTAAATCATATCAAAATTCCATGAAATTGTTTGTATTCCATGGATATCGTACATATATTTTTTTTTAATTCCATTGAAACTCCCTGGAAATTCCTTGAAATCCTTTAAAAACTGCGGAATCCCATAAAATTCTTTGAGGCTCCGTGAAATCTTTTGAAATCCTTAAAATCGCTTTAAATCTTCAAAATTCCATGAAACTCGCTAAAAGTGTCTTAAAATCGGTTAAGATCCTTGAAATTCCCTAAAATATTTTGAAATATTACGAGATTTCTTCAAATAAATTAAATCCCTTTAAAATGCATTGAAATCTTACGAAATCCTCTAAAATCCGTTTTTTGAAAAATTTTGAAATGTTTGAAATGTCGAAATGAAATTTGAATAGTTTTGAAATCTTTTTTTAGAACATTTAAATCTTTAAAATCGCATAAAAATCCCTTGAACTCCCTTTAAAATTCTCTGAAATCTTTAAACTCCTTGAGAATCTTACCGAATCTCTTAAGATTTCTTAAAATATATTAAAAACACTTGAAAGCCATTAACATGTTTTGAATTTCCTCAAAGTCCTTTATAGTATTCGGAAATCCTTTGAAATTCCGTTAAATATTTAAAAATTTCACAAAATCCTTTAAAATCTACGGATATACTTTGGAATGTTTGAAAATCTCTTGCAATCCCCTGAATTCGTCCAAATTCCGTTGAATTTCTCACAATCCATTTAAATATCTTAAATTTCTTTAAAGTATTTGCAAATCTTTTGAAATCTTATAAAAATCCCTTCAAATACTTTTAAATATTCAAAATCCCATTTAAACTCTCTGAAATCCTTCAACATTCGTGAAAATACTTCGGCATCTCTTGAAATCCCGTGAAAATCCTCTTCAAAATTTGTAAAATAATGTAAATATTCCTTGAAATGTTATAAATTCCATGGATGTCGTACATAATCTCTAGAAATTCTTTTAAAACGATTGAGCTCCCTGGAAATCCCTAAAAATCCTTTTAAAAACTATGGTAATCGCTCAAAATTTCTTTAAATTCCTTAAAATCGTTTTAAATCCTTAAAATCGCTTAACATACTCAAAATCCCATTAAAACCCTTTAAATCCCTTTAAAATTCACTGAAATCTTTATCCTTGGAAATCTTTCCGAATCTTTTGAAATCCCTTAAAATATATTTAAATATCTTAAACACCATTAAAATTCTTCGAAATTCCTTGAAATCCTTTTTAAAAATCGAAAATCCTTTGAAATTAATTTACATTTTTAGAAATGTTTACAAAATCCTCTGAAATCTATGGATATACTTTGGAATGTTTTAAAATCTCCTAAAATCCCGTGAAATCGTCGAAATCCTTTGGAAACCCTGTGAAATCTTTCAAAACCTTATAAAATTCCTTCAAATCCCTTTAAATTTTCGAAATCACCTGGCATCCTTTAAAATTATGAAAATAGTGAAAATACTTCGATATCTCTTGAAATCATTTGAAATCCTGTAAATTCTTTTGAAAATTTGGTAAATTCCTTAAAATTTGTAAAATTATGTAACTATTCCTTAAAATGTTATGCATTCCATGGATATTGTACATATTCTTTTGAAATCCTCTTGAAACGATTAGGCTCCCTGAAAATCCTTCAAAAACTATGGAAATCCCTTAATTTTTTCTTAATTTGGCGCAATCACTGAAATAGCTCGAAATCTTAAAAATCCTATCAAAATGCCTTAAAAATCTCTTAAAAATGGCTAAAATCCTTGAAACTACGTGACATATTGCGAGATCTTACGAGGTCCCTTGACATATTTAAAATCCCTTTAAAATTCACTGAAATCTTTGAAATCTGTGAGAATCTTTTCGAATATCTCGAAAACCCTTGAACCACCAAAATCCCGTAAAATCTCTCAAAATCCCTAAAAATTTCTCAAAATCCTTTAAAGTCTTTGCAAATACTTTGGAATCTTATAAAAATCCCTTAAAATCCTTTTAAATTTTAGAAATCCAAATTAAACTTTCTGAAATCTTTCAACATTCGTGAAAATACTTCGATATCTCTTGAAATCATTTGAAATCCCGTGAGCCCTTTTGAAATTCTTTAAAATCTCTTAAAACCATTCCAAATTAGTGATGCATGTTGATCATTTTCTGACAAAGTCGAGATTTCCTCGAAACATAATCAGATGGGATTAAAATGTGATATGGAGATAAAAAATCTGTAATCCCTTGAAATATTTTGGAATCTCGTTTACAGTGAAAATAATTGGTATATTCTTGATGTATTGAGTATATCATATTATTATATTTCATATTGTATGAAGTATATATTATATTTTATGAATCCTTAAAATAGGGGTAGGAGGGGTGATAAAATTTAAAAAATCATCCTTACGCAATTGTTGGACGTTCCTTTTCAGAAAAGCAAAATGAGCTTTTCCTTCGCTTGTTTTAAATTTGTCCCTACGGCTGCTTTGAAAAATAAAGCCATTCCAGGACCTAATTAAGATGGAAATTAGATAATGCTCTTCGTTTATTTTAACCTGGATTAAAAAATTTATGAGGATCATAAACCACAGCCAAGTCAACCCCTATCTTGATAAGCACGACGAGGGTAAGCGAAGGAAGTTAAGTTCTGCCTTTGCTCAACTAAACTACGAGTATCTTACGCTGATATTGCCCAGAAAAGTGTGGACTGAACCATCATTTGATTATCAGTTCAGTGATGTGTCTTCGTTAGTAAAAGGTATTCAAGTTCTCACGAGATACCGAGGGGTTAATTATTCCTGCAATCTTGTGTACACACACACACACACTCTCTCTCTCTCTCTCTCTCTCTCTCTCTCTCTCTCTCTCTGAAATCCGTTGCAATCCCATGCAATCCTGGTAATCCCCCCTTACTAAAAACATTATAGGAAATTCAGTATATGTATATGATTTTCCCCATAATGAATTTCTTATCATTTTTTGCGATTCTGAAAAAAAAAACATTACAGAAAATTATTATAAGAAAATCAGTATAAAGATTTAGTTATCTGAACCAACATTTTGAAGCGAGATTCCAAGTTGTTTCTCCTTTTTCTTCGACCGTTAATATAATTTCAAAATTAAAAGTTTAAAAGCTTTTCTAGTATGACTTTTCAACAAATTTGTTGAAATTTGAACGAAACAGTCAAATTTTCAATAAAAAGTATGACTTTTCAACAAATTTGTTGAAATTTGAACGAAACAGTCAAATTTTCAATAAAAAGTATGACTTTTCAACATAATTGTGGAATTTTTAATCAAACAGACGAATTTTCAACCAAAAAGTATAACTTTTCAACCATAAAAGCATGACTTTTCAACAAAATTGTTGAGTTTTCAACCAAACAGCAGAATTTTTAACCAATTAGCCGAATTTTCAACCTAAAGTTATGACTTTTCAACAAATTCGTTGAATTTTGAACGAAACAGCCGAAGTTTCAACAAAAAGTATGATTTTTCAACAAAATTGTTGAATTTTTAACAAAAAGTATGACTTTTCAACCATAAAAGTATGACTTTTCAACTAAAAAGTATGACTTCAATAAAATTGTTGAATTTTGAACCAAATATCCTAATTTTCAACCACAAAGTATGACTTTTCAACAAATTTATTGAAATTTTAACGAAACAACCGAATTTTCAATAAAAAGTATGACTTTTCAACCATAAAAGTATGACTTTTCAACATAATTGTGAAATTTTTAATCAAACAGCCGAATTTTCAACAAAAAGTATGTCTTTTTTACAAATTTGTTGAATTTTTATAAAAAAATATGACTTAAATCAAAAACTATGACTTTTCAACAAAAAAGTATGACTTTTTAACAAAATTGTTTAATTTTCAACCAAACTGCAGAATTTTTAACCAAATAGCCGAATATCCAACCTAAAGGTATGACTTTTCAACAAATTTATTAAGTTTTCAACCTAGCAGCCGAAGTTTCAACAAAGAGTATGACTTTTCAACCATAAAAGTATGACTTTTCAACCAAAAAGTATGACTTCAACAAAATTGTAGAATTTTTAACCAGATAGCTGAATTTTCAACCAAAAAATATGGCTTTTCTACAAATTTGTTGAATTTTCAACCAAAAGTATGACTTTTAAGCCATAAAGTATGACTTCAACAAAATTGTTGAATTTTTAACCAAATAGCCGAATTTTCAACCACAAAGTATGACTTTTCAACAAATTTGTTGAATTTTCAACGAAACATCCGGATTTTCAATAAAAAGTATGACTTTTCAACCATAAAAGTATGACTTTTCAACAGAATTGTTGAATTGTCAACCAAACAGTCGAATTTTCAACAAAAAGTTCGACTTTTCAACCAAAAAGTATGACTTTTCAACAAACTTGTTGAATTTTCAACCAAACAACCGAAGAGAAATGTTGAGTTTCAACTCTATTCAGCTAATATTGAGGATTCTAAATAAAATTTACAAAAACGTATTTTTTTTCTTATGGGAAATACATGTTAAACTTAGTGGGGCTTGCGCCACCTCTAAATATCATTTTAACTATTTTGTTTTTGTGTGGATTCGAACAGATTTCCGGGAGTTATTTATAAAAACTCGAAAAAAATGTCTGGACCTCCCTAGTGTGAACGCTCCCTAGGGACTGTGAGGCCTGAATTACTCTGGCGAGAGTATCGGATAGGAATTCCTTCCGAACCAATCCGAATCATTCCGGAATCTCTATCCGAACCAATCCGAAAAAAGGTCTACATTTCGTTTGACCAAAATCGTTAAAAAATTAATGCGACTCAATCCGGTTAAATCCGAACTCCAAAACGAACCAATCCGAACCAAATTTTCAAACCAAATGAATCCGATTCAATCCGAATTTGGATTGATATACACTGAATTTTCAATCGGAATGAATTTGACTTCGGATTGAATTGGATTCATTCGGATTGAAAATTTGTTTCGGATTGGAAATTTGTTTCGGATCGATTCGGATTGAACGGGATTGAGTAGGATTAATTTTTGACCGATTTGGATCGAACGAAATGTAGAGTTTTCTCGGATTGCTTCGAATTAATTCGGATTGGTTCGGATACAGATTCCGGAATCGGATGACTTTGTATTGGTTCGAAATGAATTCCTATCCGATACATTCGCCAGGACGGCTTTCTTGTTTTGCACGGCAGTATATGATAAGCCTCCGAAACTAAAATGATACAATCGAAAGACGACGATACGGATTTGACGTAGAACGCAGAGTCATGAAAGAGGGATGGATGAGTACGCGTATTATCACACGACATGTCCAGTTGTCCCCACGCTTGTTCTCTAAAAGGCTCCTATCTGCGTTGGATCGAGGCCGGCGACGAATAGACGTCGAAGCCATGCTCACGACTATCGGCCATTTCATACGGCAGACAGTAGAGCAGTCGCTTTCTGCCGGCGCGGACTTTAAGCGAGTGCGCGCGCGAGTCTCGATCAACAATCATCTGATCAAGCGATTAATAACAAACACCCAGCCAACCGTCCCGAAAAATCTGGATCGATTCGCTCGAATTTCGATAGATCGATCGCTCGAAGCTGCAAGCCATCCGTCCGTCCGTCCGTCCGTCTATTCGTTCATTCGTGCGCGCGCGACCTTCCGCGACACCTGCAGACTGTAGAGTGAATTGCAGTGGGAATAGGTTCACGGTTGACTATCCGCGGAGACACCGAGAGAGACCTCAGACATCCGGTGACCGGCGCCTGGCGCCCAGTCGGCCTCCAATCACTGATTTTTTACTACGACGCACACGCCAGGGATCCTACTTATGTTGTGGTAGGGGAAAGTTGTGAAATACCCGCGATGGGAGCGCCATCTATGCCTTTTCGTCATTTCTAGGTAGATGCTTTGTTTTAGATTTAGCGAGAGCGACGTCGACGACGTCGAACTTGGTCCGTGATGACGTCGGAGGACGTTGATCCGAACTGTGTCGCATTGCAGGTTGTAGCCCACTCGTGTCGAGTTCCCTCTCGTGTTTAACTGGCTATATCGAATTCTATCTGGATGTGAAATATTAATCTTTGTTTGTTTTTGTTTTTATTTGTATGGAGAGAATTTGTCTCGTCTCGTTGGGTTCGGCTGGTGTAGAAAGTGTAATGTTGGAGAATGGCTTGAAAATTAGGATCTTCAAATTTGGGAGTGCAAATGTCTGGTGCCAATAATTGGAATGATTTTATAACTGTAGAATTTGGAATCCGAACACGCTTTAGTGCTTGGGATATTCTAAGAAATTAGACTCATCAATTTTTAGATTGTTTTCAGATGTCTGGAAAATTAGGGTCTTCCAATTTGGGAGTGCAAATGTCTGGTGCCAATAAGTGGAATGATTTTATAACTGTAGAATTTGGAATCCGAACACGCTTTAGTGTTTGGGCTATTCTATGAAATTAATATAATTAATTTTAAATTGTTTTGGGCTGTCTGGAAAATTAGGGTCTTTTAATTTGGGAGTGAGAATTTCTGATGCCAATAATTAGAATGATTCAATAACTGTAGAATTGGGAAGCCGAATGTACCTTAGTGTTTGAGATATCCTAAGAAATTAATTTTATTAATTTTAAATTGTATTGGGGTGTCTGGAAAATTAGGGTCTTTCAATTTGGGAGTGAAAATTTTGGGAGCCGTTAATTTGGATTGTTCAATAACTGCAAAATTTAGAAGCCGAATGCGCCTTAATGTTTGAAATATTCTAAGAAATTAGGCTCTCTTATATTAGTTTGGGGTGTCTGGGAAGTTAGGGTCTTCCAATTTAAGAGTGCAAATGCCTGGTGCCAATAAATGGGATGGTTCATTAACTGCAGAATTTGGAATCCGAATGCGCCTTAGTGTTTAAGGTATTATAAGAAAATAGCCTCATTAATTTTTAATTGTTTTTGGGTGTCTGGAAAATTAGGGTCTTCCAATTTGGGGGTGCAAATGTCTGGTGTCAACAATTGAGATGGTTCAATAACTGTATAATTTGGAATTCGCCTTAGTGTATTTTATGGCTATTCTAAGAAATTAATCTCATTCATTTTAAATTGTTTTGGGGTGTCTGGAAAATTAGGGTCTTCCACTTTGTGGGTGCAAATGTCAGGTGTCAACAATTGAGATGGTTCAACAACTGTATAATTTGGAATTCGCTTTAGTGTATTTTATGGCTATTCTAAGAAATTAATCTCATTAATTTTAAACTATTTTGGGGTGTCTGGAAAATTAGGGTCTTCCAATTTGGGAGTGCAAATGTCTGGTGCCAATAATAAGGATGGTTTAATAACTGTAGAATTTGGAATTGGCCTTAGTGTATTCTATGGCTATTCTAAGAAATTAATGTCATTAATTTTACATTGTTTTGGGGTGTCTGGAAAATTAGGGTCTTCCAACTTGGGAGTGAACATTTTTTGTGCCAATAATTGAGATAGTTCAGTAACTGTAGAATTTGGAATCCGAATGAAGCTTAGTGTTTGAAATATTCTAAGAAATTAGGATCACCAATTTTTAGATTGTTTTGGGATGTCTGGAAAATTAGAATCTTCCAATTTTGAAGTGAAAATTTTTGAAGCCATTAATTTGAATGGTTCAATAATTGTAAAATTGGGAAGCCGAATGCGCCTTAATGTTTGGGATATTCTAAGAAATTATGCTCATTAATTTTAGATTGTTTTGGGATCACTGGAAAATTAGATTCTTCCAATTCGGGAGTGCAAATATCTGGTGTCAACAATTGGGATGGTCCAATAACTGTAGAATTTGAAAGCCGAATGCGCCTTAGTGTTTAAAATATTCTAAGAAATTAGGCTCTTTTAGCTTGGTTTGGGGTGCCTGGAAATTTAGGGTCTTCTAATTTGGGAGTGAAAATATTTTGTGCCAACAATGGGAATGGTTTAATAACTGTAGAATTCGAAATCCGAATGCCCCTTAGTTTTGAAATATTCTAAGAAATTAATTTTATTAATTTTAAATTGTTTTGGGGTGTCTGGGAAATTAGGGTCTTCCAATTTGGGAGTGAAAATTTATGGTGCTAAAAATTGGTATGTTTCAATAACCGCAGAATTTGGAATCCGAATACGCTTTAGTGCTTGGGATATTCTAAGAAATTAGACTCATCAATCTTTAGATTCTTTTGGGGTGTCTGGAAAATTAGGGTCTTCCAATTTGGGGGTGCAAATGTCTAGTGCCAATAATTGGTATGGTTCATTAACTACAGAACTTGGAATCCGAATGCGCTTTAGTGTTTGGGGTATTACAAGAAATTGATCTTATTAATTTTAAATTGTTCTGGGGTGTCTGGAAAATTAGGGTCTTCCAATTTGGGAGTGAAAATTTGTTGTGCCAATAATTGAGATGGTTCAATAACTGTAGAATTTGGAAGCCGAATGCACCTTAGTGTTTGGGATATTCTAAGAAATTAGGCTCATCAATTTTTAGATTATTATGGGGTGTCTGGAAAATTATGGTCTTCCAATTTGGGAGTGAACATTTATGGTGTCAATAAATGGGATGGTTCATTAACTGCAGAATTTGAAATCCGAATGCGCCTTACTGTTTGGGGTATTATAAGAAATTAATCTCATTAATTTTAAATTGTTTTGAGATCTCTGGAAAATTAGTGTCTTCCAATTTGGGAGTGAAAATTTTTGGTGTTTATAATTGAAACGGTTCAACAACAGTAGAATTTGAAAGCCGAATGCGCCTTGGTGTTTGAGATATTCTTAGAAATTAGGCTTATCAATTTTTAGATTGTTTTGGGGTGTCTGGAAAATTAGGGTCTTCTAATTTGGGAGTAAAAATTTGAGTTTTCAATAATTGGGATGGTTCAATAATTGTAGAATTTCGAAGCCGAATGCGCCTCGTTGTTTGGGATATTCTTAGAAATTAGGCTTATCCATTTTTAGATTGTTTTGGGGTGTCTGGAAAATTAGGGTCTTCCAATTTGGGAGTGAAAATTTATGGTGCGAATAAATAGGATGGTTTATTAACTGCAGAATTAAGAATCCGAATGTGCCTTAGTATTTGGGGAATTATAAAAAATTAGTCTTATCAATTTTAAATTGTTTTGAGGTGCCTGGAAAATTAGGTTCGTCCAATTTGGGAGTGCAAATGACTGGTGCCAACAATTGGGATATTTCAATAACTACAGAATTTGGAATCGGAATGCGCCTTGGTGTTTAGGATATTCTAAGAAATTAGGCTCATAAATTTTTAGATTATTTTGGGGTGTCTGGAAAATTAGGGTCTTCTAATTTGGGAGTAAAAATTTGAGTTTTCAATAATTGGGATGATTCAATAATTGTAGAATTTCGAAGCCGAATGCGCCTTGGTGTTTGGAATATTCTAGGAAATTAGGATTATCAATTTTTAGATTCTTTCGGGGTGTCTGGAAAATTAGGGTCTTCCAATTTGGGAGTGAAAATTGTTGGCGCCAAAAATTATTCGGATGGTTTAGCTTTAGTAACTGTAGAATTTGGAAGTCGAATGAGCCTTAATGTTTGGGATATTCTAAGAAATTATGCTCATCAATTTTAGATTGTGTTGGAGTCACAGGAAAATTAGGGTCTTCCATTTCGGGAGTGCAAATGTCTGGTGTCAAAAATTGGGATGGTTCAATAACTGTAGAATTTGAAAGCCGAATGCGCCTTAGTGTTTGAAATATTCTAAGAAATTAGGCTCTTTTAGATTAGTTTGGGGTGTCTGGAAAGTTAGGGTCTTCTAATTTGGGAGTGAAAATTTCTGGTGCCAAAAATTGGGATGGTTTAATAACTTCAGAATTCGAAATCCGAAGGCGCCTTAGTGTTTGGGGTATTATAAAAAATTAATCTCAATAATTTTAAATTGTTTTGAGGTGTCTGGAAAATTAGGTTCGTCCAATTTGGGAGTGCAAATGTCTGGTACCAGCAATTGGTATATTGAAATAACTGCAGAATTTGGAATCTGAATGCGCCTTGGTATTTGGGATACGCTAAGAAATTAGGCTCATCAATTTTTAGATTGTTTTGGGGTGTCTAAAAAATTAGGGTCTTCCAATTTGGGAGTGCGAATTTTTGGTGCCAACAATTGGGATGGTTCAATAACTGTAGAATTGGGAATCCGTATGCGGCTTACTGTTTGAGATATTCTAAGAAATTAATTTTATTAATTTTAAATTGTTTTGGGGTGTCTGGAAAATTAGGGTCTTCCAATTTGGGTGTGAAAATTTATAGTGCCAAAAATTGGCATGTTTCAATAACCGCAGAATTTGAAATCCGAATACGCTTTAGTTCTTGGGATATTCTAAGAAATTAGACTCATCAATCTTTAGATTCTTTTGGGGTGTCTAGAAAATTAGGGTCTTCCAATTTGAGAGTGAACATTTATGGTGCCAATAAATGGGATGGTTCAATAACTGCAGACTTTGGAATCCGAATGCACCTTAGTGTTTGAAATATTCTAAGAAATTAATTTTATTAATTTAAAATTTTTTTGGGGTGTCTGGAAAATCATGGTCTTCTAATTTGGGAGTGAAAATTTTTTGTGCCAACAATGGGAATGGTTCAATAACTGTAGAATTCGAAATCCGAATGCGCCTTAGTGTTTGGGTTGTTATAAGAAATTAATCTCATTAATTTTAAATTGTTTTGGGGTGCCTGGGAAATTAGGGTCTTCCAATTTGGGAGTGAAAATTTATGGTGCCAAAAATTGGCATGTTTCAATCACCGCAGAATTTGGAATCCGAATACGCTTTAGTGCTTGGGATATTCTAAGAAATTAGACTCATCAATCTTTAGATTCTTTTGGGGTGTCTGGAAAATTAGGGTCTTCCAATTTGGGGGTGCAAATGTCTAGTGCCAATAATTGGTATGGTTCATTAACTACAGAACTTGGAATCCGAATGCGCTTTAGTGTTTGGGGTATTACAAGAAATTGATCTTATTAATTTTAAATTGTTCTGGGGTGTCTGGAAAATTAGGGTCTTCCAATTTGGGAGTGAAAATTTGTTGTGCCAATAATTGAGATGGTTCAATAACTGTAGAATTTGGAAGCCGAATGCACCTTAGTGTTTGGGATATTCTAAGAAATTAGGCTCATCAATTTTTAGATTATTATGGGGTGTCTGGAAAATTATGGTCTTCCAATTTGGGAGTGAACATTTATGGTGTCAATAAATGGGATGGTTCATTAACTGCAGAATTTGAAATCCGAATGCGCCTTACTGTTTGGGGTATTATAAGAAATTAATCTCATTAATTTTAAATTGTTTTGAGATCTCTGGAAAATTAGTGTCTTCCAATTTGGGAGTGCAAATTTTTGGTGCTTATAATTGAAATGGTTCAACAACTGTAGAATTTGAAAGCCGAATGCGCCTTGGTGTTTGGGATATTCTTAGAAATTAGGCTTATCAATTTTTAGATTGTTTTGGGGTGTCTGGCAAATTAGAGTCTTCTAATTTGGGAGTAAAAATTTGAGTTTTCAATAATTGGGATGGTTCAATAATTGTAGAATTTTGAAGCCGAATGCGCCTTCGTGTTTGGAATATTATAGGAAATTAGGATCATCAATTTTTAGATTCTTTTGGGGTGTCTGGAAAATTAGGGTCTTTCAATTTGGGAGTGAAAATTTATGGTGCCAGTAAATAGGATGGTTTATTAATTGCAGAATTTAGAATCCGAATACGTCTTAGTGTTTGGGGTATTGTAAAAAATTAATCTCATCAATTTTAAATTGTTTGGAGGTGTCTGGAAAATTAGGGTCTTTCAATTTGGGAGTGCAAATGTCTGGTGCCAACAATTGGAATGTTTCAACAACCGCAGAATTTTTAATCTGAATACGCTTTAGTGCTTGGTATATTCTAAGAAATTAGACTCATCAATTTTTAGATTGTTTTGAGGTGTCTTGAAAGTTAGGTTCTTCCAATTTGGGAGTGCAAATGTCTGGTGCCAACAATTGGGATGTTTCAATAACTGCAGAATTTGGAATCTGCATGCGCCTTGGTATTTCGGATACGCTAAGAAATTAGGCTCATCAATTTTTAGATTATTTTGGGGTGTCTGGAAAATTAGAATCTTTCAACCTGGAAGTGAAAATTTTTGAGGCCATTAATTTGGATGGTTCAATAACTGTAGAATTTGGAAGCCGAATGAATGCGGCTTAGTGTTTGGGATATTCTGAGAAATTACGCTAATCAATTTTTAGATTGTTTTGATGTATCTGGAAAATTAGGGTCTTCCAATTTGGGAGTGTAAATTTTTGGTGCAAACAATTGGAATGGTTCAATAACTGCAGAATTTGGAATCCGAATGCGCCTTAAGTGTTTGAAATATTCTAAGAAATTAATTTAAATAATTTTAAATTGTTTTCGGGCGTCTGGTAAATTAGGGTCTTCCAATTTGGGAGTGAAAATGTCTGGTGTCAACGATTGGGATGGTTCAATAACTGTAGAATTTGTCAGCCAAATGCGACTTAGTGTTTAGGATATTCTGAGGAATTACGCTAATCAATTTTTAGATTGTTTTGGGGTGTCTGGAAAATTAGGGTCTTCCAATTTGGGAGTGCAAATGTCTGGTAGATGCAAACAATAGGAATGGTTCAATTCCTGTAGAATTTGGAAATTGAAAGCGCCTTAGTGTTTGGGAGATACTGAAAAATTAGGCTCCCCAATTTTTGACAATCTTAGGGTGTCTGGGTAATTAGGGTCTTGCAATTTGGGAATGAAAATGACTGGTAAGTGTCAACAATTGGAATGGTTCAATCCTGTAAGATTTTGATGCTGAGTGCGCCTTAGTGTTTTCGAGGTCCTATAAAATTAGGCTCCCCAATTTTTAGATCATTTTTAGGTGTCTTGAGGTTTAAGGCCTTCCAATTTGGGACTGCAAATATCTGATGTCAACAATTGGGATGCTTCTATTACTTTAGGATTTAGAGCTGAATTGGCCTTAGTTTTTAGGATATTCTAAGAAATTAGGCTCGTCATTTTTTAGATTGTTGTAGGTTGTCTGGAAAATTAAGGCCTTGCAATTTGGGAGTGCAAATGTCTGCTAGGTATTAACAGTAGGGATAGTTCAATTACTGTAGGATATGGAAGCCGAATGCGCCTTTGTGTTTGAAAATGTTGTAAATTAGGCTCCCCAATTTTTAGATTATTTTAGGGTGTCTTTATAATCAGGGCTTTCCAGTTTGGGAGTGCAAATTTGTGATAGGTGCCAATAATTAGGACGTATAAATTATTGTAGGATTTAGAAGCTGAGTGCGCCTTAGTGTTTGCGAGGTCTTATGAAATTAGGCTCCCTAATTTTTAGATAATTTTAGGCTGTCTTGATAATTAGAGCCATCCAATTTGGGAGTGCAAACATCTGGTAGGTGCCAACAATTAGGATGGTTCAATTATTATTGAATTTTGAAGCTAAATGCGTCTTGGTTTTTGGTAAATCTAAGAAATTAGGCTCCCTAATTTTTGTATTGTTCCAAGTTGTCCCGAAACTTAAGACCAAATAAATTTTGTGATGAAATTGGGCTGACCCATTTTTCGGTTGGCCCTGAAGTACGGTTACCACATTAATTGGGTTCAGTTGGGTTGTCTCGTCACTGGAGTACTCCAATTAGCAGTAGGTCTATTAAGATCCATTTCTCAGGTCCTCATCAAATTGGGAGTGTCAGCAATTGGGATGGTTTACTCACTGTAGCATTTGGTAGCTGAAAGTGCCTCAGTGTTTGAGAAGTTCTAAGAAATAGAGCCCCCCTCCAATTTTTGAATTGTTTTAGGGCATTTTGAAAATTAGGGTCTTCTACTTCGGGAGTGCAAATGTCTGGCATGTGTCAGAAATTGGGATGGCTCAATTACTGTACGATTTGGAAGCTGAATGCGCCCAATTTTTAGATTGTTTTAGGGTTTATTTTAAACTAGGTTCTTTCAAATTGGGAGTGCAAGTATCTGGTGGCAACAATTTGGGTGGTTCACTTATTGTAGGATTTGGAAGCTAAAAGCGCCTTAGTGTCGCGTCTACCTTATTTTTCAGATTGTCCCAAATTGGGGCTGCAGCATTATTCAGGTCGGCCCTAAGTTGGACCCCCAATTTTGAGATAGCCCCAAAAGTACTGATGTCCCTTTTTTCGGCTCTCTGAGTAAGAATGTCCTATTTTTCAGATTTTCCCAAATTGGGGCTGCCCCAATTTTTGGTTTTCCCAATGTCCAATGCCACCGGATTTCGAACTTCGCAATTTTGCCAGGATTTAAAAATAGAGCACCTCAATATTCGGAATATAGAAAAACAATGCTTCCTATCTAAAATAAAAATAGCTAATTGCGTTCCCATTTTATCGTACAATGATGTCTGCTTCAAAATAATAATACAACACTCGAGAGTGACTAATGGCCCAAGATGTTGATCCGCGACCCCCTTAGTTATAAATAACTTCTAATTTTGCGCCTTTCTAAATAAAAACAGTGACAAAAAAAGGTTGAGGTGTATTTCACACAGAGCTGAAACATGACATTCTAAATTACGGAATAACTGACTCATGTCCTAATTTATTGAAATTTTCAATCGCAGTTATTCTTTTTTAATATTTACTTTCCTTCTCAAGTCGTTCTACTATCACTAAATTTATCAAAATCTGAAAATTCAATAAATATCAAAGGTTCCATTTGGGCCTGCTCGTTAAGAAATCTCTCTTATGCCAAAGCACGTCTCAGGTTCGAATCCCCTGAAGTCTATTTTTTTTTTACGAAATTAAAAGCAGTTTTATTAAGATTGAATAAAATTTAAATTTAAATAAGATTTTTTTCTTCTAATATTTTTGTTCCTTCCAACATTAATTCTAATAAATCTGAAAATTGAATCAATGTCAAAGATTGTTCTATTTTGGGCCTGGGCGTTAAGAAATCTCTCTTATTCCAAAACACGTCTCAAGTTCGAATCCTCTGAAGTATATTTTTTTTTTACGAAATTAAAAGCAGTTTTATTAATAGTGAATAAAATTCAAATTCGAATAATTTTTTTCTTCTAATATTTCCGTTTCTTCCACCACGTGGGATTACATGTAGAAATATAATTGATATTAATTTTTTTTCTTCACGTCTGTACTCGATTGAACAAATAATTTATTTAAAATATTCTTTTTTATTTTTAGAAAAATTATAATATTGTCGGTTGCTTGTTTTTAAACATTCTTTTTTCCTTGCTAAATTAAAATATTATTAAAAAATGAATGTAATTCCTTAAGGAAAGGTTTTAGAAATATGTTACAATTTTTTTTAATGTTTAAGAAATATACTTTTTGAGTTGAAAAAATAGTTTTTCTACGATTTTAAGAATCAAAATAACATTCCTAATGTCATTTTAAATAAAAAATATTATTTTTATTGACAAAATTTAAAACTTACGGAAAACAATAATTTTAACAATGTTTTTTGCAATTAAATATTTTCTTATCATCGCTTCTTACAAATTTTGTAAAAACTGTTTAGTTTTGAAAAATTATATTTTATATTTTTCAAGAAAATATTCTCTGCAACTCTACAGTTTCCAATTTTGAAAGTAAATTTTTCCATGGCTGAAATCGTAAAAAAATTTTGTGAAAAAAATGTTTTTCCCGAAAAAATAAGTAATGTATTATTAAAATTCTACCATTTAAAAAAAAATGAGAAGCGACTTTAAGAAAAAATTCAATTGTGAAAAATGTTGTTAAAATCATTATTTTTTGTTAGTCTAAAATTTTTTTCATAAAAAATTATGTTTTTTCTTTCATAATACATGACTAAAGATATTTCAATTCTTAAAATCAGATAATTTTTTTTCGAGGTACCAAATTTTTGGCACGAAAAAAAATTTAAGAAAAATTTTGTAATATAAATTATAAAATTATATTTTTGCATTAATTCTGAGATTAACCCAAGCAGACAATTTTTGTGGTTGAAAATTTAATTTTTGTATTGAAAATTCAACTATTGTATTAAATTTTTTTTTTTATCAAATGTTTAACTACTCGGTTAAAAGTTGTACTAGTTTGTTAAACATTTATTTTTTTTGGTTGAAGATTCATAATTTTATTTAAAAATTCAACTATTTGATTGAAAATTTAACTATTTTGTTGAAAATCAGTTCTTTTGGTACAAAATGTAATTATTTGGTTGAAGATTCACTTTTTGTCTTGAGAGCTCATACTTTTTGTTAAAATTTTAACTACTTGATTAAAAGTTAAACTATTTTGATGAAAATTTAACTATTTGGTTGAAAATTAACTTTTTGTGTTGAAAATTCATATCTTGGGTTGAAAAATTAACTGCTTGGTTAAAAATTTAACTATTTTTATAAAAATTGAACTATTTCGTAGAAAGTTAATTTTTTTGGTTGAAAATTCATTTTTTTGGGTTGAAAATTCATTTTTTTGGGTTGAAAATTTAACTGTTTTGTAGATAAATCGTTAAAATACTTTGTTAAAAATTAATTTTGTTTCAAATATTGGTTTTTGGTTGAAAATTCGTTTTTTGAGTTGAAAATTTAACTGTCTTCGAAAAACATCGTCTTTTTGTCTTGAATATTAAACAATTTGTTAAAAGTTTAACTATTGTGTTGAAAATTCTTTTCTTTTTGCTTGAAAATTAACTATTCGATTTTTCATTGAAAAATTATCTTTTTTTTTAGTTGAAAATTTATCATTTATTTCGAAAATTGAACTATTTTTTGACATTTTTGTTTTTTGAAAATTATTTTTTTTTTTATTGTAAATGTATCTTATTCCAATTGAATATTTCTTCATTTTAGTTAAAAAATTTTTTTTTTGTTGAGCACTAATTGTTTAACTTAAAATTTAACTATTCAATTTTTGGTTGACAATTCATCGTTTTTAGTTGAAAATTCATGTATTTTTTGAAAATTCCTCATGTTTGGATGAAATTCATATTTTTGGTTGAAAATTCAACTTTTTGCATTAAAATTCAACTATTTCAGGTGAAGACTCATAATTTTAGTTGAAAATTTATCTTTCTGGTTGAAAATTAATCTTTTGAACTGAAACTTTAACTATTGAATTTTTGGTTGACAGTTTATCTTTTTTAGTTGAAAATTCCTCATATTTGGTAGAAATTCACCACCTGTTTTGGTTGAGGATTCAACTATTTTGTTGAAAATCCTTTTTTTTTATTGAAAATTCAACAATTTGATTTAAAATTTAACTATTAGTTTAAAATTAAATTTTCTTGTTGAAAATTCATATTTTTCATTGAAAATTTAACTACTTGGGTAAAAATTAAACTATTTTTATGAAAATTCAACTATTACGTAGAAAATGATCTTTTTTGCTCAAAATTCATATTTTCGGTTGAAAATTCGACTTTTTTTATAAATAAATCGCCTTTTTGGATTAAAAATGCATTTTTTGTTTTTGTGTTGAAAGTTACTTTTTTTTTTAACTGAAAATTTAACTATTCCATTTTGGGTTGAAAATTCAACTACTTGGTTCAAAATTAAACTATTTTTGCGAAAATTTAACTATTACGTAGAAAATGATCTTTTATGCTCAAAATTCATATTTTCAGGTTGAAAATTTCGCTTTTTTATAAATAAATCGCCTTTTTGAAAATTAATCTATTTTGGTTGAGGATTCGACTATTTTGTTGAAAATTCTTCTTTTTGGATTGAAAATTCAACAATTTGGTATAAAATTGAACTATTTGTTTAAAAATGAAATGTTTGTTGAAAATTTGTATTTTTTATTAAAAATTTAACTACTTGTTTCAAAATTAAACTATTTTCATGAAAATTCATCTATTACGTAGAAAATGATCTTTTTTGCTCAAAATTAATATTTTCAGGTTTAAAATTCAACTTTTTTATAAATAAATCGCCTTTATGGATTAAAAATTCATTTTTTGTTGTTGTGTTGCAAGTTAATTTTTTAAATTGAAAATTTAACTATTTCATTTTTGGTTGACAATTCATCATTTTTAGCAGAAAATTTATATATTTTTTAGAAAATTCCTCATATTTGGTAGAAATTCATCTTTTTGGTTGAAAATTCAAATTTTTGTTTGAAAATTAATCTGCTTTGGGTGAGAATTCAACTATTTTCTTGAAAACTCGTCTTTTTTTATTGAAAATTCAACAATTTCATATGAGATTTAACTATTTGTTTAAAAATTAAATTTTTTGTTGAAATTTCATATTTTTGATTAGAAATTTAACTACTTGGTCAAAACTTAAACTATTTTTATTAAAATTTAACTATTACGTAGAAAAATATATTTTTTGCTAAGAATTCATATTTTCAGGTTGAAAATTCGACTTTTTTGAATAAATAAATCGCCTTTTTCGAATGAAAATTCATTTTTTTTTGTGTTGAAAGTTAAATTTTTTAACTGAAAATTTGACTATTCTATTTTTGGTTGACAATTCATCATTTTTAGTTGAAAATACATATATATTTTTTTAATTCCTCATGTTTGGTAGAAATTCATCTTTTTGGTGGAAAATTTAACTATTCCAGTTAAAGAATCATAATTTTAGTTTAAAATTTATCTTTTTGGTTGAATATTCATTTTTTCAACTGAAAATTTAACTATTTCATTTTTTGTTTAAAATTTATCTTTTTATTTTAAAATTCAACTATTTGGTTGAAAATTTGTCTTTTTTAGTTGAAAGTTCATGTATTTTGTTGAAAAATGTTTGTTTTTTTCTGGTCGAGAATTAATCTTCTTGTTTGAAAATTTAACTTTTTAGTTGAAAATTCAAGTATTATAATTGAAAATTAATCTTTTCTAGTTGAAAATTCAACTATTTTGTTGAAAATTCGTCTTTTTGGATTGAAAATTCAACAATTGGGTATAAAATTCAACTATTTATTTAAAAATTAACTTTTTGTATTGAACATTCATATTTTTGATTGAAATTTTAACTACTTGGTTAAAAATTAAACTATTTTTATGAAAATTCAACTATCACATAGAAAATTAACTTTTTGTTCAAAATTCATATTTTCGGGTTGAAAATTCAAGTGTTTTATAGATAAATCGTATTTTTGGATTAAAAATTCATTTTTTTTATTGTGTTTAAAGTTACTTTTCTTAACTGAAAATTCAACTATTTGGTTGAAAATTAATTTGTTGGTTGAGGATTCAACTATTTTGTTGAAAATTCGTCTTTTTTTATTGAAAATTCAACAATTTGATATCAAATTAAACTATATCTTTGAAAATTAACTTTTTGTATTGAAAATTCATATTTTTGATTGAAAATTCAACAATTTGGTATAAAATTGAACTGTTTGTTTGAAAATTCTCTTTTTTCGTTGAAAATTCATATTTTTAGTTGAAAATTTAATTTCTTGGTTAAAAATTAAGCTATTTTTATGAAAATTAAACTATTTCGTAGGGAAATAACTTTTCTGTTCAAAAATCATATTCTCATGTTAAAAATTTAACAATTCTGTTGAAAATTGATCTATTTTGTTGCAAATTCGTCTTTTTTTTATTGATAGTTCAACTATTTGGTTAAAAATTTGTCTTCTTTATTTTAACAAAACTGGTTGAGAATTCTTTTTTTTTAATTAATTTTTTTAACTGAAAATTTAACATTTTCGTTTTCGGCTTATAAAATATCTATTTCAGTGGAAAATTCAACTATATGGTTTAAAATTTATCTTTATTGATTAAAAATTCATCAATTTGGTTATGGATTCAACTATTTTTTTTTTTAATTCCTTTTTTTTTGGTTTAAAATTCAACTGTTCGGCTAAAAAATCATTTAGCATTGTTTCAAAGTGTATAATTTGTTATAAAAAATGTGTCTCTTCTTTTCTAAATGTAAAAATAAATGTTTTTTGCAAACTTTGTTTTTCAAAATAATTATGTTATGATAATTGAAAATTAATCCTTCTAGTTGAAAATTCGTGTTTTTGGATTGAATATTCAAGAATTGGGTATAAAATTCAACTATTTATTCAAAAATTAACTTTTTGTTTGAACATTCTTATTTTTGATTAAATATTAACTACATGGTTAAAAATTAAACTATTTTTATGCAAATTCAACTACCACGTAGAAAATTAATTTTTTTGTGCGTAATTCATATTTCCGGGTTGAAAATTCAAGTGTTTTATAAATAAATCATCTTTTTGGATTGAAAATTCATTTTTTTATTGTCTTGAAAGTTAATTTTCTTAACTAAAAATTCAAGTATTCCTTTGTTGATTGAAAATAGATATTTTTAGGTTAAAATTCAACTATTTGTTCGAAAATTGGTCTTTTTTAATTAAAAATTTATGTATTTTGTTGAAAAATCGTTTTTTCTTTCGGTTGAGAATTAATATATTTGTTTGAAAATTCACCTTTTTGGTTGCAAATTCAAGTATTGTCATTGAAAATTGATCTTTTCTATTTTAAAATTCAACTATTTGGCTGAAAATTAAACTGTTTTGTAGAAAATTCATCTTTTTGGATTAAAAAATCAACAATTTGGTAAAAAATTTAACTTTTTGTTTGGAAATAAATTTTTTTGTTGAAAATTCATAATTTCAGATTGAAAATTCAACTGTTTTGTTGATAAGACGTCTTTCTGGATTAAAAATTCAACAATTCTTTGAAAATTCGTCATTTTTGGTTGATTGTTCAACTATTTGGTTGAAAGATGAACTACTTCGTTAAAATGTTATTTTTTTGTTAAAAATTAATTGTTTGGTAGAAAATTCATGTTTTTTTGTTGAAAATTCGCTTTTTTAGTTACCAAATTAGTCTTGCTTGTTCAAAATTCATCATTTTGTTTGAAAATTCTTTTTTTTTTTTTTAAATTAATTTTTGAAACTGAAAATTTAACATTTTCGTTTTCGGTTCATAAAATATCTATTTTAGTGGAAAATTCAACTATTTGGTTTAAAATTCATCCTTATTTATTAAAAATTCATCAATTTGGTTGGGGATTCAACTTTTTTTTTGACTTCTTTTTTTTTTATTCAAAATTTTCGTTTGAATATTTAACTATTTGGTTAAAGGTGAGCCAATTTGTTGAAAATTCTTTTGTTTTCTTTATTAATTCAACTATTCAGCTAAAACTCATTTAGGATTATTTAAAAACTGTATAATTTGTTATAAAAAGTTTGTTTCTTTTCTAAATGTAAAAATAAATATTTTTTTGCTAATTCGATTCAGATTGAAAAAAAAAATTAAAATTTGGAATTTTTTTTTTCTAGGTGGTGAGGAAGTGTTAAACTATTGGGAATTTTGAAAGGTGGAAAGTTATGATGCCATGGAAGTGGAGGAGGAGGATCTTGAAAAGATGATGACGGAAAAGGAGGGCGTAATCAAGAGTAACCCAACTCGCCCCAAGTTAGAAGACGGTAAGTCTATATGTATGATGAATAAGCATAATTTATTTATCCCCATATATTATTTTATCTTTTAGAGTACAAAGTCCATTTAAAGAACTTTTATTACGAGTCTCTCGAAAATTGAGGAGAATCCGCATCAAAAAAATTGCTAAAAAAACGATAAAGTTTCAAGAAAAAAAACGGAATTTACAAAAATGATTCAATTTTTAACCAAAATAAAGAACAAGCGAATTTTTAACGAAATAGTTAAACTTTACAACTCAGGAAATTAATTTTTTAACTACAAAAGATAAATTTTCAAAAAAATAAAATAAAATGAAAGAGTTAAATGTTTCAGTAAAAAACAAGGAATTTTCAAAAAAACTTCAATTTTCAACCAAAAAAATGAATTTCCTATCAAAAAGATTAATTTTCTACTAAAAGGACGAATTTAACAGTAAAAAGATACATTTCAACTAAAAATTAAAGAGCTACATTTTCAGTCAAGAAATTAATTTTTGACAAAAAAAAACAACGAATTTTTTAAATAAAATATTTAAATTTTCAAAACTGACATGAATTTTCAAACAAAAACAATTTTCTACCAACAAATACGAATTTTTAATAAAATATAAGAACTTTGAAATAAAAACGATAAATTTGCAGCAACAACAAAAAAATAATAATTTTGAAAAATACGTAATTTAAAACTAAAGAAATAAACAGATATGAATTTTCAACTAAAATTATGAATCTCCGAAAAATATTAATTTTCAACCAAAAAAAAAAATGAAATTTTTAATCAAACATTAAAATTTTCAACACCGACATGAATTTACATCCAAAAAGATAAATTTTCAAGTAAAAACAATTTTCTAACAAAAAAATACGACTTTTTAACAAAATAAAAGAACTTTCAACTAAAAATGATAAATTTGCAAACAAACAAAAATTTCAGTAAATGGTAAATTTTAAAACCAAAGAAATGATTTTTTAACCAAAGAGATTAATTTTTAACTAAGAAGATTAATTTTTATCCAAGAAGATTAATTTTCTACCAGAAAAGACGACTTTTCAACGGATTAGTTGAATTTTTAAATAAAGAAGATTAATTTCCAACCTAAGAGAAGAATCTCCAACCTACAAAATTAAACATTAACAATGTTTTTCAACTTTCAACAAACCAGTTGAATTTCTAACGAAAAAAATATTTTTTTTATGAATAAAGAAATAGCTGAATTCATAAAAAAAAAGAATTTTCTACAAAAAGTTCAATTTTCAATCAAAAAAGTGAATTTCCAAATAAGAAGATTAATTTTTCTACTAAAAAGACGAATTTAACACTAAAAAATATACATACCTTAAACATTTTAAATTCTTTGAAATTATTTAAATCCTTTGGAATGCCTTCAAATTATTGAAATTTAAAATTCCCTGGAACGTTTTTAAAAACCCTAAAATCATTTTAAAATATTATTTAAATATATTAAAAATTTCTTGAAATGCTTTAAAATACCCTAAAATATTTTAAATTCTTTGAAATCTTTTAAAATATCTTGAAATTTTTTTAAGTTTTTGACAATTCCTTGGAATTTTTTGTTAAATAACCGTAAATCTTGAAAATCTTTTGAAATCCCTTCAAATTATTGAAATATATTAAAACTTGCTGGAAATATATTAAAATACCTAAACTATTCTAAATCGTTTGAAATTGTTTAAATCTTTCAGAATGGCTTTAAGTTATTGAAATTTATTAAAAATTCTTGGCATATTTTAAAATACCCTAACATATTTTAAATCGCTTTAAAATTCCATAGAATTGTTTAAAAACCCCTACAATCATTTGAAATTATTATTTAAATCTATTAAAAATTTCTTGAAATGCTTTATAAAATACCCTAAAATATTTTAAATCCTTTGAAATTTTTTTAAATATCTTGAAACTTTTTAAAGCTCTTGAAAATTCTTTGGAATTTTTTGTTAAATAACCGAAAATCTTGAACATTTTTTTAAATCCCTTCAATATATTGAAATATATTAAAAATTGTTAGAAATATTTTTAAATACCTTAAACATTTTAAATTCTTTGAAATTATTTAAATCCTTTGGAATGCCTTCAAATTATTGAAATTTAAAATTCCTTGGAACGTTTTTAAAAACCCTAAAATCTTTTAAAAATATTATTTGAATATATTAAAAATTTCTTGAAATGCTTTAAAATACCCTAAAATATTTTAAATTCTTTGAAATCTTTTAAAATATCTTGAAACTTTTTAAAGCTCTTGAAAATTCTTTGGAATTTTTTGTAAAGAACCGAAAATCTTGAAAATCTTTTGAAACCCCCTCAAATTATTGAAATCTATTAAAAATTGCTGGAAATATTTTAAAATACCCTAAACTATTTTAAATTCTTTGAAATCTTTTAAAATATCTTGAAACTTTTTAAAGCTCTTGACAATTCCTTGGAATTTTTGGATAAATAACCGAAAATCTGAAAAATCTTTTGAAATCCCGTCAAATTATTGAAATATATTAAAAATTGCTGGAAATATATTAAAATACCTAAACTATTTTAAATCGTTTGAAATTGTTTAAATCTTGCAGAATGGCTTTAAGTTATTGAAATTTATTAAAAATTCTTGGCATATTTTAAAATACCCTAAAATATTTTAAATCGCTTAAAAATTCCTTGGAATTTTTTAAAACCCCCTACAATCTTTTGAAATTATTATTTAAATCTATTAAAAATTACTTGAAATACTTTAAAATACCCTAAAATATCTTGAAACTTGTTAAATCTCTTGAAAATTCTTTGAAATTTTTTCTTGAATAACCTAAAATCTCTTGTAATCCCTCCAAATTAATGAAATATATTAAAATTTGCTTGGAATATTTAAAAATACCTTGAACATTTTAAATTCTTTGAAATTGTTTAAATCCTTTGGAATGCCTTCAAATTATTTAAATCTATTAAAAAGGCTTGGAATATTTTCAAATGCCCTAAAATATTCCAAACCCCTTAAAAATTCCTTGGAACGTTTTTAAAAACCCTAAAATCTTTTTAAAATATAATTTAAATCTATTAAAAATTTCTTGAAATACTTTTAAATTCCCAAAAATATTTCAAATCCTTTGAAATCTTTTATAATATCTTGGAAATTTTTAAAGCTCTTGACAATTCCTTGGAATTTTTGGATAAATAACCGAAAATCTTGAAAATCTCTTGAAATCCCTTCAAATTATTGAAATATATTAAAAATTGATGGAAATATTTTTAAATACCCTAAAATATTTTAAATCGCTTGAAATTGTTTTAATCTTTCGGAATAGCTTCAAATTATTGAAATCTATTAAAAATTCTTCGCATATTTTAAAATACCCTAAAATATTTTAAATCGCTTTAAAATTCCTTGGAATTTTTTAAAACCCCCTACAATCTTTTGAAATTATTATTTAAATCTATTAAAATTTACTTGAAATACTTTACAATTCCCAAAAATATTTCAAATCCTTTGAAATCTTTTAAAATATCTTAAAATTTTGTAAAGCTCTTGAAAATTCCTTGGAATTTTTTGTTAAATAACCTAAAATCTTTCAAATCTCTTGAAATCCCTCCAAATTATTGATATATATTAAAATTTGCTTCGAATATTAAAAAATGCCCTAGATATTTTAAATCCTTTGAAATTGTTTAGATCTTTTGGAATGCCTTCAAATTATTTAAATCTATTAAAAATGCTTAGAATATTTTCAAATGCCCTAAAATATTCCAAACCCCTTAAAAATTCCTTGGTATTTTTTAAATACTCTAAAATATTTTGAAATTATTATTAAATCTATTAAAAATTTCTTGGAATACTTTTAAATACCCTAAAATATTTCAAATCCTTTGAAGCCTTTTAAAATCTCTTGAAACTTTTTAAAGCTCTTTAAAATTCCTTGGAAGTTTTAAAAATACCTTAAAATCGTCAAAATTCTTTGGAATCCCTTCAAATTAATTATATCTATTGAAAATTCTTTGGAATACTTTTAAATATTTTAAATAGCTTGAAACTTTTTAAAGCTCTTGCAAATTCCTTGGAATTTTTTAAAATACTATAAAAGTGACTAAAGTGATCTTTTCAGTTTAAAAAAATTACTATAGTTACTTTATCTTTAAAAAGTGTCTAAAAAGTGACTGTACGGAAGTCCTGATTATTCTTGACAGTTACCTAAAAAGTGTTTTTTTACCGAAATTCCCGGATTTTTTTCCTTTTTTTCAAAATCCCTGATTTTACCTCACAAACAAAAGTCCCTGATTTCCCGTTTTTTCCCTGACTAGATATTTAATGTATTTACAGGGCTCGGAACTCCTCAAGCTTCAAAAAATAGTAAAATAGTAACCACACTTCTCTCAAAAAAGTACCCATAAAGTAACAATAATTTGGCAAAAAAGTAACAACAAAAAAAGATTTTCCACCAAAAAAAGACGAATTTTCAACAAAAAAATGAATGTTTAAGAAAGTATTTCAACTTTTAACAAAATGGTTGAATTTTTCTGACTAAAAAAGATGAATTATTAACGAAAAATGTAATAGTTGATATAATAACCAAAAAATAGTTTAATTTAATAAAAAACAAACAGTAGCATTCATTCAAAAAAGACGATTTTTCAAAGAAATAGGTTCTTTTTCAACCAAATTGTTGAGTTTTTAACCCAAAAAGACGAACTTTTACGAAGCAGTTGAATTTTCAACCAGTAAATATGGAGTTTTAACAAAAAAAGTTATCTTTTAACCAAATAATTGAGTTTTCTACCAACACAGGGGAATTTTCAACCCAAAAAGATGAAATTTCAATAAAAAAAGTATATTTTTAACCAAAAAGATGAATTTTCAAATAAAATTATGTATTTTTAAACCAAGTATGTATTTTATTATTATTATATATTTTTCAATCAAGAAGATTAATTTTCTACAATAAAAGACGAATTTTAAACTAACATGATTAATCTTCCACAAGAAAATGAAGTTTTAACAAAAACTGTTCAACATTTAACCGAATTTTTAACCAAAAAAGATAAATTCTCATCGAAAAATGTAATACATATTTCGATATTTGAACAAAAACAAATTTAAATTTTAAATAAAGAACAGTCCTTTTTATACATTTTACATACGAACTAATTATTATTTTATTGTTATTCTCTAATTTCACCGGCTCTAAAGTGCCAAATTTAGTGGAAAAATTTGAATTTTTACATTTTTCACAAGTTCCCTAAAAATGCCATTGATCAAAAATGTCATGTTTTGAAACTTTCAAAGTGAAAGTTTCGAACTGAAATTTTCAACTTTTAAGCAACAGCAGATCAAAAAAAGTAACTAAGTTACTAAAAAGTAACCCGTTCCAAGCCCTGACCTTAGACCAAAAAATATGACTTTTCAATAGAATAATTACATTTTCAACCAAATTGTTGAATTTTTAACCAAAGGATATGAATTCCGTACCAAAAATATATTAATAGACCCTTTTACCAACCGTAATTTTTGGCACGACCCCTCTCCCTCTCAAATTGGTAACGTGGTTTATGGACGGCCCCTAAGCTGTATGAGGAGCCAGAATCTACTTTTACAACTCTAAACTTTAAAAATGACGCCGAAGATGAACTGAACCTAACTGCCCGACTTTCGGATCTACTGTCCTAATCGTAAAATGTTCAATGCGATAACATCCTCAGAAAATTTTCTTGCATCCTAAGCTTCTAACCTACCTCACAGAAGCAAATCTATAACTGTCTTCTTCCAATCAGGCAACAACCAAGGGACATCTGAATCATTGATCTTACCTTGCACTGGACATGTTCAAGGAATCGAACTTCGTTGAGGGTTCCGGCGCAGCCACTGACATCCATGTAGGCACTAAGTGAATAACCGTAGGTAGGGTCGATCGGTCGCTCCTCATTAAGCTCAGGGGACTTGCAAATATGTTGTGGTGGGACGTTGGTCCACTGCTCAGCCAGACTGACCATCGCACCAGCATCCATAAGGCCGTAGCCGAATTTGTGGGAGACTTTCCTCTTGACGCCGTTGAGGATCCATCCCGTCTCCTTCTCGAGAGGACTCGATCTTGACGTCAGAACCACCAGGTACTGCATGTCCCTCCAAGTCAGGGTGGGATTTGCCTCAAGTGTCAGGGCAGCTATTCCGGCCGCTAATGGGGCTGATGCCGAAGTGCCGGTGTGTTCCACGGTGCATATGTGATCCGGTCGCAGTTTGCCATCCATGTCGACGGTCGCCACGCTCTTGTCATTTCCAGGTGTCCCAGAGGAGTAGGTAGAGGCCAGGGTCGAACTGCACTCCTCCAAGTACCAGGGTTTGTAACCACCCTGAGTGGCACTCGATATGGAGAGTGTGAAGATGCTGTTTGTGTAGCCGTCGCAATTACAGGAATCCGTGTGTCTACCTCCGTTTCCTGATGCCCAGACGAAGATTGAACCTCTGCCTTTACGACCCTGAAGTTGAAATGAATTCATTTATAACCAGGTCTGAGATTGGTAAAAAATAAGTGGGTAGGCCCTGAGTTATTGACCGGGGTGATGTTTAAGAAACAAAACAAAGAATCCAAGTAATAAAACTTAGTTAAGATGCATCTTTTCAACTACAATCTTAAAAAAAATTGCATATACCCTTAACCATATAAAAAGTCAAATTTTTAAAAATGTTTGTAAATTTGTGACGTTGGCTTAGCTATGAAAAATATTTTTCTATTAATTGAATGTTTATAGTCGCCTCGTTTCCTGCTTTAAGAATAGAACCCGCACCAGAGTGGCTACCAAGGCTGCAGTGTTGGAACATAGGACAATCACGATACCGTCTGAGCCACTATGACCAATTTCTCATCATATCGATAATCGAAATTCGACTTTCGATAACTGTGGAGCGGGTCGACAATCGATTTTTGTACCCTAGGGAAGAAAACTCGATTTTTCTATCCTAGGGAAGAAAACTCGATTTTCTACCCGCTCCATAGGCATCGAAAGTCGAATTTTCGATTGAGGTATGATGAAAAATATTTTTTTTATAAACTTTTTTTGGGGCTGGGGAGAATTGAAAAAGGGGATTTGACACTCAGAGGTAATCTTTGGGATAGGGTGGGCTGGACAAGGAGATTTAACACTCAGGGGTGATGTTTGGGGCAGCGGGGATCTGGAAAAGAGATTTTACACATAGGAGTGATTTTTGGTGCTGAGGAGAGCTTTACAATAGGATTTTACACTAAGGCGTAATTTTTGGGGAAGGAAGCTGGAAAAGGGGATTTTACACTTGGGGGTGATTCGTGGGCTAAAGAGAGCTGGAAAAGGGGACTTTAGATTTAAGGGTGATTTTTGGGGCTGTGGGAGCTGGATAAAGGGATTTTACACTTAGGCGTGATTGTAAAAGGGGAGTTTACACTTGGAGTAATTTTTGGGGAAGAGAGAGCTGAAAAAGGGGATTTTACACTTCGGGGTGATTTTTGATGCTGGAGGGAGCTGGAGAAGGGGATTTTACACTCAGGGGTGATACTTGGGGTAGCGAGGAGCTGGACAAGAGATTTTAAACTTAGGGGTGACTCTTGGGGCTGGGGAGAGTTGGACAAGAGATTTTACTCTGTCAATCTGACCCTGTTCACTTTTTGATCGTCTATAATTTAACAACTACCGAACCTTTTTACTTACCAAAATTTAGAGGTATACATTTAAGTATGTTAAAGTAATTTATAAGTATTATAAGTGTCTTTAAAGTCTTGAATATACTTTAAAAAATTCACCAAATTTTTATTTTTATTTTTTTTTTATTGAATTTTACGAGAAAAATTGTATCTTTTTGAATTGTTAATATTTTTAGCTAAAAATTTATATGAAAACTCTTTCTCGATCAACAATTTCTTGTAGGTCAAATTGACCCAGTGTGTACTCGAAGGCTTAGGAGTGATTTTTGGGGCAGGGGGGACCTGAACAAGGAGAGAGTTGGAAAAGGGGATTTTACACTCAGGAGTGATTTTTGGGGCAGTGGGGAGCTGGAAAGGGGATTTTGACTTAGGGGTGATTTTTGTGACTGGAAAAAGCTGGAAAAGGGGATTTTACACTTCGGGGTGATTTTTGGGACTGGAAAGAGCTAGAGAAGGGTATTTTACACTTAGGGGTGATGCTTGGGGCAGTGAGGAGGTGGGAAAGGGAATTTTGCACTTAAGGGTGATTCTTGGGGCTGGGTAGAGTAGGACAAGAGATTTTACACTAACGGGTGATTTTTGGGGCTGGGAAGAAATAGATAGGAAAAGCTGGAAAAGGGGATTTTACACTTCGGGGTGATTTTTGGGGCTGGGGAGAAATAGATAGGGAAAGCTGGAAAAGGGGATTTTACACTTCGGGGTGATTTTTGGGGCTGGAAAGAGCTAGAAAAGGGGATTTTACACTTAGGAGTGATGCTTGGGGCAGTGAGGAGATGGGAAAGGGAATTTTGCACTTACGGGTGATTTTTGGGGCTGGGTAGAGTAGGACAAGAGATTTTACACTAACGGGTGATTTTTCGGGCTGGGGAAAGCTGGATAAGGGGATTTTACGCTTAGGGGTGATGCTTGGGGCAGTGAGGAGGTGGGAAAGGGAATTTTGCACTTAAGGGTGATTTTTGGGGCTGGGTAGAGTAGGACAAGAGATTTTAGACTAGCGGGTGATTTTTGGGGCTGGGGAGAGCTGGATAAGGGGATGTTACGCTTAGAGGTGACTTTTGGGGCTGGACACACCTGGAAAAGGGGATTTTACACTTGGGGGTGATTCGTGGGCTACCGAGAGCGGGACAATCGGATTTTAGATTTAAGGGTTATTTTTTAGGTAGGGGAGCTGGAAAAGGGGATTTTACACCAGAAGGTGCTTTTAGGGCTGGGGTGAACTAGCAAAAGGGATTTTGCACTTAGGGGTGATTTTTGGATGAAAAAATAGAGTTGAAAAGAGTTAAGGTGTTGGTTGGTGAAAAATAGAGAATATCTTCGGACCATTAATTATCTGAAATAAATAATACTGAAATTTTTACCTGATGCGATTTCAGATTTTTTTTATGATTGGCGTGGCAATAAAAGTTTGAATTTACCAGATTTCACGTAAATGCATCAATTCCACACTATTCTGGAATCTACCCTATTTCATAAAACTTTAAATTTATTTCGATTTCAATTAATGTTGATTATTCAATTTATTCCATTTTAGCCAAAAATATCCAGTTTTACAATTCAATCAAAATTGAGATACACGATGTTATAACGTTTGAAAATATTTATAAAACTTGATTTTCGATTACAAAGTATAAAATTACTCTCTTTATGAAAAATCCTTTTCCTCACACTGAAAACAAGACTTAAAAAAAATGCCTGTCAAATTCAAATTGATTATTTAATCTATTTTAGATTAACTTCATTTTCAAGTGAAAAACTAAATTCTTTCAAGAATCGAATCATAAAAAGATAATGCAAAAAAAACGTCAAATTTTGATGCTTTGGACACATTGGACTAACTTTGGAATTAATTAATAATTTTTACAGTTCTTAGGCTCATTTTTAATGTAAGTCAGAAAATTTCAAATAATTATAGCATTTAGATATAGATTTTGAACTTGATTTTAATCTAGTCTGAGATTCTTAAATTTTAATTATAGCACTCGTCACATGGTTTAAAAATTTCAAAGCAATAATATTTTTATAAATATAACTAAAATTGATTAAAATATGATCAGTAATGATTTTTTAATTAATTTTGTAAGTTTTTACACATTTTTGAAATTTTGCGACTTTTTTGCACTAAGTTTCACCCTAGGACAGAATCCAGGGAAATGTTGGTTTACAAATATTTACAATTTGGAAAATTACTATGGGGACTTGCCTTTCAAATTAAATCAAGAAGTTTCAAAAATGTTAATTACCTCCACAATTATTCCAACTGTTGGAAAATATTAAAATTTAATGTTTTTTTGCAATGTCATATAATAAAATTGCCATTTTTCCTTTATCTTAGGCTTATTAGACGCAGGATTTTATTACCTTTCGCGGTATACTGAGGAAAAAAATTTCATGTTATTATTATAAAAATTAAGGGACTTTAGCAACCATCCAAAAAACAGGCGTGTCTCCAACAAACATTTGACAATTTTAGACAAATATAAATTATTTGAAAAAATAGTATTTTCTTAACTTTTGTACAGATAGATAATTTTTTTATAAAAATTAAGGAACGAATTTATTCAGAAAATTTGAATTCAAGTTCCAAAATTCAACGATTTCAAGTTCTCATAAAAGAGATTAAGAACCTAAATTATATAAAATTGTAATATTTTCTAATTTTCCACCTTGAAAACTTAAAAAAATGATTTATAATTTGCATTTCAACGTATCAATCTACTTATTATTTAATAAATTCGACTCTGTTTCTACGTGAAATTCAATTATAAAATAAATCTGGTTTATAATTCAAATATTCCTGTCGTAAAAATCCAGGAGAAAAAATTACTGAGAGATTAAATAAACTAATAAAGCGTATACCGTTTATATTTTGCCAGAGGTAAATCTGACAATGGAACTTGAAGTATAATTTTAAGTCTTCTCTTACTTTTAAATTTAATAATTAAATACAAGATACATAGGAATATGAATAATAAATATAGATACAGGATAAGCTTTTTATTCAATGAATAAGGTGCTTTAAATCCATTTGCGAACATTTTTGCTTTTTATTTGAATAAATAAATCCACTAACAGAAACAAGAGACACAATTTGAATAATTAAAACAACCAAGGTAGAATTATGTTTGAATTCAAGATTCAGTAATTAGCTAATGGTTCTTCGACAGCCGATAAATTCATTCAATATTAAGATATTCTTTGCAAATCAATACTTAGAATGAATTTTTATAAGTCTGTTAGAACATTAACCTAGATTTTCTTTTAGAATTTGAACTTTGAGAAGTTGCTTCCAAATTGTTAATGATTTTTAAAGATAAATTCAAAAGCATTTTAACTGAGAAGAATCCAAAAATGAAAGAAATTCAATTTCGGACAAATAAAATTTGAATGAAAAAAAACTGGCTACTATATCTTACTAAAAACTGCTGCAAATGACTTTATCTTATCTAGCTGAAAAGTTTTATTTTATCTCAGCAATTTTTATTTTTATTAACAAATAATATAAAAAACTCCGTCATATTCGTATATTCTTCAACAAAAAACATTTTTTTGTTACAAAAATATCCTAGGAATAACTTTATGATGTTAATTGGTTAGAATAATTTATTCGAAATCAACTATTTACATTGTTATTAACAAATTATGTAAATAATTGGTTAATATTCGTATTATTGACAGAGAAAAATCTGTTTTAAAGAAGTTCTTCAAAACAGTTTTTTGTTCCCAAAACTACGAACAAATAATTTTCAATATAAAGTTTGTTGATAACAATTGAATTCATTAATTAATATTAGAATAATATTTGGTAAATTGAGTTAAAACACAACATTCTTCGTCACAAGTAGCCATAGGATACGTATCAAAAATTACTTTTTAAGTATCACCTCATAAGTGTGTTCTATAGGGTCCCAGAAAAACCCATAAGTGAAAAAATGGGTTAGTTAGACTTTCAGTTGATAAAAATAATTTAAAAAAAAAATTGATTTTCGTCAAACTAGTTCAATTTTCAACCAAAGTGATGAATTTTCAAATAAAATTATGAATCTTCAACTGGAATAGTTAAATTTTAAACCTAAAAGATGTATTTTTAATTAAAATAATGAATATTTAACTGGAACACTTGAATTTTCAACCAAAAAGATGAATTGTTGAACATGAGGATTAATTTTCAAATAAAAAGATTAATTTTATACGAAAAATACAATTTTTCAACAAAATACATGAATTTTTAACGAAATAGTTGAGTTTTGAATTAAAGAAGACAAATTTTCAACCAAATAATTTAATTTTGAACTAAAAAATAATAATTTTCAACCGAAAATGGAATAGTAACATTTTTAACTTTAAAAATTAATTTTATACTAAATATAAGAGTTATCAACTAAAACAATAAATCTTCAACTGAAATAGTTGCATTTTAAAACAAACAAAAATGAATTTTTACTAAAAAAGGTGAATTGTCAACCAAAACTTAAATAATTAAATTTCAACTTAGAAAAATTAATGTTTAACCAAACAGAAGAATTTTCAACTACAAATATGGAATTTTCAATAGGAATGAGTCAAATTTCAGTTAAAAAATTACTTTCAACAAAAAAACTAACTTTAAAAGAAATAGTTACATTTTAAAACAAAGTGATGAATGTTCAAATAAAATTATATATATTTCACTGGAAAAGTTGAATTTTAAACCAGAAAGATTAGTTTTTGACTTAAATGATGAATCTTTAAACTAGAATAATTAAATTTTTGACCAAAAAGCTTAATTTTCAACCAGGAAGATTAATTTCTACGAACAAATACGAATTTTCAACTAAAAAGATCATTTTTCAACCAAAAATTTAATAATTAAATTTTCAGTAAAAAAATTAATGTTCAACTAAAGAGATGAATATTGAGCTAAACTTATGGAATATTCAGCCGGAATAAAAGTTTTATTTTCAGTTTGAAAAAAAAATAATTTTCAACAAAAAAACATTAAAAGAAAAAACAAGTTTTCAATCAAACAGGTCATTTTTCAAACAAATAAATTAATTTTTAATCAAAACGATAAACGTTATTAATTAAAATGATAAATATTTAACTGGAATACTTGAATTCTTAACTGAAAAGAAGAATTTTGAAACAATGTGATTAATTTTCAAATAAAAAGATTAATTTTCTACAAAAAAATACAATTTGTCAACAAAATACATGAACTTTTAACATTAAAAAAAAAACAAGTTTTCAATCAAACAGCTCCTTTTCAACCAAAGAAATTAATTTTAACCAAAACGATAAATCTTCATTAATTAATTAAAATGATAAATATTCAACTGGAATACTTGGATTTTTAACCGAAAAGAAGAATTTTTTAACAATTTATCAACAAAATACATGAAGTTTTAACGAAATAGTTGATTTTTTAATGAAAGAAGACAAATTTTCAACTGAAATAGTTGAATTTTCAAACAAAAAAATTAATTTTTATCAAAAAAGGTAAATTGTCAACCAAAACTTAAATACTTAAATTTCAAGTTAAAAAAATGAATGTTTAACCAAACAGATGAATTTTCAACTACAGTTATCGAATTTTCAGTCGGAATGAGTTAAATTTTCAGTTAAAAAATTACTTTCAAAAAAATATTTACATTTTCAAACAAAGTCATGAATGTTCAAATAAAATTATAAATATTTCACTGGAATAGTTTAATTTTAAACTAGAAAGATTAATTCTTAACTTAAATGATGAATCTTCAACTAGAATAATTAAATTTTTGACCAAAAAGCTTAATTTTCAACCAGGAAGATTAATTTCTACCAAAAAAGGCGCATTTTCAACTAAAAAAGATAATTTTTTATTCAACTGGAATAAAAGTTATATCTCCAGTTTGAAAAAAAAATTTCAACCAAAAAACATCCAAAGAAAAAACAAGTTTTCAATCAAACAGCTCATTTTTCAACCAAAAAAAATGAACTTTTGATTAAAACGATGAATCTTAAACCAAACAAAAAAATTTAACATTAAAAGAAAAAGATCATTTTCTACAGAAAAAAATAGATTTTTTAATAAAATACATGAATTTTGAATTAAATAGTTGAATTTTCAATTAAAAAAGACAATGTTTCATACAAATTGTTGAATTTTGAAATAGAAAAGATCAATTTTTATCTAAAAATGGAACAGTAAATTCGATTATGAAACTTAAGTCAGCGAAAAAAAAATCTCGCAGAGCAACAAATTTGCAAAAGGTTTTTCTCACAATGGAAAAAAATTCTTTCTCTCATAAAGCATGGATATATTAAAAAAATTTCAGAATCAGACTCAAGGAGAAACAAGTTTTCAATCAAACAACTCATTTTTCAACCAAATAAATTAATTTGTAATTAAAAAGATGAATCTCAAACTAAGAAAAAAAATTTTCAACAAAAAAGTTTAACTTTAAAAGAAAAAGATCATTTACTACAAAAAAATCGATTTTTTAAAAAAATACATGAATTTTCAACGAAATAGTTGAATTTTCAATTAAAAAAGACAATTTTTCATTCAAATTGTTGAATTTTGAACCAGAAAAGATCAATTTTTAACTAAAAATGGAACAGTAAATTCGATTATTAAAGTTAGTGAATGAATTTTCAACAAAAAAGTTTAACTTTAAAAGAAGAAGATCATTTACTAAAAAAAAGTCGATTGTTTAACAATCTACAACTATGAAAATCTTATTTGGAATGAGTTAAATTTTCAGTTAAAAAAATACTTTCAACAAAAAAAAACAACTTTCAACAAAATTGTTACATTTTCAAACAAAGTGAAGAATGTTTGAAAAAAAATTTTTAAACTAACTTTCAAGAAAATAGTTACGTGAACAAATACGTGTATTAATATTAAGTATGTTGAAATATATTGTTAATTTCATATTGCAATAAAAAGTCTTTGGATGCATGAAAAAAACTACTAACTAATGTCAATAAAAATAATCACTCTTGAAAAATCATAAATTATAATTCAATTAGAGTAAATAAATCCGTAACATAATAAACTCATTCATATGTCCTGCAACTTTAGATAAAGTAGAAATTAATTTTCTAAATTTACCAAAATTATTAAAATAATGAAAATTTGAATTTTGCCACGGTCAGAAGTGAATTCTCTGTTTTTAAATTAAATTCCCGGTCATTTCCCAGTTTTTTCCTGGTCAATAAAATTCCCGATAATTTCCCGGTTTCCAAGTCAAGTCGCCACCCTGTTAATCTCACAGATCTGCAAAAAATGGATTGCGATTGCTGTTGGCCAACTGAGGGTAATTTTCAATGTAATTTTCAGCGTAGAATCTGAATCCGAGGTCATAATTTCCCCAGCACGTCACGTTTTTGAGATATCCTAATATAAAAATGCGAAAAATGCGGTTTTTTGGTATATTTGAGCTTATGTTACATCGCGAAAAAATGTTTTTTTCTAAAATCGGATCATGACATCTAAAAGTACAATTCTCATTATTTAAAGAGCTTTTTTAAAATTGAAGATATCATTTTTCTTCGCGGAGATATCCTTCAATGAAGTTTAGCCAATAAGGAGGCTTTCCCCTTCCATGCGCAACGCTTGAGCAGTTGACAAAGTCGCGGTCCGTTAACTTCATTGCACGAACCTGCGTGACAGTGATGTTAACGGACCGCGACTTTGTCAACTGCGCCAGCGTTGGGTATGGAAGGGGAAAGCCTCCTTATTGGCTAAACTTCATTGAAGGATATCTCTGCGATGAAAAATGATATCTTCAATTTTAAAACAGCTGCTTAAAGATTGAGAGTTGTACTTTTAGATGGCATGACCCGATTTTAGAAACAAAATTTTTTCGCGATGTGGCATAAGCTAAAATATACAAAAAAACGGAAATGACCCTCAGTTGGCTAACAACAATCGCAATCCTTTTTTTGCTATAGTAAAAAATAATAATAAAATATCGATAATCTGAAACTTACGCTGGTAACTCCATAAATGAAGGCACGTCTAGCGAGAGGGCCGGGTCCATCGACGGTTTTCCCGTCATCTTCTGGTCCCCAGGAAGCACTATAGATGTCTATATGATCAGGATTCAATCCCAAGGCTCTAGCCTCGACAGCATCGTTTACAGGACCGTCGAGCATTCTTACTCCTGAGAAACATATTGATACCGTGGAAATATTGATCTTCCCATCATGCTTCAAGAAATTGTGTTCATACATTCTGAGCTCGGGATTTACCGCAGATTCGATACAAATTTCACCGTTCATGCATCAATTCAACAGCGATCTCAAATCCACCATCACTTGAATATTCCAATAAAAAAAAGTTATTTACTGCAATTTATGTTTTAGATTGCTTTTTAACCCTTCTAGATTTAATTAATTTGTTTTAAATTAGAAGCATTAATAGTTTAAAATTCTTAATTTAAATCCTTCAGGCTTCCTACAAAATTCGAATTTCGAAATTCCCTGACTTTTTTCTGACCAGTTTTCTACAAGATTAATTTTCTACTAAGAAAGACGAATTGAAAAAATATATGAAGTTTCAACTAATAAAGATGAATTTTAAGTTAAAAAAATTAATTATCAACAAAAACAAGGAATTTTTAACAAATTAGTTACATTTTCAAACAAAGGGATGAATTTTTAACTAAATAGTTGAGCTTTCAACTCAAAAAGATAAATTTGGCACCAAAAATGTAATAATTAAATTTTTAGTTAAACAATTAATTAGGAACAAAAAAAAAGGAATTCTCAACAAAATATTTAAATTTTGAACCAAAAAGATGAACCTTTAACCAAAAAGATTAGTTTTCTATTAAGACAGATGGGTTTAAAAACAAATACATAAGATTTTAACTAAAAAACATAAATTTTAAGTTAAAAAAAATATATATATTTTTAACCAAGAGGAAAGAATTTTCAAGAAATTAGTAAATTTTCAACCAAAGAGATGAATTTTCAACTAAATAGTTGAGTTCTCAACTCAAAAAGATGAATTTTGCACCAGAAATTGAATGATTATATTTTTAGTTGAAAAATTTAGTTTTTGACAAAAAAAAAAGAAATATTCAACAAAATAGTTCAATTTTCCAAAAAGATGAGTTTTCAACCAAGAAGATTAATTTTCTACCAAGAAAGACGAATTAAAAGAAAATACATGAAGTTTTAACTAAAAAAAACTGAATTTTAAATTAAAAAAATTAATTATCAACCAAAAAAAAAGATATTTTTAACAAATTAGTTGAATTTAAAACTGAGTAGTTGAGTTTTCAACTCGAAGAGATAAATTTGGCACCAAAAATGGAATAATTAAATTTTCAGTTGAAAAAATTAATTTTGAACAAAAAAAGGAATTTTCAACAAAATATTAAAATTTTGAACCAAAAATATTAGTTTTCCACCAAGAAGATTAATTTTCAGTCAAGACAGGCGAATTTAAAATAAATATATAAGGTTTAAACTAAAAACATAAATTTTAAGTTAAAAAAAAAATAATTTTTAACCAAAAAGAAACAATTTTTAAGAAATTAGTTAAATTTTCAACCAAAAAGATGTATTTTCAACAAAATAATTGATTTCTTAACTCAAAAAGATCAATTTTGCACCAAAAATGAAGGAATTATATTTTTGGTTAAAAATTTAATTGTGAACAAAAAAAAAAGGAATTTAAAAAAAATAGTTCAATTTTCAACCAAAAATATGAGTCTTCAACCAAGAAGATTAAATTTCTGTCAAGCCAGATAAATTTACAAATAAATATAAAGGTTTTAACTAAAAAACATAAATTTTTAGTTGAAAAAAATTATTTTTAACCCAAAAGAAAGAATTTTCAAGAAATTAGTAAAATTGTCAACCAAAGAGATGAATTTTCAATAAAATAGTTGAGTTCTCAACTAAAGAAGATTAATTTTGCACCTAGAACGGAATAATTATATTTTTAATTAAAAATTTTAATTAATAAAGAAAAGGAATTTCTAACAAATTAGTTACATTTTCAAACAAAGGGATGAATTTTTAACTAAATAGTTTAGCTTACAACTAGAAAAGATAAATTTGGCACCAAAAATGGAATAATTGAATTTTCAGTTAAAAATTAATTTGGAAAAAAAAGGAATTTTCAACAAAATATTTAAGTTTTGAACCAAAAAGATGCACTTTCCACCAAAAAGATTAATTTTCTATTAAGACAGATAGATTTAAAAGCAAATACATAAGGTTTTAACTTGAAAACACCAATTTTCAGTTAAACAAAAATTAATTTTGAACCAAAAAGAAACAATTTTTAAGGAATTAGTAAAATTTTGAACCAAAGAGATGAATTAAAAAAAAATCGTTGAGTTCACATCTCAAAAAGATAAATTTTTCACAAAAAATGGAATAATTATATTTCTAGTTAAAAAATTTAATTTTTAACAACAAAAAAAGAAATTTTCAACGAAATAGTCAAATTTTCAACCAAGATGATTTATTTTCTACCATGAAAGACGAATTAAAAAAAATACATGAAGTTTTAACTCAAAAAGATCAATTTGAGGTTAAAAAAATTAATTATCGACAAAAAAAGGAATTTTCAACAAATTAGTGGAATTTTCAACCAAAGAGATGAATTTTCAAGTGAATAGTTGCGTTCTCAACTCAAAAAGATAAGTTTTGCAACAAAAATGGAATAATTATATTTTTAGTGAAAAAATTTATTTTTCAACAACAAAAAATAAGAAATATTCAACAAAATAGTTCAATTTTTAACTAAAAAGATGAGTTTTTAACCAAGAAGATTAATTTTCCACCAAGAAAGACGAATGAACAGAAAATACATGAAGTTTTAACCAAAAAAAATGAATTTTACATTTAAAAAATGTATTATCAACCAAAAAAAAAAGAGGAATTTTTAACAAATTAGTTGAATTTTCAACAAAAGAGATGAATTTTCAACTTAATAGTTGAGTTTTCAATTCGAAGAGATGAATTTGGCACCAAAAATGGAATAATTATATTTTTAGTTAAGAAATGTAATTCTTAACAACAACAAAAAAAGAAATTTTCAACAAAATAGTTCGATTTTCAACCAAGAAGATTTATTTCCTACCATGAAAGACGAATTAAAAAAAATACATGAAGTTTTAACTAACAACGATAAATTTCAAGTTAAAAAAATTAATTATCGACAAAAAAAGGAATTTTCAACAAATTAGTTGAATTTTCAACCAAAGAGATGAATTTTCAAATAAATAGTTGAGTTCTCAACTCATACAGATTAATTTTGCACCAAAAATGGAATAATTATATTTTTAGTTAAAAAATTTAATTCTTCACAACAACAAAGAAAGGAATAATCAACAAAATAGTTTAATTTTCAACCAAAAAGATGAGTTTTCAACCAGGAAGATTAATTTTCCACCAAGAAAGATGAATTAAAAGAAAATACATGAAGTTTTAACTAAAAGAAATTAATTTTAAATTAAAAAAATTAATTATCAACAAAAAAAAGGAATTTTCAACAAATTAGTGGCATTTTAAACCAATTAAATAAATTTTTAGAAGATAGTTGAACTTTTAACAAAATACTTGAATTTGCAACAAAATGATTTAATTTCAACAAACTAATTCAATTCTTAAACAAATACTTCAATTTTATGCCTACAAAGACGAATTTTCATTTTTCAACCAAATGGTCGAATGTTTAAATAAAAAAGATTAAAGTTCAATCAAAAACCGTTTTTTTTTAACCATATAATTAAATTTTGTTGAAACCAATTGAATTTTCAACAAGAAAAGATGAATTTTTAATCCAAAAGGACGAATTTTCAACAACAAAAGAAAACAGTTTAACAAAATCGTTAAAATTTCAACAAAATAGTTGCATTTTGAATCAAGTTGTTGACTTTTCAAACTAAGAAGATATATTTTCCTTTTTCATCCAAATGGTCGAATTTTCAAACAAAAAAGATTAAACTTCTACCAAAAACAGTTGAATTTTCAATCAAATAATTTAATTTTTTAGAAGGCAGTTGAATTTTCAACCAAAAAAGATGAATTTCGAATACAAAAGTACGAATTTTTAGAAAGAAACTTGAATTTTCGCCCCAAAAAAAGGATGATTTTTCATTTTTCAACCAAATGGTCGAATTTCCAAACAACAAAGATTCAACTTCAACTATTAAAAAATAATATTAATAATATCACAAAAAGTACAAAATTACCAAATTTCAAGGGATATTGCATTTTAAATCAAATAATTGATTTTTTTTTAAGATGGTTGAAATTTAAAAAAAAAATAATTTTATCAACAAAAAAACGGAGTTTTTAACAAATTAGTTACATTTTCAAACAAAGGGATGAATTTTCAACTAAATAGTTGAGCTTTCAACTAGAAAAGGTGAATTTGGCACAAAAAATGGAATAATTAAATTTTCACTTTAAAAAATTAATTTTAAACCAAAAAAAGGGAATTTTCAACAAAATATTTCACTTTTGAACTTAAAAGATGGAAATTTAAACAATAAGAATAATTTTATGTCAAGACAGACGAATTTACAAATAAATACATAATAAATACATAATACATAAATAATACATACATTTATTTATCTAAAAAACATAATTTTTTAGTTAACAAAATTTATTTTTAACCAAAAAGAAAGAATTTTCAAGAAATTAGTCAAATTGCCAACCAAAGAAATGAATCTTCAACAAAATAGTTGAGTTCTCAACTCACACAGATAAAATTTGCATAAAAACTGAAATATTTATATTTTTAGTTGAAAAATTTAATTTTGAACAACAGAAAAAAAAGAAAATTTCAAGAAAATAGTTCAATTTTCAAACAAAAAGATGAGGTTTCAACTAAGAAGATTAATTTTCTACCAAGAAAGACGAATAAAAAATACATGAAATTTTAACTAAAAAAGATACATTTTCAGTTTAAAAAATTTATTTTTAACTAAAAAGAAAGAATTTTCAAGAAATTAGTAAAATTGTCAACCAAAGAGATGAATTTTCAACAAAATACGAGCTGAGTACTCAACTAAAGAAGATAAATTTTGCACCAAGAATGGAATAATTATATTTTTAGTTAAAAATTTTAATTAACAAAAAAAATGAATCTTCAACAAAATAGTACAATTTTCAACCAAAAAGATGAGTTTTCAACCAAGAAGATTAATTTTCTACCAAGAAAGACGAATTAAAAGAAAATACATGAAGTTTAATTTAGGCGAAAAATGTTGTTAAATAAAAAGTTATTGCAGCTTGTGTCGTTTTTCCAAAAAGTCAATTTTTAATTTCTCATGTATTTTTATAGCAAGAGTTTATAACAAATTTGTAGATCTTTTTTGGTTGAAAAACTTCTGTCTTTTTATTTTTCTTCGTCTCTTGTGTCATTTTTAAAAAATTTAACTTAATTTTCAAAAAGTAAATCATAACAAATTTGTAGATCTTTTTTGGGTGCACGATTTTTGTATCTTCATTTTTTTCCCCTCTTGCATAGTTTGACCAAAAAATGGAATTTTTCATTTTTCACTATTTTTTGTGCGATCAAAATTTGAATTTTCGATTTTTCGAAAACATTTAAAAAGTTGTTATAATAATCTTATAGGGCTCTCAAATAGAAACGTTTTTCTCTCTTTGAGTTTTTTTCATATCATGCGTTGTTCCGCTTAAAATATTAATGTTCGTTTGTTTTTCGGGGTTTAGAAAATGCTATAACACTGATAATTTTCATTTTATTGAAAAATTTCACAAAGATAAATTGTTTATATTTTGGAGCACTACTTATAACCGTACATAGAATTGTCAAATTTTGAAAAAAGTGGTATCAAAAATTTTCAAAATGTGCCAAAGCACAATCTAATTTGATCAATTTTTTTCACCTAAAACCAATACCATCTCATTGAGATGAGAATGTAAAAAAAAAAGAATTTTCAACCAAGAAAATTATTTTCCTACCGAAAAAGGCGATTTTTCAACAAAATAAAAAAAATCTTTCAACGAAATAGTTGACTTTCACAAAATTGTTGAATTTTTAATAAAATATTTGAATTTTCAACGAAATAGTCGAATTTTTAACAGAAAGAAATGTATTCTTAACTAAAAATATAATACTAGACTTTTCGATTAGAAAAAATTAGCTTTCAACGAAATAATTTTATTTTCAACAAAAATAGTTGAATCTTTAACAAAACAGAAAAACAATTTTCGACAAAAAAAATAAATTTTCAATAAAACAGTTCATTTTCAACCAAATACTTGAATTTTCAACCAAAAATATGCATTTTCAAACGAAAAGACCAATTATCTACAAAACAGTTAAATTTTCAATGAAATAATTAAAATATCAACCTAAATAGTTGAATATTTGACAAAAAAGAAAATAATAATTTTCCACAAAACAACTGAATTTTCAACAAAAAGTATGAATTTCGAACAAAAAAGTTAATTTTCAACCAATCAGTTGAATTTCAATGAATTAATCGAATTTAAAAAAAAAACAGTTGAGCTTTCAAACAAAAAAGATACTTTTAACAAAATGCTTTGACTTTCATTAGAAAAAAATAGAATTTTTAACAAAATAAATTAATTTTTAAGTAACAAAAGTTAATTGTCAACCAAATAATAGAATTTTTAACAAACAAAAAAAAACAAAAAAAAAAACGAATTTTCTAGAAAAAATTAAATTTTTAATAAAACAGTTAATGTTCAAGCAAATCGTTGAATTTTCAACCAAAAACATGTATTTTCAAGCTGAAAAGACCAATTTTCTAAAAAATAGATAAATTTTCAATCAAATAATTAAATAATCAACCGAAATATTTGAATATTTAACACAAAATAAAATAATAATTTTCCACAAAATAATTTAATTTTCAACAAAAAGTATGAATTTTCTACAAAAAAGTTAATTTTTAAACAATTAGTTGAATTTCAATCAATTAATTGAATTTTCAACAAAACAGTTAAGTTTTCAATAAAAAAAGGATACTTTTTGACAAAGTTATTTCATTTTCAAAGGAAAAAAATTAAATTTTCTACCAAAAAAATGACTTTTTCACAAAATTGTTGAATTTTAAACAAAATAATTTAATCGTCAACCAAATAGTAGAATTTTTAACCGATAGAAATGTCTTCTTAATCAAAAATATAATAGTAGATTTTTGAATAAAAAACAATTAACTTTCAATCAAAAATAGTTGGAAAACGTGAAGTGTTTTGAAAACAGGGGAAAAAGAGAAATTCCTTTAAAAAAAGTCTAAAGGAAGGGAATAGGGTAAATAGTGTAAAGTCTGCTATTTACGAAAAGAAGGATATTAATTTGTTTATAAATAATCCCTATATGTCTCTAAGATGAAGAATTAGTATTTTTATTTTTAGTGTTTCGCAGCCCCGAGCAGAAACCCTTATAGTTTCGGTCGTGTGTCCGTCCGTCCCTCCGTCGTAATTTTTTCCAAAGAGGGAAAGTCAGGGGAAATAATTGTTAGGAAAGTAGGGAAAGTAAGTGGAAATAAAGGGAATGAATTTTGTGGAAGTGATGGGTGGGGAACTAGAGGAAGTGAGGGATTAGAAAGTAGGGCAAAGAAGGGAAACTGCGCGGGGAAGTAGGCGGAAAAGGGGAGTGGCAGTGAAAAAAAGTAGGGGAAGGGAAGTAGGTGAAGTAAGTTGAAATAGGGGACGCAAAGTAGGAGAAGTGAGGAGCAATAAGGGGTGAGGAATTACGGGAGGGTAAGTAGGAGAAGTTAGAGGGAAATCAGGGGAGGGGAAGTCGGGGAAATCAGGGGAGTATGGTGGGAATGATGGAAATGTGGGAAGGGGAAGTAGAGCAAGTAAGAGAAAGTGAGGGCTAATGAGGAGAGGGAAAGTAGAGTAAGTGAGGGGAGAAGTAGGAGAAGTGATTTTAAGTGATAGGAAGTAGGAGAAATGATTATAAACGAGGATGAGTAGGGGAGCGGAAGTAAGGACTGGGAAGGGTAGTAGGGGAAGGGGAGTATTATCTGGGAAAGTGAGAAGAGGGGGAAGTAGAGTAGGAAGAAGTTGATGAGGGGGAAGTAGAAGAGGAAGAAGTTGATGACGGGGATTCGAGGGGTAAAAGGAGGGAAGGGTAAGTAGAGGAATTTAGGGGTAGTAGGTAGGGGAAGGGGAAAGTTTAAAAGACCTAATTAACGTCTTAATGAGCTACGAAATTTGCCACTCTTCACAGATTATACCAATAACGATGACACTTAATTTATTTAAAAAATTTATATTTTACAAGAAAAAAGTGATCAAATCGTCCTTAATTAACCAAATGCTTCGGCAGACGAGGTACGCAACAAATTATCTCATTACAAACGCGATGTTCGTCTTTCGGCAGAGACACGCTTCTATAATTAGCAGCTCGTGAGGATCGTTAATTCAACGAGCGTCTTCATGGGAAGGAAAGGAGAAACGTCTGACATTAATCAAATGCATTATCGCCAATTGCACGAGCCGACGTCCGCGGACAAGTGGAATCAGGTGTAATTTCGAGGCGCCACGTTGTCTGGCTCTAACCCGAAGCCAATTATTCACCCTCCACATAAAGGGTAGCAAATCCTTCCTTTTACAAGCCCAAGAATAGCAACGATTTTCTCGACGAAATCAAATTCGAGGAAAATAACACGGAGACCGCAAAACTTCATTTTCAAAATTCCCTCATTTTCCTCTGACCAATTATCCTTTTTCCCTGACCTTATTCAGAGACCTTATTTTTGGACAATAGTGAATTTGAGATGGGAGAGAATTGAAAAAGAACGTACGACTGTGCGACCGCAGCACCTCTCTCTCTCTCTCCCTTCCCCTCTCCCCGTCACTTTTTTAAAATTATGATACAATATATTGCATTATGATACAGTATAATACATTTTCATATATTATCACACTATATTACAGTGAATCATACAATATGATACAATGTTATCAGTAGGTGCCGTACAATATCACTGTGTATAGTACTATGATACGATATCATACAATATCACGCAATATGATAAAACATGAATCCGCATCATACAATGTGACACATTATACAATTATATGATACAATATCATACAATATAATACACAATTATAAAACATCATACAATATGATACAATATGGTACAATATGGTACAACATCATGCAATACGATACAATGTGCAACAATATCATATGATAGTATGTAATATGATACAGTGTTGTACTATATGATACAATATGATGTAATAGATACAATATCATACGGTAGGATACAGTATGATACAATATCATACAATATCGCACAATAATATATGATATAATACACCATTATCAAATATGATATAATATGATACAATGTCATACAATATGATACAATATCAGACAATGTGATGCATTATCATACAATATGATGCAATATCGTACAATATGATGCAATATCGTACAATAAGATACAGTATGATACAATATGGCGCAGTATGTTACAGTATGATCCAATATGATACACTATCACACTATATGCTACAATATGATACTATACTATACAATATGATGCAATATAACATAATATGCTGTCATATGATACAACATGATGTAATATGGCACATTATGATGTAATATGATTCAGTATGATGTAATACGATACCGTAAGATGGAATATGATACAACATGATGTAAAATGATACGGAATGTTGTAATATGGCACCGAATGGTGTAATATGATACATCATGTTGTAATATGATACACCATGATGTAATATGACACAATATGATGTGGTATGGTAAGTATGATGTTATATGATACAACATCGTACAAGATGATACAGTATCATACAGTATGAGAAAATATCATACAATATGATGCAATATCATAAAATATCATGCAATATCATACAATACGATACAGTATGATAGAATATGGCGCAGTATATTACAGTATGATACAATATGATACAATATCACAGTATATGCCACAGTATGATACTATACTATACAATATGATACACTATGCCATGATATGATGTAATATGTTACAGTATGATGTAATATGGCACAGTATGCTAGAATATGACACAGTATCATGCAGTATGATACAATATCATACAATATGATGCAATATGGACAATATGATGCATTATCATACAATATGATGCAATATCATACAATACGACACAGTATGACACATTATCGCGCAGTATGTTACAGTATACTACAATATGATACACTATCACATTCTATGCTACAATATGATACTATACTACACAATATGATACAATATGACATTATATGATGTAATATGATACAGTATGATGTAATATGGCACAGTATGATGTAATATGATACATTATGATGTAATACGAAACCGTGTGATGTAATATGATACCTCATGATGCAATATCATATGGTAGGGGGTAATATGATACAGTATGTTGTAATTTGATACATCAGGATGCAATATGATACATCATGATATAATATTATACAGTATCATGTGATATCATACAGTATGATGTGATGTGATACATTATGATGTGATATGATACAATATGATGTGATATGCTACAGTATAATACAGTATAATACAGTATCATACGGTATGATGCAATATCATACAGTATGATGCAATATCATACAATATGATGCAATATCTTACAATACGATGCAATATCTTACAATACGATATGATACAGTAACATGCAGTATGATACAATATCATGCGATGTGAAGCAATACCATACAATACGATACCGTATGATATAATATGATACACTATCACACTATATGCTACAATATGATACTATACGATACAATATGACATAATATGATACAATATGATATAGTATGGCACAGTATGATGTAATACGATACGGTATGTTGTAATATGATACATCAGGTTGTAATATGATACATCATGCCTAAATGTGATACAGCGTCATACAATATGATCCAGCACCATAGAATATGATACAGTATCATATAATATGTTGCAACATTATACAATATGATGAAATACCGTACAATATGATGCAATATGATGCAACATCACATAATATAGTGCAATATCATACACTGCAATACAATATGATGCAATAGGTACAGTATGATACATTATGTTACATCATGTTACAGTATGATACCATATCATACACTATCCCACTATATGGTACAATATGACATAACATGATGAAATATGAAAGCGTATGATACAATATCGTACACTATGATACAGTATGATATAATATACAGTGCGCTGTACCAAGCTACACTTTGATACACTATGATGATACACTATGATACTATATGGTAGGCTATAGTAAACTATTATCCTACAAATGTGTAACCGCAGTAATAGTATTATACAAGACAGCGATCTCTCTCTCTCTCTCTCTCTGCACTCTCTTACTATGCCATCTCCGCAAAACTCATGATAATTCCTCACGAAAAATTTTAAAGATAATCCATAAATATTTTACTTCTGCCGTGTAGCTTCACTACCACACACTGTTTTTTATAAATTAAATTAAACAATTTCAGATAATGAATTTTCGAAGAAAATTATGAATTTACAATAAAAAAGTTAATTTACGATCAAATAATTGAATTTTCAACTAAAATTATGGATCTTCAACGAAAAAATGAATTTTCAACCAAAAAAGGATTAATTTTCAACCGCAAATGGAAAAGTTACATTTTCAGTTAAAAAAATTAATCTTCAACCAAAAAAAAAAGAATTGTTTTCAACAAAGTAGTTAAGCTTTCAACCAATGAAATGAAATTTCGACTACAATTAGGAATATTCTACAAAAAAAAAATATTTATTAACAAAGTGGTTCAACCTTCAACCAAATAATGAAATTTTCAACAAATAATGTAAAAGATGATATTTCAATCAAAACGGATTTTGATTTTTTGTTAAAGTTGAATTCAACCAAAAAAGATGAATTTTCAAACAAAATAGTTAAATCCGCAAACATAGAATTGAATCTTCAAGCCAAAAAGACGAATTTTTTAGAAGAGAGTCGAATTTTCAAACAAGAACTTTTCTGAAAAAAAAGAATCATATTAATAAGAATGATGATACAAGATCTATTCATACACAGTATGATGTAATATGATACAGTATGATGTAATATGATTCCTTATGATGTAATACGATACAGAATGATGTAATATGATACGGTATGATGTAATATGGCACAGTACGGTGTAATACGATACGGTATGATGTAACATGATATATAAGGATATATTACAATATATTATTTATAATATCATTATAATATTCATCATAATATACAATATTACAATAAAATAATGTGTAAAAAATGAATAAATAAAAATGATGCAAAATATGATGATGATATTGCATCTCGTATTGCATATGCAAAAAATAAATAAATAAAAATAATTATGTCATATATTTACATATATATATATATACATATTATACAATATATTATTCATATTGAATAAATGATTATATGTTATCAAGAATCAACCAAAACATTGAATTTTTATACAAAAAATATAAAATGTCTACTAAAACAGATGAATTTTTGAAGCAAAAAGACGAACTTAAAAAATTGGTTGAATTTTCAACACCAGAATATAAATTTTGAACATAAATGGTCATTTTTAACCAATCAGTTGAATTATAAAACAAATGGTTGCATTTTCAGTTGAAACAATTAATTTTTAACAACAACAACAAAAAATTATCAAACAGTTGAATTCAACGAAAAATACGAATTTTTAACAACGAGTTGAATCCCCAATCAAACAGATGATTTTTTAACAAGAAAGTACATTTTTAATCAAGAAAGCTGAATTCTCGAAGAAACAGATGAATTTTCAACTAACAAAGATAAATTATCAACATAAAATTGAATCAGTAATTTTTCAGCTTAAAAAACTATTATTTAAAAATAACAAAAAATTTCAACCATTTGAATTCAACTAGAAAAAACTAATATAAAAAAAAAAGTTGAATTTTCAACCAAAATTTGTAGAAAAAAATTTAACCTCTATTCAATTTAATATTTTGAACAAAATAATTCTGGTAATAATTGATTGCTCAGTTCGCAATATAAAAAGAAATAATGATTCATTTTCACTGAAAAAATTCAAATAATTTTTACTTACTTTTTTTCAAAATTTGAGCTTTCATTGCTGAAAATTTGATTTATTAAATATAATTTCAGAAAAAAGCAAAACATATGTACATATAATTTTAAAAATTGAATTCAGATACTCATTTCACAACATCACAACAATTAAAAAAAATTATATGATTTAAATAGAAGTGTTGTAAATATCAGTAAACTTTTATTATACAAATTATAGCAAATATTCAACTACTATATAATTTTGAAAATCTTCAATTTCTGGAAATTTCATTTATCATTAACTTTTTAAAATTTAGACTAATTCCAGAAAATGTAAAATGTTATAGAAAAATAAAAGCGTGTCAAAAAAATCGCTAAATAATTAAAACATATGTAATTATAATTAGCGTATCAAAATACATAGATGAATAATTAAAAAATTATTGTTATACAAATATTTAAATAATTTATAAACGTTCCTTAGCACGACTTATTTAATTTCCTAAACTTTCATCTCAGTATCTATATGTAGAGCCCGTTTGGCCTCAGTGCTGTTGGGTAAAAGTTCCGTCAGGTAAAAAAATCTCATTTCCTGTGGACTTGAGTTTGTTAAAGAAAAAATCTGTAATGTTGGTATCTGCACCTGATACTTGCTCTTGAGATATTATATGAGTTACATTTTCAGTTCAAAAAATTAATTTTCATATACAACAAAAAACGAATTTTTAACAAAATAGATACATTTCCAACCAAAGAGATGAATCTTTAAATAATAAAATGAATTTTTGACAAATTATTTAACTTTCAATCAAGTAGTTCAATTTTCAACCAAAATTAATAATTTTGTACCAAAAAGAGGAAATTTCAACGAAAAATATGAATTTTCAACCAAATAGAAAACAGTCGACTTCTAAAATTTTCAACCAAGTTTTTGAATTTTCTACCAAAATAATATAATTTTCAACCCGAAAAGACGAATTTTGAACAAAATCGTTGAATTTTCTACAAAAAAGTTCATTTTTAACCAAATAGTTGAGTTTGGAACTAAAAACGATTATATTTTAACACAAAACGGAATAGTTGAATCTTCGGTGAAAAAAAAATGTTTTAACCAAAAATGGAATAATTAATATTCATAAAGAAAAAAAATAATTTTCAATCAATAAAAGGACTTTTCAACCAAATAGTTACATTTTCAACCAAAGAAATGAATCTTTAACTGAGCAAATAAATTTAAAAAAAATTATTTAACTTTCAATCATATAGTTGAACCTTCAACAAAAAGAATAATTTTCTAGCAAAAGACGAATTAAAAAAAAATGAATTTTTAACCAAACAGTTGAATTTTCAACCAAAAAAGATGATTTGTTGACGAAAGATATAATAGTTGAATTGTTAACTAAAAACGATCAAATTTCATTAACTAAGAGCATTCAATTTTCAGCCAAAAACAGAATAATTGAGTTTTCAGTTAAGAACATCAATTTTACAAGAAAAAAAAACGAGTTGAATTTTCAATAAGAGATGATTTTTTAGTCAACGGAAAAGTTAATTTTTCAACCAAAGAGAGGAATCTTCATATAATAAAATGAATATTTAAACAAAAAAGATGAATTGTCAACGAAAAATATAATTGTTGAATTTTTAAATAATAAGAATCAATTTAAAGCCAAGAATAAATTAGTTGAAGTTTCAGTTAAGATTATTGTTTATCTTTTAACCAAATAGTTGATTTTTAAATAAAAATAAATAATTTTCCACCAAACAGACGAATTTTTAACAAAATATAAATACCTCATTTTTGATTGAAAATTGACAATTTTTCGTTCGAAATTCAACAGTTTGGTTTAAAATTAACTTTTTGATTGAAAATTCATATTTTTGGGTAGAAATACAATTTTTGTGTAAAGAATTCGCCTTTTCGTATTGAAAATTTTGGTGAAGCTCAACAATTTTCAATTTAAATTAAAAAATTTTTGGGTAGAAATATCAACTATTACATTTTTTATTGAGAATTCTTATTTTTTCGGTTAAATTCGGCTGCTTTTTATTTAGACCTGAAATTCTTTTTTGGTTAAAATATTAATTATATTTTTTGTATAGAATCAACTTTTTTAAATTGAAAATTGATCTGCATGGTTGAATGCTTTTTTTATTAAAAATACATTTTTTCATTGAAGATTTACCATTTATGTTAAAAATTTAACCATTTTTTTAAACATTCGTATTTTCGGATTGTAAATTAAAATGTCTTCTAAGAAATTTGTTTTCTTGGCTTGAAAATTTAACTTTTTTATTGAAAATTCACCTACTTTGTTGAAAATTTGTCCCTTTCGTTTTAAAGTTCAACTACTTGGTTGGTAATTCAATTATTTGGTTGATCATTAATTTTTTTTTTTTGAAAATTCAATTGTTTTGTTAAAAATTCATCTTCTTGATTGAAATTCCTTTTTTATATAGAAAAGTTCTCACTAGAAAATTCAATTGTCTTCTCGCTAATTTGTCTTTTCGCTGTGAATATTCAATTATTTGTTTAAAAATGTAACAGATTCTAGATGAAATTTTTTTTCTTCATTTAAAAATTGGACTATTTTTTGAAAATTCCCCACTTTCGCTTCAACGACAATTTGGTTGTAAATGCAACTGTTGGTTTGACAATTAATTTTTTTAATTTAACTGTTTTGTTCAATATTAATATTTCTTTTTCATAGAAAATTTATCCCTTGATTGAAAATTCTTTTTTTATAGAAAAGTTCTTTGTTGAAATTTCGACTGTCTTCTGAAAAATTTGTCTTTTTGGCTTGAAGATTCAACTATTTATTTAAAAATGCAACTGTTTCTGCTTGAAATTTGTTATTGTTTATTTAAAAATCCGACTACTTAGCTAAAAATTCCTTACTTTCGTTTGAAAGTTCAACTATTTGGTTGTAAATTCAACTGTTTGGTTGATAATTCATTTTTTTTTTTTTGAAAATTCAACTCTTGTTGAAAATTGTGTTTTTTTTAATAGAAAATTCATCCCTCTCGATTGAAAACGATTTTTTTATGGAAAAGTTCTTGGTAGAAAATTCGACTATCTACTCAAAAATTCGTCTTTTGGGCTTGAAGATTCAACTATTTGTTTCTAAATGCAACCTTTTGGTTGATTATTACTTTTTTTTAATTGAACTGTTATTTTGGAAAATTTGTCTTCTTGAATAGAAAATTCATACCTCTCAATTGATAATACTTTTTTTATAAAAAAATTCTTGGTAGAAAATTCGACTATCTTCTAAATAATTCGTCTTTTTAGTTGGAAGATTCAAATATTTGTTCAAAAATGCAACTGTTTGGTTGATAATCAATTTTTTTAAATGCAACTATTTTTTTTAAATTATTTTTTTTTTTATAGAAAATTCATCCCTTTTGATTGAAAATGCTGTTTTTATAGAAAATTTCACGGAAAACAATTCGACTATCTTCTAAAAAAATCGTCTTCTTGGCTTGAAGATTCAAATATTTGTTTAAAAATGTGATTATTTCTGTTTGCAACTTAATCTTTTTTAATGAAAAATTCGATCATTTTGTTGAAAATTTTTCTCTTTTGTTTTGCAAATGATATTTGTTGTTGAAATTTTCTTCATTTCAGTTTTATATTTTTGTTTTTGAAATATCAACCATTACATTTTTCGTTAAGAATTCATATTTTTGTTGAAAACTCCGCTTTTTGGGCTTAAAAAATTTTTTCTAAAAAATTCGACTTTTAGGCTTGAAAATTCAATTCTTTCGTTGAAAATTAATCTTTTGGGTTCAAAATTCCAATATTTTGATGAAACTGAAATATATTTTGACTTAAAATTCTATGGGTTTTGTATTAAATTTAATATGGTACCTATAAATTAATTTCATTCAAAATAATTTAATTCCCTGTGAGAAATTATCCTATTTTCCTGTTTTAAAAGCTAGCATTTTGGGCTGTGAAGTATGTTAAAATATTATGTTTGGATATCACAATGATTTGACAGTTTTCTTATCTGAAACACAAATATCATGACTCGGGTTTTTCAATCATTTTCTTTCTGTATTGACATAGTTATTCACTTTACGATAATGAAAGTTGTAGCTGTAAACCTGAAAAATAGTTTTTATCCAAAATTTTTTTAGAAAAAATACGGTTTTTTGAAGAAGAAAAAAACATATTTTGGGGCTAGAAAAAGCATTTAAAAAATGTTATAATGGTGATAGTTAGAGAACGGTTTCATTGATTTATATGAAATTTGCAAAAAATTTGTGAACATCCATTGGAATTTAAAAATATAGTTCAGAAAATTTTAACGCAAATTTTTACGACCTTAAGGGGCGAAAAATATGAATTTTTTAGTAAAAATATCAAAAAGGATGATTTCTTTGGCTCATTTTCTTTGTGGTTTGAAATTTGTTTAATTTAAATCATTCAACTAAAAGAAATACATTTCCAATAAAAATGAAATAATGATATTTTCAGATAAAAAAATTAATTTTTATCAACAAAAAAACGAATATTTAACAGAAAACTTTAATTTCAGACCAAAGATATGAATTTTTAACAAACTAGTTCATCTTTCAACCAAGTAGTTGAATTTATGACTGAAAAATATTAATTTTTAACCAAATAATTAAATTTTCAATCGAAAAGATGAAATTTTCAGCATTTTTTTCACAATTTATAAAAAATCTATATTAAAAAAATGTTGGTTCAAGACCAGTAGAAAAAAATAAATTAACATCAAAATTATTAACGACATTTACCTGGTAAAAGATGATTTTTGAACCCGGAAGATTAATTTTTTTAAATTGAATAGTTAAGTTTTCAACCTTGGAGGTGAATCTTGAAAAATATGAATTCTTAACAAACTAGTTTCAGTTTCAACTAAATAGTTGAATTTTTAAATGAAAAGATACATTTTTAACCAAATAGTTAAATTTTCAACCAAAAAGGTGAATTTCCCATCAAGAAGATTAATTTTCTACCAAAAAAAAAAAAAAAGAATTTTCAAAAAAAGTATTGAATTTTAATTCCAAGAGGACGAATTACCTACAAAACGATTGAATTTTCAACTAAAAAATTTTTTTCTAATTTTATTTTCTACCAAAAAATACATTTTCGTAAAAGTAGTTTAATTTTGAACCAAATATTAAAATTGAAACTAAAAATATGAATTGTTAACGAAAAAGTTAATTTTCAATCAAATAGTTTAATTTTCTACCAAATTGTTGAATCCTCTACCAAACAAAATTAATTTACAACCAAAAATTTGCAGTTTTAACCAAAAAGGATGAATTTTCAAACAAGAAGATTAATTTTTGATAAAAAAGGACGAATTTTTATAAAACCACATGAATCTTCAACTAGAAAAAATCTATTTTCAACAAAAAATATCAGTTTCTAACCAAAAATAAAATAATTTGATTGTGAGTGAAAAAAAATTCTCAACCAAAAAAATTAATTTTCAACAAAATACAATTATTTTCAATCAAAAAGATGAATTTTCCAGCAAGAAGATCAATGTTCGACCCAAAAACACGAATTTTCAATAAAATACATTAATTTTCAAGGCAATTTTTGAATTTTTAACCCGGAAATATGATTTTTTGACAAAAACAATAATTTTCTACCAAAAAGTTAATATTTATGAAAATAGTTTAATTTTTATCAAAAAATTTAATTTTCAACTGAATAGTTTAATTTTATACCAAATTATTGAATCTTAAATCAAACCAGATTAATTTGAACCCAAACAGATGCATTTTTCATTAAAAAGGATGCATTTTCAACCCAGAAGATTAATTTTCAAACAAAAAAGACGAATTTTTAACAAAATACATGACCTGTTTCTGTTCTATGGTAAGTTACCGACATGAGCCAATTACCATCAGTCGGTAAGTGGCCTCTTACCCGTACAGCTCTACTACTGAGAATTAGAATTTTCAGCAAAATTGTTAGATTTTCAACAAAAAAGTTGAAAAAGGTTGACAATTGAACTATTCCAATAAAAAAAAATCTTCCGTGTTAAAAAATCATATTTTGGGTTTAACTTGATTGTTGAAAAGTCATATTCTTCGAAACTCGTAATTTTAGTTGAAAATTTATCTATTTGGTTTAAAATGTAACTATTTTGTTGAAAATACGTTTTTTTTTTTGTTGAAATTTTTTTTCAACTAACAATGTACCTATTTCATTTTTGGTTGAAAATCAATATAATTTTGATTGAGAATTGATCTTTTTCTAGTTGAAAATTCATCTATTTTGTTAGAAATTCGTCTTTTTTGGTCTGAAATCAATCTTCAGGTTTGAAAATTAATTTTTCTTCATTAAAAATGCAACTGGTTTCTTTGAGGATTCAACAATTTGGTAAAAAATTGAAATATGCGGTTGTAAAGTAATTTTTTTATTAAAAATTCATGATCTTCGTTATAATTTGAAGTTTGGTTCAGAATTGAACTATTATCATGAAAATGTAACTTTTTGGTAAAAAATTAACTTTTTTGTTGAAAAATCATATTTTCGGGTTAAAAGTGTAATCGCTTTTGTTGATAATTAATTCTTTTGGCTGTAGAATTCAACAATTTTGTTGAAAATTAGTGTATTTTGGTACAAAAATTTCTTTTTTTTAGATACAAAATCAACTACTTTTTTTTAATTTATATTTCTTTAAGGTTCAAATCCATGGTGGAAAATTCAACTATTTCATTTTAAAAATAATCAAACATTCATTTTTTTAAGATTTATCATTTCAGTTCTATTATCTAATTCTATTTTGTTGAAAATTCTTTTTTTTTTGTTGTTGTTGAGAAATAATTTTTTTCACTAAAAATGTTAGTATTTCACTTTTGGTTTGAAATGGATATTTTTTATTGAAAATTGATCTTTTCTAGTTGAAAATTGATGTATTTTGTTGAAAATTTATCTTTTTTGGTCGAAAATTAATTTTCTTGTTTGAGCATCTCTTTTAAAAGTGAGAACTTTCTCTTGAATAATCGGTCCAGATACACTTTCTCTCTCTTGTTTAAACCATTTGAAGACCGCAGTATCCAAAAACACATCACTTTTTTGCACCAAAACAACTCGAAAAACACTTCAAGTGTGAAGCACGCACTTCTGCGCATCGCGCATAATGCATGACGCAGTTTCATAACCAGACATACGAAGAAGTTATTTAATAGAAAATCACTTACTTTTATAAATATTAGATTAACTGTCCACGATAAATACAATTTTCACAATTCTCACGTCAACGTTGAAAATTTAACCGCTTTTGTAGATAATTCGTACTATTGGCTATAAAATTTAAAAATTTTGTTGAAGTCTCAAGAAAATTTATTACATTCAAAAAACTTGATTTTCTTCCTTTAGGTAAATTTTCTTGAGGCAAGGCAAATTTTTTTGGATCAGGAAAATATTGTATCGTCCGTATTCGTAACGATATTTTTTTGATTGAATAATAATTCTTTTTCCGTGAACCTGTTTTTCTATGCAATTTGCAATGTTGGTTTAATCTATTTCAGCACAGAGAAAATTTTGCTCTCCGCATAGCTGGCAGGCGTCGAAAAATAAAGTGAACACAAAAAAAAAAAAGTTCTCCTACAGATATCCTCGTGAGCTTTTAGAGAAAACGAGACGTCTCTGACAAAGGCCGCTGGTAAACATCCGTGTAACTCTGTGAAAAATACCGTCAAAGCTAAAAAGTACGGTCAAAGCATCAGTGAGTTTCATAAGTGAGATATTTAGCTAACAAAATTTTTGTAATTAAATCCGGCCAGCTGGAAAACTCAAAACACCTATCTAAATCTGAATTAGTAGAAAAGTACTATTTGATAGTAGATTTTTACTAATTTAAATAGCGTCAATTTGTTTATTGCTAATTAGTAAAAATCTACTAATTCAGTGTGTTTCCAGATACTCTGTCTCTCGCTTGCTTAAACCATTTGAAGACAGCAGAATCCAAAAGCACATCACTTTTTTTGCACTAAAACAACTCGCAGAACACTTTAAGTGTGAAGCACGCACTTCTGCGTCTCGCGCATAATGCGTGACGCAGTTTCATAACCAGACATACGAAGAAGTTATTTAATAGAAAATGACTTACTTTTATAAATATCAGATTAACTGTCCACGAAAAACATAGTTTTCACAATTCTCACGTCAACACTTGACAGTTGGTGTACAAATCAAAAAGTATAAAATTTAAGAAAAACAAATCTAATTCAATGTGTTATTTTGAAAATCGTTTTTCTAATGCGGAGACGAGGGTAAACTAAATATTTAACGGAAACAAGGTAGAAAGTTTGCGATTACACGCTAAAATGAATGTGTTTCCAGATACTCTGTCTCTCGCTTGATTAAACCATTTGAAGATAGCAGCATCCAAAAACACATCACTTTTTTGCACCTAAACAACTCGAAAAATCTTTAAGTGTGAAGCACGCACTTCTGCGTCTCGCGCATAATGCATGCCGCAGTTTCATAATCAGACATACGAAGAAGTTATTTAACAGAAAACCACTAACTTTCATAAATATTAGATTAACTGTCCACGAAAAACATAGTTTTCGCAATTATCACGTCAACACTTGGCAATTGGTGTACAAATCGAAAAGTCAAAAATTGAAGAAAAACAAATCTAATTCAATGTGTTATTTTGGAAAATCGTTTTTTGAATACGGAGACGAGGGTAAACTAAATATACACGTCAAAATGAATGTGTTTCCTGCTTACGTACTTTAAACGTTTGCGAGCCGCTGAGCATTTCGTTTAAAAGGGAAAACTTTATTTTGAATAATCGTTCCAGATAATCTGTCACTCGCTTGCTTAAACCATTTGAAGACAGCAGCATCCAAAAACACATAACTTTTTTGCATCAAAATAATTCGCAAAACACTTTAAGAGTGAAGCACGCACTTCTGCGTCTCGCGCATAATGCATGACGCAGTTTCATAACCAGACATACGAAAAAGTTATTTAACAGAAAACCACTTACTTTCATAAATATTAGATTAACTGTCCACAAAAAACACAGTTTTCACAATTCTCACGTCAACACTTGACAGTTGGTGTACAAATCGAAAAGTCAAAAATTTAAGGGAAACAAATCAGAATTCACTAATTGTATAATGAAATGAAATAAAAATAATAATTCTAATAATATATGTAATATATATAATATAATAATAATAATATTTCAAAATCAAACAATTTGATTATTCCTGTAATTTTTCTGACCTGAAAATAAATGTGAAATATTTGAAAAATGAAGCAACTCTAATTTACAGGTTGATCGAAGTAGCCCCACAGGTTATGAACAAATTCCAAATGCCATAAAAAATTAAAAAAAAAAAAAATTCGCAAAAAGGTTAGAGTAGATTATTAGGTCAACTGAAATTTCTTTATTCAAGGAACACTACTTGCTTGTGATAAAATTTTTCGTATTTCCCATAAGAAAAAAAAAATGTTTTTGTAAATTTTATTTAGAATCGTCAATATTAGCTAAATCGAGTTGAAACTCAAAATTTCTCTTCATAATCAAATATAGAATACGAATGAAATATTACTTTTTAAATATCATTCCCATAATTTGGATTTATAGGGTCCCAAAAAAACCCCATAAGTGAAAATATGTGTTTTTCGAGTCTTTAGCGCTAATTATGATTTTTTTTGCGATTTTTTCAATGCAAATTGTTTTTAATACAAAAGTACTACTTTGTACTGGTAATTAGATGTTCAAATAAATTGTTTAAACATATTATTATTTTTTTTAACAATTTTCTCTTAGAATAGAGGTAGAAAGTTGCCGTTTTTCAAAAATTTTCCACTTTTTGTTCGATTGTCAATTGTGGAGTGAGGCAAGATTTAATAAATGTTAACAAAATATAATAGTTTAAGTAATGTACTATTATTGTTAATAATATTCTCTTTAAATAATGCTATAAATTGCGTTTTTTTCCTTCAAATTTTTAACTTTTTGTCCACTTTTCACTTGAAGTGAGTTAATATTTGATTCCATTTAGCAAAAATAATTGTTTAAACAAATTACTATTGTTATAGCTATCTTCTTCTAGATTAATACTAGATAGTTGAGGTTTCTTTCTGAAATTTTAAACTTTTGGTCCACTTTTCAATCAGAGTAAAGTAATAATTCATTCAAGTTAACAAAAATAATTCTTTAAACAATTTATTATCATTATTAATAATATTTAATTTGATTAATGATAGAAAGTTACGAATTTTTCTCAAATTTACAACTACTTTTCACTTCGAGTGTGTTAATAATTAATTCAATTTAGCAAAAATAATTATAAAAAAAAATTATTATTGTTTATAAGTATTTTAACGAGAGCCTTTTTAAGTTAATAATTATATTTATTATTGATTAGAATTTAGAAAGCCCCGGTTTTTAAAAAAATTTTCCACTTTTTATCAAATTTTTTATTAAAGTGGGGTAATAATTAATGCTAACAAGAATAGTTGTTTAAACAATTTATTATTGACAATTTTCTAGCATTATTCTACGAGAATATTATTATATTCTCGTAGAATAATGCTAGAAAATTGCAGTTTAAACAAAATTTCTACTTTTTGTTCAATTTTCAATTAGAGTGAGGTAAATAATTAATTGAAGTTCACAAAATTAATTGTTTCAACAATTTATCATTATTGTTGATAATATTCAATTCGAATAATGCTAGAAAGTTGCGGTTCTTTCTTAAATATTCAACTAATTGTCTACTTTTCACTTGGAGTGAGTTAATAATTGATTCAATTTTGCAAGAATAATTATATAAACAAATTATTATTGTTTATAACTATATTCTTCTCCATTAATGCTAGATAGTTGCGGTTTCTTCTGAAATTTTTAACTTTTTACCCACTTTTACTTAGTAAAGTAATAAATAATGAATTTCACCAAACATAGGTGTTTAAACAATTCAATAATGTTTATAACTATCTTCTTTTGGAGAATTGCTGAAAAGTTACGGTTTTTTCTGAACTCTTACATTTTTCGTCCACTTTTCACTTAGTGAGGTAATAATTATTGCAAATTAAAATACATGTTTATTTATACAATTGATTATTGTTTATAACTATCTTCTCTTAAATTAATGCTAGAAAATATGATTTTTTTCTCAAATCTTTAGTTTTGCTTTAACTTTTTAGTTAAATAATCTTCAACTTTATAAACATTTGCTTGACATTTATATAAATTTATGTAGCTAATTATAATTCTGAGACAATAATTCAAAATACAATTTAGAGATGCGCCTATTTGAGATATTTACTTATGTACAGATGTATTATTGATTGACATTACATCGGAAATTGCACCCAAAACATTTCCCTTCATCAATGTCTCTAATAGCTAGTCTACATACCCGTATAGACTATAGATATTAGGGAGCATTTTTTTTTCAGAAAACAGTTGAGTTTTCGACTAGAAAAGTATAATTTTCGACCAAAAAATTCATTTCCGGTCAAGAGAGATGAATTTTCAATGAAGAAAGATGGTTTTTCTACCATAAAAGATCAATTTTTAATTAAAAAAAAAAAGAATTTTCAACAAAAGCGTTGAATTTGTGCAAAAAAAAAAATAACTAACAAAGAAGTTGAATTTTTTACAATATTATCAATTTTTCAAAAATTTTTTTATTTTGTCTTGAAAATTGAAAAATCTGGTTGACATTTTTTTCTTTTTTGACCGGAAAATTTGTCTTGGTTGAAAATTCAACTCTTTTGCTGAAAATTAATTTCGTTTAGTTAAAAATTAATTTCTTTACTAAAAATTCATTTTTTTGTTAAAGATTCATAATTTAAATGGAAAAATTTACCTCTTTGCTTAAAAATTTAACAATTTTGTTGAAAATTCGTTTCTTTTTTGGTTGAAAGTTAATTTTTTTACTGAAAATATAACTATTCCATTTTTTATTGAAAATTTATATTTTTTTATTAACAATTCAATTACTTGTTTAAAAATGTATCATTTCTAGTTGAAAATTCAACTATTTTGTTTTTTTTTTGTTTTTTTTTTTGAAGATTCATCATTTTATTTTAAAATTCATTTCATTTATTAAAAATTAATCAATTATCATTTAATTATTATTTTAATTCATAAATAAACTATTTGGCTGTAAATGAACTTTTTTGTTGAAAATTCAACTATTTTGTAGAAAATTTAAATATTTGTTTGAAAATTACTTTTTATTTTGAAAATTTATTATTTGCAGGTTGAAAATTCAACTATTTTGTAGAAAATTTTTTCTTTTGTCTTGAAAATTTAACAATCTGGTCGAAATTTTTTTCTCCTTTGACTGGAAATTTTTTTTTGGTTGAAAAATCAATTCTTTTGTTGAAAAATAGCTTTCTTTAATCAGGAATTAATTTTTTTAATTGAAAATTAATTTTTTTTTGTTTGAAGATTCATAATTTAAATGAAAAAATCCATCTCTTTGCTTAAAAATTGAACATTGGTGTTGAAAATTCTTTCTTTTCAGTTACAAATTAATTTTTGAACCAAAAATTGGACTATTCCAATTTAGGTTGAAAATTGTTTTTTTTTTATTCGTCTTTTTGGATAGAAAATTCATCCTTTTGGCAACTGCTTGTTTGCAAAAAAATAAACTTTTTTGTTAAAAAATCAAATTTTGTAAACCCAAGGGTTTCGTAAAATATTTATTGAGAATATAATATTTATATTTTATTGAGCATTTAATTATTATAGTTAAATTTTCGGTTATCAAAATTACTTTCGACCGAAAAAACTAACTTTAAAAAAAATACTAATATATATACTAGTATATCAAAATTTGTTTAAACAATTTATCATTATTATTATTAATAATATTCGATTTGAATAATGCTAGAGAGTTGCGATTCTACTTTTCACATAAAGTGAATTATTAATTATTTAAACTTAGCAAAAATAATTATTTAACCAAATTATTATTGTTTATAACTATATTTTCTTAGAGTAGTGCTAGAAAGTAGCGAGTTTTTCTAAAATCTTTAGTTTTGCTTTGACTTTTTAATTATGAACAAATAATAAGTGAACTTTAACCAGAATAATTTTTTAAATAGTATTTTACATTTTTAAGTCAATTAATTTTGCTCTTCTCCCAATGTTTAAAAAAATTAATTTGAACAAAAAAACTATCTTACAGAAGAGACAAAAATAAAGTAGAAACCCCAATTTTATAGCACTTATCTAAGAGAAAATAGTAGATGAAGATAGTTGTTAAAAATAACAATTTGTTTAAACAATAATTTTTGCTCAACTTGAATAATTATTAATTCACTTCAAGTGAAAAATAGACAATTAGTTTTAAAAATTCAGAAACAACCACAACTTTCTACCATTAAGCAAAGAGAATATTATTAAAAATAATAATGAATTGTTTAAACAATTATTTTTGTTAACTTAAATTAATTATTACTCCACTGTAATTGAAAAATGGACAAAAGTTTAAAAATTCCGGAAAACCCGCACAAAGAAATCATAATTAGCACCAAAAACTCGCAAAACCCATTTTTTCACTTATGGGGTTTTTTTGAGACCCCAGAAAACAGACTTATGGGGGTGATATTCAAAAATTAATATTTTGATTCGTTTTGTACGTCTAATTGTGAAGAGAAATGATAACATTGAGGATTCTGAATAAAATTTACAAAAACGTCTTTTTTATGGGAAATACGTGTTAAACTTCATGGGGCTTGCGCCACCTCTACGTATATTTTTTTTATTATTTATAACAATATTCTCTTAAAATACTGCTAGAAATTTGCAGATTTTTTTTTATATGATTATTTTTTAATTTACCTTAACCGAAGCAATAATCAATGCAATTTAACAGGGCTGATTGTTTAAATAAATAATTATTGTTTATAACTATCTTCTCCTATATTAATGCCAGATAGTTGCGGTTTTTTTCTGAAATTTTCCAGTTTTTGTCAACTTTTCACTCAGAGCGAGAAAATAATTGATACAATTTAACAAAAATAATTTTCCTGAAAAGCTATTATTTTTTATAACTATCTTCTCGTATATTAATGCTAGATAGTTGCGGTTTTCTACAAATTTTAATTTTTTGTCCACTTTTTACTTAGTGGAATAATAATTAATGCAAGTGAACAAACTTTATTGGTAAAACAATTTATTATTATTTTTAACTATCTTCTTTTAGAGTATTGCTAGAAGGTTGCGTTTTTTCTGAACTTATCAGCTTTTCTGTGACTTTCAGTTCGGAACAAATAATCAATATTAATATTAATTCAAAGAAAAAGGCTCTTAGTATATTTTGAAAATAATTATTCATTTGTATTCTATAGCTAATTGTGAACGGAATGTTGAGTTTTACCTCGATTCGCCTATTATTGACGATTCTGAATAAAATTCACAAAAACGTTTTTTTTTCTTATGGAAAATACAGTTTAAACTTCATGTCGCTTGCGGGACCTCTAAATATTTTTTCAAGAAAAAAAATGAAAAAAACGTTAATTTTTTCATGGGTTTGAACTAATTTGGAGAAGATATTTATGAAAATTCGAGGAAAAATGTTTGAACCACCCTAGTGGATACGCATGAGTGAAGTGCCACTGACCTCTGTTTCACCGGTGTTTCAAAATAAAATTCTGATACCTATTTTCATAAACCGCTTTTGTTCTAGCTTTAATTTTTGAAAAAATAAAACAAAAACGTAATTCCTTTTCCTCTTATTTTCTGAGTAATCAGCGAGAAGAGCTGCATGACTTTCGGTGCGTGCAGGTAACGCGTCTTCCTCGAATCTCACATTTGGTCTCCAGTACCAGATCAGAATTTCAATTTCACCGGACATTTCTCTCGTTCCCGCACGTGGAATTCAGCAGTGGTATACGGTACAGCCTGATATGTGAAAGGACGTTATTTTCCTCCCCGCGACAGAGCGGATTCATTTCGTAAGGCCCAATCCTGACCCAGAGGATGCTTTATGCGTCGACCTCGAGTCGACGGACGACCTCTGCAATGCAGCGGCGCATAGCAATGTGCCTTCTCTCGTTTTTTGTTCCGGCAAAGGATCCCAGTTAAGAGAAAACAGATGAGGGAATAAGAAGAGAGAGAAAAAATTAGTCAAAGTAGGCTATCTATAATAACCCTTGGCAACATTTAACAACATCTGCTAGTAACGGCAATAACAAGCTTCAGCAACGGCTAATAACCTACCCTAGCAAAGGACAATAACAACTCTTATCAACGAGCGAAATAACTCCCTAGCAACGAACAATAACAAACCTCAACAACGGTAAATAAACATCCTTAGCACAGGCAATAACATTGTCTAGCAACAGTTAATAACAATCCTTAGCCACGGTCAATACAACTCCCTAAGAACGGTCAATGAAAACCTTTAGCAGCGATCATCATCAATCCTATGAAACACTCAATAACGTCCCATAGCAACGGTCAACAATAACCTTCAAGAATGGATAATAACATTCACTGGCAACGAACAATAACAATGGACAATAAATATATTCAGCAGCGGTTAACATCAACCCTTAGCATCACCCTTACGCTCCATCACATCCTCTAGCAATGATCCATAACAAACTTTAGCATCATTTAATAACATCCCTTAGCATCCATTAACAACAAACCATAGCAACATTAAAATACAACTTTCAAGAAACAGTCAATAACAATTCTTAAAAACTGGTAGTCGAATCCCCCAACAATGGACAATAAAAAGCCATAGCAGCGATCAATAACAAACCTTAGTCACGGCGACTAACTTACTCCAGCAAGGCCAGTAACAAACAAGAAACCATAACAACGGTCAATAACAAACCTTAGCAACGGTCGATCCAACTCCCTAACAACGGTCCATAAAAATCTTTAGGAACGATCATCATCAAACTTTCGAAACACTCAATAACATCACCTAGCAACGGTCAACAATAACCTCCAACAAAGGATAATAATATACCCTAGCAACGAACAATAACGACCGACAATAAAAACATTTAGCAACACTCAATAACATCTTCTAGCAACGATCAATAACAAACCTTAGAAACATTTAATAACATCCGCTAGCATTTGTTAACAACAAACCATAGCAACAATAAAATAGAACTTTCAAGAAACATTTAATAACAACTCTTAAAAACTGGTAGTCGAATCTTCCAACAATGAACAATAAAACCCCATACCAACGATCAATAACCAATCTTAGTCACGGCGACTGACTTACTCCAGCAAGGGCCAGTAATAAACAACAAATCATAACAAAGGTCAATAACAAACCTTAGCAACGGCCAATCCAACTCCCTAACAACGGTCAATAAAAACCTCTAAAAACGGTCATCATCAAACCTTCGAAACACTCAATAACATCTCCTAACAACGATCAACAATAACCTTCAACAAAGGAAAATAATATTCCCTAGCAACGAACAATAACGACGGACAATGAAAACATTTAGCAACGCTCAATAACATCTTCTAGCAATGATCAATAACAAATCTTAGCAACATTTAATAACATCCCCTAGCATCCGTTAACAACAAACCATAGCAACGATCAATACAACTTCCTGGAAACAGTCAATAACAACTCTTGAAAACTGCTAGTCGGATCCCCCAACAATGGACAATAAAAACCCATAGCAACGGACAAAAACAACTCAATAGTAACGAACAATAACCATCCTCAACAACAGTAAATAAATACCCCATGCAAGGCAATAACATTTCTCAGCAACTGTTAATAACAATCCTTAGCCACGGCCACTAACTTACTCTAGCAACAGCCAGTAACAAACCATAACAATAGTTGATAGCAAACCTTAGCAACGGTCAATACAACTCCTTAATAACGGTCATTAAAAACCTTCAGAAACGATCATCGTCAATCCTTACAAACACTCCATAACATCCCCTAGCAATGGTCAACAAAAACCTTTAATAATGGATAATAGAATTCCCTCGCAACGAACAATAATAATGGACGATAAAAATCTTTAGCAGCGGTCATCATTAACCCTTAGCAACGCTCAATAACATTCTCCAGCAATGGTTAATAACAAACTTTAGCAACATTCAATAACATCCCCTAGCAATCGTTAACAACAAACCTTAGCAACGAGCAATACAACTTCCTTAAAATTCAATAACAATCCTTAAAAACGGCTAGTCATTACACCCAACAACGGACAATAAAAACCTATAGCAAGGGTGAATGACAAACCTTAGCAACTGCAAATAAGAACCCCTATCGGTAAACAATAACAACCCTTGAGAACGTCAATAAAAACAGTTAGCAACGGCTAATAATAAACCTTAGCAACGGTCAATACAACTCCGTAACAACGGTCAATAAAAACTTTTAGCAACGGTCATCATCAATCCTACGAAACACACAGTAATATCCGCCCGCAACGATCAACAAAAACCTTTATCAAAGGATCATAACATTCCCTAGCAACGAACAATAACGACGGAAAACAAAAACCTTTAGCAGCTGTCATCATCAACCATTATCAACGCTCAATAACATTCTTTAGCGAGAGTCCATAACAAACGTTAGCAACATTTAATAACATCCCCTAGCAACCGTTAACGACAACTCATAGCAACAATAAAATACAGCTCTCTGAAAACATTTAGTAACAACTCTTAAAAACTGCTAGTCAGATCCCACATCAACGGACCATAAAAAACCATAGAAACTGTCAATAACATAAATTAGCAACCGCAAACAAGATCCCCTATCAACAAACAATAACAACCCTTAACAATGTCAATAACAACACTGAGCAACGGCTAATAATCTACCCTGGAAACGGACGAAAACAACTCCCTAGCAATGAACAAAAGCAAATTTTAACAACGGTAAATAAACACCCTTGGCACAGGCAATAACATTTCCTACCAATGGTTGATAAAAAAACCTTATCAACGGTCAATATAACTCCCTAACAACAGTCAATAAAAACCTTTAGCAATTATCATCAATCCTACGAAGCACTCAATAACATTCCCTAGCAACGGTCAACGAAAACCTTCAATAAGGGGTAATAACATTCCTTATCAACGGACAATAACAATGGACAATAAAAACCATTAGCAGTGGTCATCATCAACCCTTAGCAACGCTCAACAACATCCTATATCAATGGTCAATAGCAAACTTTAGCAACATTTAGTAACAGACCCTAGCAAGCGATAACAACAAACCATAGCAACGATCAATACAACTTTCTAGAAACAGTCAATAACAATTTTTAAAAACTGCTAGTCAGATCCCCCAACAACGGACAATAAAACCCCATAGCAGTGGTCAATAAGAAACCATAGCAACTGCAAATGAGATATGCTATTACACAAACAATAACAACCCTTAGAAAAGTCAATAAGAACACTTAGAAATATTAATAACATCCCCTAGTAACGGTGAATAACAATCCATAGAAATCGTTAATGAAACTCAATAATATTATTAACCGGTCAATAACAACGAATAACACCGGCTAATAGCATGCCCCAGAAACGAAAAATAACAGCCTATAGCAGCGGTTATCTCCAACCTTTATCAACTTTTAATATCATTTTCTAGCAACATACAATAATAAAACTAAGCAATGTCAATAACAACCCTTAGAAACTGCTAATAAAAAAACCCCTGGCAACCAACAATAACAACTCTTAGCTACCCCAATGAGAACACTTAGAAACATTCAATAACATCTTCTAATCAGGGTTAATAATAACTTTGGCAACCACGCTGGCGCTGGTTCGAGTCCCAAAGCAGGAAGCGAGGTAGATGTGTTTTCAGAAAGTTTAGCTTCTTTACCTTATTGTACTACCTTACAGATAACCTACAGTTTATAATTAACCCTATAGTACAGTCGCTAATGACCCTGGCAGTTGATGCGACTATAAACATTCAATTAATATAAAAACAACCTACAGCAACGGACAATAATAACTTTTAGCAATGGTCATGATCAACCCTTGGCAAAGCTCAATGACATCCTCTAGCAATGGTAAATAATAAACTTTAGCGATATTTAATAACATCCACCAGCAAGCGCTAACAACAAACCAAAGCAACGATCAGTACAACTTCCTAGGAATAGTCAATAGAAATTCTTAAAAACTGCTAGTCAGATCCCCCAACAACGGACAATAAAAACCCATAGTAGTGGTCAATAAAAAACCTTTGCAATTGCAAATGAGATATTCCATCAAACAAACAATAACAAAATTCAGAAAATTCAATAACAACACTTAAAAATATTAATAACATCCCCAAGTGACGGTGAATAACAATCCATAGAAATCATTAATGAAACTCAAAAATATTATCAACCGGTCAATAACAACCAATAACACTGGCTAATAGCATACCCCAGAAACGAAAAATAACAGCCTATAGCAGCGGTTATCTCCAACCTTTAGCAACTGTTAATAACATTTCCTAGCAACATACAATAACAAAACTAAGCAGTGTCAATAACAACAACAACCCTTAGTAATATCAATAACAACCCTTAGCAACTGCTCATAAAAAATCCCTGGCAACGAACAATAAAAACTCCTAGCAACCTTAATAACAATACTTAGAAACGGTGAATAACGTCTCCTGGTAAGGGTCAACAAAAACCATCAATAATGGATAATAACATTCCCTAGCAATGAAAAATAACTATGGACAATAAAAACCTTCAGCAGCGGTCATTATCAACCCTTAACAACGCTCAATAACATCCTCTAGCAATGGTCAATAACAAATTTTAGCAACATTTAATAACATCCCCTAGCAAGCGTTAACAACAAATCATAGCAATAATCGATACAACTTCCTAGAAACAGTCAACAACCATTCTTAAAAACTGCTAGGTAAATCCCCCAAAAACGGACGATAAAAACCTATAGCAAGGGTCAATAACAAACCTTAGCAACTGCAAATGAGATCCCCTATAAACAAATACTAACAACATTCAGCAAAGTTATTAACAATACTTACAAACATTATTACCATCCTCTAGTAACGGTAAATAACAATCCATAGAAATTGTTAATGAAACCTAATAATATTAATAACCGGTCAATAACAACTCATAACACCGGCTACTAACATGCCCTAGAAACGAAAAATAATAGCCTATAGCAACGGTGATCATCAACCTTTAGCAACCGTTAATAAAATTTCCTAACAACATACAATAAAAAAAGTAAGCAATCTCAATAACAACAACCCTTAGCAAAGTAAATAACAACCCTTAACAACTGCTCATAAAAAACCTCTGCAAACCGACAATAATAATCCTTAGCGGATGTGTTTTCAGAAAGTTTTGCTTCTGTCCCTAGTTTCACTATTCCACAGATACCTTTCAGTTGATAAATAACCCTATAGTACAGTCGCTAATGACCCTGTCAGTTGATGTGACCATAAACATTCAATTAACATAAAAAAGAACCTACAGCAACGGACAACAACAACTTTTAGCAGTGGCCATGATCAACCCTCAGCAATGATTCATAACATCACTTGCGAGAGACAATAACAAGCCTTAACAACGTGAATAACAACAAATAACAACGGTCAATAATATCCCCTAGCAGCGGTGATTACCAAACCATAGCAAAAGTCAATACAACTCCCAAGAAACGTTCAATAACAACCCCTTAGCAACTGCTAATAATATCCGCTAGCAAAGATTGATAATAACCATTAGCAACGATCAATAGAAATTTCTAGACAATGTCAAAAACAACCCTTAACAAAGGCTAATAACATATCCTAGCAACGGACAAGTGGAAGCTGCACAGATTGAACCACTTTTTTCAGTAATTTTTTCCACATTAGCATGATAAAAATTGTTTCATGGCAGAAAAAGCAAATTAGAGTTGAGAGTGAGCGACGCTGTCCGAAATATTTATCTCCAGGTTGTGGAGCTGGGACCCTAAACGGACTCTGCAAGATTAGCATAGCAAGTTGAATGACTACAAGCGACGACGAGCCGTCTGACTCATTCGTTTTGAGGCCCTGTCGTACGATGACCCATTTGTCTTGATGGACCCTACAGGCGAGATTTGGCCCCTGACGACCCGTCATTTTCATTCCGGATCGAATCCATCGATTCCGAGGCGATTGATGTATATTGGGATCAATCCTGATGTTTGAGAAGCAGGAATTGGTGTCTTAGGATGTTAGCTATTCTTGTTTACGATTTGGGTTCGGGTTCGGGTTAAATTATTCCAGGAGCAGTTATGAGGCCCAATTCCAGGGAATACACTTTGACCAATCTTCTATTCTATTCAAAACGAAGGCAGGAAATTTCTAGAAGTATTAGGAAAAAAATTATTTATCTTAGACTCATTCCCTCTAGATATATTTAGATATGGGAAACACCATGACGGATTCACGAAAGATAAACATTAGTATCGAAAAATATGTTTTTCAAAGAGTTGTTTTATTCTTCATTTTTAATATTTTTTGTAACAAAAATGTTAAAAACTAAAAGCTTTGATATCTGTCGAAAGCCACTAAAATTATTTCTAATGTTCTCTGAGAAAATGTTTAAAATTTCCTAAAATTGTTTGCAATCCTCTGATATCTTTGATACCCTATGAAGGGTTTTTTTAATTCATAAATAATTATATATAATATATAGAATGAATGAATAATTTAAAAAATGTTAAGGTATGGTAAAAATCTTTGACTATGACTATGGGCTATGATTCCATTAAAAAAAATCAAATCCTTTGAAACCAGATGAAACTTTTTTAATTCTCTTAAAATTTCCAAAATATCTTTAAAATTCTCTGAAATCCTTGAGAGTCCTTTAAAACGGCTCTCTATCCAAAGAAATAAGTTTTCAACTCAAATTAGGAATCTTTTTACACAAAAATGAATTTTCAACCAAGAAGATGATTTTTCTACCAAAAAGTCGAATTTTTAACAAAATACATGAATTTTTAACTAAGAAAGATAATTTTTCAAACTAAAATGGAATAGTTATATTTACAGTTAAAAACCCAATTTTCTACCATAAAAAACGAATTTGAAACAAAATAGTTAAAAGTTCAACCAAAAAAATTATTTGTCAACAAAAAGGATCAATTTTTCACCAAGAAGATTAATATTCTACTTCAAAAGACGAATTTTCAACAAAGTGCAAGAATTATCAACCAAACAGTTAAATTTTCAACTAAAGAAAATATATTTTCAACCAAACACGGAATGGTTGAATTCACTGTTAAAAAAATTAATGTTTAAAAAACAGAAAAACAATTTTCTACAAAATAGTTGAATTTTTAACAACTAGTGCAATTAATTTTAACTAAAAGATAAATTTTCAACCAATAAGATTAATTTTCGACCCAAAAGATCAACTTTTAACAAAATACGTAAATTTTCAACAAAATAATTAAATTTTCAAACCAAGAAATGAATTTTTAACTAAAATTAGAAATCTTTAACAACAACAAAAATGAATTTTTCGCTAAGAAGATTAATATTCCACATCAAAAGATGCATGAATTTTTAACTGAAAAAAAAAAAATTTTCAACGAAAGATGATAAATCTTCAAGCAAACATGGAATAGTTAAATTTGCAGTTTAAAAAAATTGTAAAAAAAAAGAATTTTCAACAAAATAGTACAATTTTTTACTGGCGAAAATAATGTTCAGCCAAAAGATGAATTTTCAATCGATAATATTAATTTTCTACCGAAAAGTTAAATTTTTAACGAAATACCTGAATTTTCAAAAAAATACGTGAATTTTTAACAAAATATATGAATTTTTAACGAAATACATCATTTTTTCACAAAGCAGTTACATTTTCAACCCAAGAAATACATTTTCAACTAAAATTAGAAATCTTTAACAGAAAAAAAATGAATTTTCCGCCACAAGTTCAATATTCTACCTCAAAAGATGAATTTTCAGCAAAATGAATTTTCAACTAACGAAGATAAATATTCAACTAAAGATGATAAATTTTCAACCAAACATGGAATAGTGAAATTTGCAGTTAAAACAATTTATTTTTTTTTTAAATTTCAACAAAATAGTAAAATTTGTAACTAGCGAAATTAATGTTCAAACAAAATATGAATTTTCAATCAATAATATTAATTTCCTTCCAACACGATCAATTTTTAACAAAAAAAAATTAATTTCAATTAAAATAGTTAAATTTTCGATGCGAGAAATAAATTTTTAAGTAAAATTAGAAATCTCCAACAAGAAAAAATGAATTTTTCACCTAAAAGATTTATATTTCAACTCAAAAGACGAATTTTCAGCAAAACGTATGAATTTTCAACTAAAAACGATAAATTTTCAAGCCACAGTGGAATAGTGATATTCACAGTTGAAAAAATTAATTTTTAACCATAAATAACAAATTTTTTACAAAATAGTTAGATTTTCAACCAAAGAAATTAATTATCAACCAAAAATATGAGATTTTCACCAAGAATATTAATATTTTACCGAAAAAAATTAATTTTCAACTAAAAAAGCCAACTTTTCAACCAAAAATGAAATAGATATGTTTTCAGTAAAAAAAAACACCTAAAAACGAATTTTCAACAAAATAGTTCAATTTTTTATCAAATTAATTAATTTTCCACAAAATACACGAATTTTAAACTGAGAAAGATAAATTTTGAATGAAAAATATAATAGTTGATATTATTATAAGCAAAATTTTAATTCGAAACCAAAAAAAAAAGGTAAATTCAACTAAGAAAGACGAATTCTCAACAAAATAGTTGAAAATCCTTAATCAAAATAGATTCATTTTCAACGAAGCAGTTGTGTTTTCAGTCATAAGAGATGAAATTTTTACGACAACAAATCAATTTTTAAACCAAAAAGAGGTATTTTCAACAAAGGAATATTTTTTAGTCAATGAAGAAAAAAAGTTAATCCAAAATGTGGTATTTTCGTAGCAAAAATACGAATTTTTTACAAAATAGTTAAATTTTCAAACCGAAAATATGAATTTTCGACAATAACTTAAATAATTGAGTAAATAGTTAAATTTTTAACTCAAAAAGACGAATTTTCAACAAAACAGTTGAATTGTCAACGAAAAAGATCGCCTTTTTGATTTTTAACAAAATTGTTGAAGTTTTAAGAAAATAATAAAATTGTTTATTCCATAAGTTTATAAATTACACAAATATATTTTGCGAGATAAACATTTTTGTTTAAATAATTGACAACAATCTATACAATATATTAATTATTTTGAATACATTTTAGAGCTTCCCATTTTTGAAGCAATTCGATGTTTTCCTTTCTTTTCAAATATTAGGAAAATTACATGTCAAGTTTTTGAAATTGAATTAAGCAGTCACAATGAGACTGCGCCGTCAGAAATTTAAACAAAATTTAGTTTCGCGCGATAAAAATTTCTTATTTTCGTTTTCGAGTATGCAAAATCAGGACATAGCAGAAAAAAATCACGAAATCAGAAAAGCGATAAGAAATCAGGACATGTCCTGATTAATCAGGACATATCCTGATCAATCAGGACGTCTGGTCACCCTAGTCCGAGGCCAGTTTTTGCGAATCCGACAAGGAGTTCCCCACTCTCTTAAATTGAACCAGTCAAATTTTTACTGATTTATTCAACATTTTGAATTATCAGTGGTAAACCAGTGATTTTCCGACTCTGACTGGCAAAACAGTGAGTGAATCAACTGAAAGAGCATTACTGAATATACCAGTGACGCTAAATGATTGACGCCAACCAGTGATATATCATTCCAAGAGGCCAAGACATACCTAATCAGCTCCCAGCTGAAAATTCCTGTATAGGTTCCTCGTAGGATCCAGGACATGTTCCTGGATAAGAACCGGCATACTAACCTGTACAGGTAATCTTGGCAGTTCCTGTACAGGTTTTTGGTGTAGGAAACTGTACATCCTGCAAAGGAACCCGCATGCAAGCTAATCTTCGAATTATCGTGTACAGGTTCCTTCAGAGAGTGATTTGAGACGCGGGTTCATGTACAGATTCTTTTTTAGGATCCTATGTGTGAAACTGCACAGGAACTAATCCGCGAGGGTTCCATAGTGATTTGGCTGTCTTGATAGTAATTTCGATCTTTGAGGGAACCCCATACCTGTTTCTGTACAGGTACCCAAGCATCAATATACTCGTCAGAGGAACCTGTACAGGAACCTATGCTCGATCACTCAAAAGTTATTTTGTCGGTTCAGGTTCCATTGCAGGATCATGTACAGTTTCCTTCCCCCAATTCCTGTGCAGGAAACGTCAAGATTCGTGCAGGTTCGTATGCAGAATCGTGTCCAGTAACATGTCCAGGATCCTTTGAAGTTCCTCTACAGGAATTTCCAGCTGGGCTGATGGACAACAGTACGTACGACCAGATGACTACCTGTACTGAGTAACCAGCGAACCTCACTGATCAGGTCAGTTCACGGAATTCCACTGACTGAATCAGTGAAATCTCACTGATTGTCAATGACACACTTCCGGCTGTTGCAACCAGTGTAATTTTACTGGCTCATTTCAAGAGAGCTTATAAGAAACGCTTGTACTCAAAGAAAGGCCTCTTCCTGAATCCAAAAAAGGGAAAAGATCCTCTATCTTTCGAAAATGTTGACGAGTTACTAACATCTGGATGAATTATCTTCATTTGAGGAATTCCTGCGCAATTCTAGTGGACGATCTGCGGATTCGCTGAGCGCGCAAACGGCCCAGAACAATGCAGTTTGTAAGATGGAGTGCGCTAAGTGCACGCCACGTGTGTGCATTGCACACTCGAAACGCAGGGAGTCACGCACGTCCTTATCGTTGCGTTCACATCCGCGATGAGGCGGAGAAACGGATGGAGAGAAAGCATCCAAGAGGGGAAAAAAATCCGTGGTTCCCAGGATCTCCGTCGACTTTTTTTCAACCGGCATACGCCACGTAGCAACGCGGAAGAGATTTTGTTTCCAGTTACAAGAGGGATCAGCAAGTACCTCCTCATAATGCATTCTTTACATTTTCGTCGAAGACTTTATGTCCTCTTGATGTCCTCAGGATCAAGTCTTGAAATTACTTTTCCGTCATCAGTATTATTCCAATGACTTCAGCTCATACATTTTATTCAGAATTCTTCATCATAAATATCTTTGAAAGTATTACTTTATCTTATAAATCAGTTATTTCGTTTGTAAATTTGTGAATTTGCAGTAAATGTCTTGCTAGAGTGAAAGCTTCTTTAGTTAAATTTTATTCAGAAAAAAGATCTTCTCCTTTTCACTCCGCTGGGATTCGAACACCAGGTCAACTGATTTGCGGTCAGGTGCTCTAAACACTAAGATACTAGAGAGAACAGAGGAAGAATTCCTTTTTCTGAAGTAAGCTTCTTTAGTATAGGAACACGGAAAGTACTAGGGTTATTGAAACCAAATTTTGGTTATCAAGGAGTTGCGGCATAAGGCAACCCAAAATGATGAATTTGTTCCAGAGGAGACACCTGTTGAATCTCCAAAGGAACCCGAAAGGATTAATTTGTTCCAAAGGAGACTCCTGTTGGATACGCAATATCCAAAGGAACCCAAAACGATGAATTTGTTCCAAAGGAGACTCCTGTTGGATTTCCAAAGGAACCGAAAATGATGAATTTGTTCCAAATGAGACTCCTGTTGAATATCCAAACAAAAGCAAAACGATGAATTCGTGCCAAAGAAGACTTCTATTGGATCTCCAAAGAAACCCAAAACCATGAATTTGTTCCAAAGGAGACTCCTGTTGGATTTCCAAAAGAACCCAATTTTGAAAGACTTGAATGAAGAGACTGAAAGTACAAAATATTATCGCAATTAGAATAGATATAATCACGTGATAAATATTATTTGTAGGTTATGTAGCAAACTTCTAAATGTAAAGGCATTATTAAAACCAAATTTTGGTTATCAAGGAGCTGCAACATAAAGGAAGCCAAAACGATGAATTTGTTGCAAAGGAGACTCCTGTTGGATCTCCAAAGAAACCCAAAACAATGAATTTGTTCCAAATGAGACTCCTGTTGGATTTCCAAAGGAACCCAAAACGAAGAATTCATTCCAAAGGAGACTTCTATTGGATTTCCAAAAGAACCCAATTTCAAAAGACTTGAATGGAGAGAATGATAGTACAAAATATTATCGCAATTAGAATAGATATAATGACGTGAAAAATATTATTTGTAGGTTATGTAGCAAACTTCTAATCGTAAAGGCATTATCAGAACCAAATTTTGGTTATCAAGGAGCTGCAACATAATGGAAGCCAAAACGATGAATTTATCCCAAAGGAGACTCCTGTTGGATCTCCAAGGGAACCAAAAACCATGGATCTGTTTCAAAGGAGACTCCTTTTGGATCTCCAAAGGAACCCAAAACGATGAATTTGTTCCAAAGGAGCCTCCTGTTGGATTTCCAAACGAAGCCAATTTCAAAATACTTGAATGGAGAGAATAAAAGTACAAAATGGTATCGCAATTAGAATAGATATAATAACGTGATCAATATCATTTGTAGGTTATATAGCAAACTTCTAAATATAAAAGCCTTATTAGAACCAATTTTTGGTTATCAAGGAGCCGCAACATAAAGGAAGTCAAAGCGATGAATTCGTTCCAAAGGAGACTCCTGTTGGATATCCAAAGGAACCCAAAACGATTAATTTTTCCCAATGGAAACTCCTGTTGGATCTCCAAAGGCACCCAAAACAATGAATTTGTTCCAAAGGAGACTCCTGTTGGATCTCCAAAGGAACCCAAAACGAGGAATTTGTTCCGAAGGAGACTCCTTGTAGATTTCCAAAGGAACTCAAAACGATGAATTTGTTCCAAAGGAGACTTCTGTTGGATTTCCAAAGGAACACAAAACTATGAATTTGTTCCAAAGGAGCCTCCTGTTGGATTTCTAAGGGAACCCAATTTTAAAAGGCTTGAATGAAGAGAATGAAAGTAAAAAATATTATCGAAATTTGAATAGATATAATGACCTGATAAATATCATTTGTAGGTTATGTAGCAAACTTCTAAATATAAAGGCGTATTCATACAGGATCTCAGGATCAAGTCTTGAAATTACTTTCCAGTCATCAGGATTATTCCAATGACTTCAGCTCATACAGTTTATTCAGAATTTTTTATCATAAATATCTTTGAAAGCATTACTTTAGCTTATAAATCACTTATTTTGTTTGTAAATTTGTAAATTTGCAGTAAATGTCTTTCTAAAGTGGAAGCTTCTTTAGTATAGGGATACGGAAAATACTGGGGTTGTTAGAACCAATTTTTGGTTGTCAAGGAGCTGCAACATAAAGGAAGCCAAAACGATGAATTTGTTCCAAAGGAGACTCCTATTGGATTTTCAAAGGAACCCAAAACGATGAATTTGTTCCAAAGGAGACTCCTGTTGGATCTCCAAAGGAATCCAAAACGATGAATTTGTTCCAAAGGAGGCTGCTGTTGGATTTCCAAAGGAAACCACAAAGATGAATTTGTTTCAAAGGAGACTCCCGTTGGATCTCGAAAAGGACCCAATACGATGAATTTGTTCCAAAGGAGACTCCTATAGGATTTCCAAAGGAACCCAAAACGATGATATCGTTCCAAAGAAGACTCCTGTTGGATTTCCAAAAGAACCCAATTTTAAAATACTTGAATGGAGAGAATAAAAGTACAAAATATTATCGCATTTAGAATAGATATAATGACGTGATAAATATCATTTATAGGTTATGTATCAAACTTCCAAATATAAAGGCATTATTAGAACCAATTTTTGGTTATCAAAGAGCTGCAACATAAAGGAAGCCAAAACGATGAATTTGTTCTAAAGGAGACTCCTGTTGGATATCCAAAGGAACCCAAAACGATGAATGTGTCTCAAAGGAGACTCCTGTTGGATTTCCAAAGAAACCAAAACGATGAATTTGTTCCAAAGGAGACTCCTGTTGGATTTCCAAAGGAACCCAAAACGATGAATTCGTTCTAAAGGAGACTACTGTTGGATTTCCAAAAGAACCCAATTTCAAAAGACTTGAATGAAGAGAATGAAAGTACAAAATATAATCGCAATTAGAATAGATATAATGACCTGATAAATATAATTTGTAGGTTATGTAGCAAGCTTCTAATTACAAAGGCGTATTCATACGTGAGAAACTTTTTGTCTTAAGTTATTTATTTATCGGTCGACGAATTCCGTAAATCCCTAACTTACCAACCCCACTTCGCAAGCGGTTGGTTTGTGAATGCGCCTCTATATTATTCTATTCAAGTGTTTCCAAAGGAACCCTTTTGACCAAAAAGGATGACTTTTTGACAAAATTGTTGAATTATTAACAAAATAGATTAACTCTCAACCAAATAGTTCAGATTTGAACCGAGAATATTAATTCTTTGCAGCAAAAGATGAATTTTAAACAAAATACATGAGTTTTCAACAAAGCAGTTGAATCTTCAACTGAAAAATATAAATTTTAAAAGAAACAGTTGAAGTTTCAACTTAAAAAATATCAACATTTTAATTGAAACTCGAATGCTTACATTTTCAGTTAAAAAATTAATTTTCAAGAAAAAGAAATCATTTTTAACATACCAGTTAAACTTGCAGACAAAGACATGAATTTCCGAATAAAATTCATAATTGTAGTTTAATTTGCAACCAACAAAATCAATTTTCGACTGGAATGGTGCATTTCTAAATTCTAACCGAAAAATGAATTTTATAAAGAAGTATTTTAACTAAGTAACGAACTTTCAACTGAGAAGATTAATTTTATAACCAAAAAAAAAATAATAATTTTAAACTGAAAAAGAAAGATTTATAATAAAAACTGGAATATTAAAATTTTCAGTAGAAAAAAAAATGTTCAACCAAAAAATCCTAATTTTCAATGAAATTGTTAAATTTTAACAAGAAGAATTCAATTTTCAACGAAAAATATTAATTTTCAAACGATAAGATTAATTTTCTGCAAAAAAAATTAATTTTCAAGCTATAATCTTATATTTTTACAAAAGAAGCAAAATTTCAGCAACATCCATAAATCGCCAACTAAAAAAGACAAATTTTCACCAAAAATGAAATAGTTACATTTTCAGTTCAAAGAAATAATTTTTTTTTTTAATTCCGTGAAATAGATCAAGTTTAAAAAAAATAGTTCAATTTTTAAGGACAAATATTAAGTTTTGAGCGATAAGAATGATTTCCTTCCAAAAATACGAATTTTCAACAAAATATATAAATTTTCAACCAGGTAGTTGAATTTTTAACTGAAAAAGACAAATTTATAATAAAAACTGGAATATTACAATTTTCAGTTAAAATAATTAATTTTCAACCAAAAAAAAAAATAATTTTCAATGGAATATTTAAATTTTAACAAAAATACTTCAACGTTCAACGAAAAATATCTATTTTGAAGCGATAAGATTGATTTTATTTCAAAAAGAATTTTCAACAATTGTCAACTAATAAAGGCAAATTTTCACTAAAAATGAAATAGTTACATTTTCAGTTCAAAGGAATAATTTTAAAAATAAACGAATTTTCAATTTTTTTCCATTTTATCCTGAAATTAAGTTTTTGAAATTAAATATCATTTAAATTTTCCCAGGAATCTTAAAATAACTTTTCAATTCTCTTGAAATCTTTCGAAATTCTCAAAAACCTTCTTTTTCAAAATCTTCCAAAATCTACATTTTGTTTTAAATTTCTTAAAATCTTCCAGAAACTTTTCTGAAAATTTTGAAAATCTTTTGAAATGTTTAAAAATGTTTTTCAATTTCATTTCAAAATACATTTTTGAAAGTAAGATTTATTTCAGTATTCTCAAGAATCTTCAAAAGAACACTTTTTTATCCCCTTGAAACCTTTCAAAACTCTTAAAAACCTTTTTTTTCAAAATCTTCAAAAATTAACATTTTGTTTTCACATTTCTTGAAATCGTTTCTAGTTTTACTATATTCTTGAACTTTTTTCCAAATTTTCAAATATCTTTTAGACTGGTTCGAATTTTTCATTAAATTTACAAAAAATTGCTTTAAGATCTTCCAGAATCTTTTTTGTCAATTTTGGAAATCTTTTGAAATGTTTCGAAAACTTGTTCAATTTTATCTTAAAATTAATTTATGAAAATAAAAAATTTGCCAAAGCACAATCGAATCTGATCAATCTTTCGAAAGTTATCGTGCCTACACGATACTACAGACTACAGACAGACACCTTCGTAAAAACCGCTTTTTCTGACTCAGGGGGCCTCAAAACGTCGGCATTTGATTGAATCCGCGAAAGTCATTTTTCACATCAAACCAATACCTTCTCTTTGAGATGAGAATGTAATTAAAGTAGAAATACTATATTTAGCCGAAATTCTAATTGTTAAATATTAATTATTTCAATAAAAACATAAAATAGAAGATTTTTAACTTTGGCTCAAAAAATAATTTCAGGTAATTTACTGGTCAATTTAACAAGACTTTCTTTATATTAAGATTATGATTATCACTTTAAAACAATATTAGATTCATACTAAAAATTATCTCTGATTTTTGTCGAATAAAAATCGTCATTGCATTTATATTATGAAATTTTTGACACCTTTCATAATACGTACTCGGATATAACTTTGAAGAAAAGAAAATATCATGTAATATTTCAAAAATTATTTTTGGTTGAAAAAAATCAGAAAGAGTACGCAGGTATGTTTACAAATAGAGGTGAGTCAGCGGACACGCGGGATACAAGAAACGATCAAAGTTTTTTGTGCACGAATTGTACAATGCTTCGGCAAAAAACTATCAACTTTTTTTTTATATAAACATTTTTAACTTTGGCTAACGTCATCATTCGCTGAAGATGTCACTGCATGCTGCTTATGAATTTCACTAAAAAACATTAAAAAGCTCCGAATTCGTCACGAGTTGAAGTGAAAAAAGGCGAAATATTTTAATCAGATAAAAAAACAGTTTTCTGCAAATAATTCAAGAACTAAAAAAGCTACAACTTTTTCTATTTGAAGAAAAAGATGCTTAATTGAATTTTCAACACAATTGCGTATTTAAAATTGCGCCTCAGTTTGGAAGGAGAATATAAGTGTAACTTTTTGTACACACTTCAATATGTAATTGTTTATTAAAAATAAGTTATCTGGTGCTTCCGATTTTATGTTTCATTGTAATTCACTTTATTATTCTTTCATGACTAAGAACATTTTTATATAATTCTGTTTGTGGGAGTTATAGCCCTAGTTATTATTTTATAAGTGCATAAATTATTTGTTTTTGATAAGTTTAACTTGTGTAAAACTTCCGTTTTATTGAAACTACCACGAATTGTATTTATTGTAGCGAATATTTCCAGGAACAAAATAAGCCGCGTCAATGATAAATATTGAATGTAAAATTATAATTGTTATCTACAATGAATGAAAATCGAAACATCAACTAAGGTCTTTTATATTTATGTGCAATGAGCGATTGAATATTTAACTATTAATGAAAATAAGTACTTACTATAAGATTGATTTCGATTTGATTTTCGAATATTTTAATTCGAACATTAGGGTTCCATAATTTATTTTTTTATCATTCTCGAAAACACTATCCTCGTCGCCTTGAATGCCCTTTTTAGACATTTTTCCTGTACATATTTGAAGTGTAAAAAGTTTTTATTCGTTTCTCATGAGAATTTCTTATCAAAATTTAACCATGCTCTTTCTTAAATGCAGATCAATTTTACTTAAATTCATATATAAATTTTTGCTTAATTTAAGTTCATCTCTGATTTAAATACCACTCTCGAAACAAAGCATTATTTAAGGGCTGGATTCATGTATTGCAATAAGACTCAGAAAAAACAGTCTCGTGTGGTACTAAAATGATACCACTAATGGGAACCTAGATTCATTTGTTTTACATTGATAACAACAGCATGGGATCGTCAATATATTACGTAAGCCGTTTTTCTTTTGTTTATATCGTTGTATCCTTCTCAACTTCACAGAAATTTTGTTCTCGCCTTTATCTAAACAAAAGAAGAACGGCTTACATAATATATGGACGATCCCCGTGAAGTTATTATATTGAAAAATAGGATACGAAAAAAATTAAAAATTAAATCACAATACGGAGTGGCCGCAAAACCTCATTTTCAACATTCCCTGACTTTCCGCGAATTAATTTTGGACTTCTCTTGACTAATAATATTTAAAGGCCAAAATTCTCATTATCTTGAAGCATGTCTCATATAGAATCTTTCCGACATAGAATAAAACAATTTTAAATTTAAAAGTGACTAATTTCTAACCCACGAGGTGACTAGTGTACTTTAGTAATGATACTAATGTTCTTTGGACTTTAAAAAACTTCAGAAGAATACCATTCATAAGACTACCAAATGATTCAAGTTGAACTCTAAACAATTCAAGTTGAACTCAAGAGAATTCAAACAAATTGGAAAAAATTCCATCGATTTTAGTAAAATTATAGTGATTTTAAAGGCACTCAAGGCAAAGGCAACAAGCAAAGATATTACCTCCCAGAAGTGATAATAGAAGCCGGGGTATTTGACATTAAACTCTTTTTTTGCTGCAGCAACCACTCCGGCATGATTCGGTTCGATGACGAGTGATAAGTCTTTCAAACCATTACCAAATGCACGGATGTGATTGTGCACATTCTGCCTCACGTGTGGTGTGATCTAGGAGCACACCGCGCAATATGCTGTATAGGCCTGTTGAAATAAAAGTATTATTTTTATGATAATATTTGTTAGAAAAGACTTTGGTAGTTTTATCTAAATTAATTTGAAGGTTAATGGGATAGGATATGACATGCTAATAAACGTGGCATTTTATAGTAAGAGACTTACATTTCTGTCCACTTGGATGATAAACTCCATTATGAAGACCTCGTTGCCGTTGAAGGGATACTATAAATAGGAATTTCTTATAATTCAGAAATATAAACGTTGTGCAGTTTTAAGTCATGTTTCAAATGAAAATATACATTCGTGTGGTCGAAAAATACTTTTTTATATAGGGCAAGGAACCCCCCAATTTGATTCCGAAATTGCATGGGGAAAGATCACTTTTATGTGTTTTTGGAATAATACTTAAGGGTGCGGAAAAATGTTACGGTAAAGAATAGAGGTTTGCTGAGAAGCACTCAACGAATAATTTCATTCCAATTTCTCATGAAATCGACCTTTTGAGCATTGTATTCTCGTTTTAAAAAATTAAAAATTGTTTCTATGGTCTAGTGGAATATTTACCAATATTTCTTAATTAATTTTCAGTTATGTAAACAAATGCCATTTCTTTATAAAATGTTTTTTTTTTCTTCAAAAATTCGTCGAACTGACAATAAATGATTATTGACTTTTAACAACATTAAATTTGTTTAACCAATATTCTTTTCACAAAATTTGTAAACCTTTAGATAATAAGAATAACAATAATATATATAATAATAAACTGCCAGTTCGACGAAATTTTGGAAATATTAAAAAAAAACGGAATTTGTTTACATGGTTAAAAATGGATTGACCAATGTTGGGAGATAGTCCACTAGAACAACAGTAATAACCAATACTCCACTACATCAATGAAAATAATTTTTAAAGGTAGTTTTCAATCCACCGTAGGGGTATCAAACCCATATATCTGATACGTGAAATGTTCGTTGGATGATAATTCTCAACTAGCCTCTATATTTTTGAGTGACATTTTTCCAGTCAAAACCGGCACCTTTAAAATATAAATAATAAAATAAAATAGGGAATTTCTGTTTTCGGATTTAAAATCACATAGGGAGGATCGTTGCCGTCTAGCATAAAAAAACATTTCTATACATGTGTGGACGACCCGAATATATACATGCTTCAAAAAGCATATTTTAAATTACCCTGAGAGACTCAGACACGTAGAGGGTGGACATTTTTTGGAAGTCTTTCTTCACGTCATGCGTCTCTAGAATGATAGCTCTGTCATCCGGCTCATTATCTTCTAGTCTTATTTTAAACGAGTCTATTTTGTGTAAGGCCTCCAGCAATTGCAATAGGCTCGTATGGTTTTTGTAATTTATCATTTTTGCGGCATTCATTCTCGATTTCAGGCCGTCGTAGGATAATTTCACATTATATCTTAAAATATAATATAGAACTAATAAGTAATTTAAAAACATCAACATAAAGAAGAAAGCATTAAATTTCGTTTTCTCAAAATTATTTTACTAAATGAAACTTATTCATTTGCAACTTTTTAATACAAAAATTAATAGACTACAACACTAAGCGCATGGAGGATATGTAGTGGAATCACGTTAGAAGTTGAAATGAAAAAGGTCCGAAGCTTACTATGTGCACTTAATAGTAAAAAAAACATGGACCGTAATTTGAAAATCGATGCTGATTATGAATGTATGATTAAAAAAATTCAAAACGGCGGAACAAAAGTTTTTAACATTTATAAACTTGAAAAAAATATTCAGTATATTTGACATGCATATTCCTTAAGGAACGGCGTATGGGTGGAAGCACCCTTAAATTGTGCAAATAACCCCCAAAAAATGGTTTTTGACGATTATTTTGCAAAAGCGAACAGTAAATACTATAATTATATATATATATATATTATACACAAGTTGTCTGCAAATACTATATTATGCACCTAGGGGGAAAAAAGAGGCTTTTTCGTCGAGTCCAGTACGTAAGAGCGCGATGCGTGCCAGAGACGAGTACTGAAAACATACACAAGTCGAAAAAGTACCTCTTCCCCTTGGCATCAAAATACAATTTAGAAATTACTATAAATTTGCAGAAATTTCTAGAAATTGTCGGTCATTTATGGTGATTTTACCAGTAAATATGGTAACTTACCATAAATTACCTAGGTCTTTATTGGACTCTTTGTAAATCGATAAAAGCCGATGATGGCTCATAATCAGCATCGTCAATGTCGTCATCGGAGTCCATAAGGCGACCTTCATCTGCACTGTCAGCAGCGACTTCCTCATCATCTTCATCCAAAAAAACACTGCGGATGGTTTCATCAAAATCATGATCATCGACCGGAAGTTGGAGCGATCAGTTAAAGGCTTTTCTGCCATTTTTTTCTCTTAAAAAGGTCGCCAGAAAACCTAGAAAATATAACATGGAATGAATGTAAATTTTGACACCCACACATACAGAAAAGTAAGTCCATCCTTCTATCAGATGGGAATATTGCTCACTGTTCAACATGAAAAATAATTGAGTACACATGAGTGGGTATTGTAGACCGGAGGAAAGAAAAACACTCAAGGTACACCCCGGTCAAAAGAACCGGGGAAAACCAGGATAATTATAAATTTTTATCTCAACTTGGAACAAAATTTATACGTTCTATATATATTCTTGAGCATTTTATAATAGCTATTTATTTTAATACAAATAATTGTAATAATACCTATTTTAAACTCCGCGGCAACTCTGGCGAACTAGCGCGCGACCCTAATGCAAGCGCAGTAGCTAAAGACGCCCACATTGGTATCACTGTGCGTGGGGTAACAGAGGAAGCTAAATCCCCGCGTAAGGGAGAATTAGATACAACCAATTTTTTCAGAATTTTACATGCCGGAGTCAACTCCAGAAAGAATTACTTCTCGCTGTGGTAAATAACAGTGCCGGCTTTCGTGTATAGCACAGATCGAGAAAAATCAATTGGCATGAAATTCCTCCATGAAAGAGATTTTGATATCTCTAATAATTTCTGGGCTTCGCATACCGCAGTCAGTTAAAGACAGCTATACTACTCGTTTTGGTAAAAAAAATAGTACCAGGATTGTGTGTCATTAAAACTGAATTCCTGTGTAAAGTAGAATCATATATCACCCTTTGTTTCCCAGTTTTGCATACCGGAGTCAGCTCCAGCCAGCAATCCTGCCCGATATGGTACAAAAAGTGCCATGATTGTGTGTGCATAGCACAGAGCCGGGGCACGTGATTAGCACTAAATTCCTGCTTGAAGGAGAATTAGATATAACTCATTATTTACGAGTTTCACAAACAGGAGTCAGCTCCAGCCAGCATTACTGCTCGGTGTGGTAAATGATGAAAGTATACCGGAGTCAGCTGGATACAGCTACTGCTCGTTTTGGTTAAAAAAATTGCCAGGAATATGTGCATAGCGAAAATCGAGGGCACGTGATTTGCACTCAATTTCTGCGTAAAGGAGAATTAAATATCACTAGAGAGCGGCTCAGCGCAACTGTGAAGTTAGCTGATGAGAGCCGTACGGTTGTTTCACGCGGAGAATCACGGTTAAATATTCATTTGTTCTATATGGTTCTAGTTTTAGAGTTTCACATGCCGAAGTCAGCTCCAGCCAGCATTACTACTCGGGTTGGTAAAAAAAGTGCCAGGATTTTGTCCATAACACAGATCGAGAGCAGCTTCTTAGAACAAAATACCTGCGTGAAGGAAAATTAGATATTACTAATTTGGTAAAAAACGTGCCAGTATTTTTTGCATAGCACAAATCGAGAGTACTTCATTAGCACTAAATCTCTGCGTAATGGAGAATTAGATAGCACTAATTGTTCCAGAATGTTACATGCTGGAGTTAGCTCGGTTTGGTAAAAAAATAGTGCCAGGCTTTTTGGCATAGCCCAGATCAGAGCACCTATTTAGCACAAAATTCCTGCGTGAAATACAATTAGATCTTTTTAATAGATTCCGAGTTTCACATACCGGAGTCAGCGCCAGTCAGAATTACTTCTCCGTGTGGAAAATCAGAGAGCCCGGTGTTCGTGTGCACATGTTGAAAGCAGTTAATTGGCATGAAATTCCTGTATTGAACAGATTTTGATATCACTAATATTTTCCGGGTTTCGCATACTGGGGTCCGCTGAAGAAATCTACTACTCGTTTTGGTAAAAGGAAGCGCCAGGATTTTTTGTGATTATCACTAAATTTCTGCGTAAAGGAGAAATATATATCATTCCTTGTTTCCGAGTTTTATATAACGGAGTAAGCTCCAGCCGCCAGAATTTGTACTCGTTTTGTTAAAAAAAATGACTGGGAACGTAAACTTTATGCAAGCGCATAATCGCATAATTTTCCAGAAGTGGTAGAAATGATTAAATGTCAATCGTTTATCATATTTTGGGACCATCAGACCCAATTTCAAGGCCGCGTAATTTCGCACAATGAGAAGCCGAATGCCGCATAATTTGAGTTTCTCAATTATGCGCATAAAGTCCACTATTTCGGCGCATAAATTGCTTATTATGCGATTTGTGCGCATAAATCGCCATTATAGATTGCAAGTAAGTATATAAAATAGCATATATTGTGATTTAGTGTAGGGGAAAAAATTATTAGACGTATATTTTGTAAATTAATATATTTTAAAAACTGTTATTCACAAAATATATATGTAATCATTTTTCCCCTACCCTAAAGATATCGTTGATGAAGGTTCTGTTTTTGATGATACCATTCGTATTCAAGTATTGATTTATATCACAGATGCCTGTTGATTGATCTCGAAAATAATTAACATTCATATAATGAGATGAACCTTGTGTTGTGTAATGTCATTGTCGAGTTGAACTGTAAGATCGTTACTTATTTGAGATATGCAAACAGAAGTTGCGTAATATCGGAATTGTTACTGCATAATCACAGCATAAAAGACTCGAATTTTGGCGCATAATTCGGCATTTTTGAATGCATAAATTTCATATCCCTAAAAATGACAGGATTGTGTGCATAGCAATGGTGGAGGACCCGTAATTAGCACAACATTTTTTCGTGAAGGCGAATTAAGTCTCAGCCATTATTTCCGAGTTTCACACACCGAAATCAGCTCCGACCAGAATTACTACTCGGTTTGAGAAAAAAGTGACTGGATTTCGTGCATAGCAAAGATCAAGGGCACTTGAATAGCACTAAATACTTGCATAAAAAAATTGCATATTACTATAATAGTTTATGTGTTTCGCATACCGCAGTCAGATGCAGACAGCTACAAGTCGGTTAGGCGAAAAAAAAGGCTAGGACTATTTGCATAATAGCACAGATCGAGGGCTTTTACTGAGCACTCAATTCATGCTTAAAGACGAATTATATATCACTAGAGAGCCAATTAGAACAACTGTGAAGTTAGCTGGTGAGAGCCGTTCGGTTTTCCCACTCGGAGAATCACGGTTAAACATTCAGTTTTTCTAGATGGGTTGCTATCTAAAGCAGTAGAATCTAATGCGTTAGACAGCAACCCATCTAACCGTGGTTCTCCGCTTGGGACAACCGAGCGGTTCTTGTCAGCTAACTTCACGTGGCCGGCGTGCCGTATCTTGGTGTTCCACCCCTCCAGTAAGCCTTTCTCCAATCATTTATCCTTTTCTGTTTATCTTTTCTCTCTTGAAGAAAAACAAACACCTGCCTTCCAATTTCTTCACCTCCCTTCACATACCGCGGTAATCATTTTTCTTAAATTCTTTCATCCCCTAGATATGAGGCTTGCCTTCTACTGAGGGTTAGCCCTGCGTCACTGAGTTAAAAAAGGAGGAAAATTGATCTTTTCCTGCGATCCCTGTCAATGCTTCTTTCTTTTTCCCGTTCCTGAACATCACTTCCTGCAGACTCTTCGGACCTTGCTCCTTTGATAAGCACCTCCTACACTAAACTCACCCTCCAATCTTCAGCCATTATCGTCGTCGCGTCACTTATTTCTTCTCTCCTTTTTCTTTTCGTAAACTATCAACCTATGACTGAGAGCGATAAGCAGCCTGTGCGCTCTAGTCCAGCCAACGCGCCGTTCGTATCCAACAACGATCAATCTATCTAGTGGGCTTGCAGCCTCCAGCTCCATCCAACCCTTATGGTATTTTTATGGTATTTTCAATTGCGGGGTCCTTCTTCTTCGCCCCCCCCCCCGAACCCCTTTCCTCCATAAATCTGGGCCATCCTTTGCCTCGACCTTCAGTTATTCAACCTCCCCCTTCTCTTCTCCCTTGCATAACCACTTCCATTGTATAAAGCAATGGAAGGCCTAGAAACATGGAAGCGACTGCTTAAGGGTAACATAAAGCGAGTTTGCCTTCCCCCACCCACCAGTCAAAGAAACTTTCCGCGGGATATGCGTCAGTTGGACGCCTGGCTCGTCCAATAGTCAAATGGCGGTAGCGCTCATCAACCATCGAAACCTGAGTGACCTCGGAATCTACCGCTCTCTTCTAGCCAATCTTCTTCAACCCCCCCCCCCTCACACATACATATGATAGGCCACCTCCATCGTGGCAAACACCATCTTCCGGAAATACGATTATTCATCAAAATAATTAAATTTTCAACTAAAGAAGACAAACATTCGACCAAATAGTTGAATTTTTAGCTAAAAAATTTTAATTTTCAACCAGAAATGACGTACTTAAATTTTGTGTGGAGAAAATTAATTTTCCTACAAGAGATTTCTACAATTTTGCCCTTACAGGGTTTTGTAACGCCGCGTTCCTCAAAGTTAAACCACGCATTACTTGATGTCTAATGAAAAATTGTGTTCATAGATTAAGTGTGACAGGTCTATCACACAGTAGCTTCTGTCATCGCAGTCGAGCAAAATTGCGTCTTTTTCGGTCAAATTTTTCGAAATTTGTGCGAATAGCGAATTTTCAACCAAAAAGATAAATTTTTAACCTACGAAGATCAATTTTTAACAGTGTACATTAATTTGCAATCAAAAAGGTGAATTTGTATTAGGAACATTCATTTTCTACCAAAAAAGACAAAGTTCCAACAAATTAAAGAATTTCTCAAATAGTTGAATTTTTAATTGAAGGAGGTAAATGTTGAATCAAACACGGACTAGTTAAATTTTCAGTTAATTTTTTTGTATCTTGACAAAATATTGAAGTTTCGAACAGTAAAAATAAGATTTTTCAACCAAAGTGATGAACCATCAACCAAAAAATGAATTTTTAACAAATCGTCCATATATTACGTAACCCGTTTTTCTTTCGTTTAGATAAAGACGAGAAAAAAATTGCTGTGAATTTGAGGACACAACGATATAAACAAAAGAAAAACGACTTACGTAACATATGGACGATCCCAAAATAGTTCCACTTCTAAATAAGTATTTGAATTTTGAACTAAAAAAGGTTTTTCAGTCGCTATTCACGATTAGCAAAAATCTTGAAAATGTTATCAAATTGTTCTGAAATCATCTTTCTCAAATCATAGTTATTTTCAAATGAAATTGTAATAAGTGCGCATATAGCGCGCTCAATATTCTAGTTTCTGTAAAATCCATAACGAAGTGTTGACAAATAAACCAATTTTTGAAAAATAAAGGGTAATTAGTGCGCGCACAATGTTCTAGTTTAAGTAAAATTTAGTTAAATAAAATTATATGAACTAATCTCTTTTAGATTTTGTAGTTCACTGTCGAAGTTTGACATCTTACACTGTTTTTTCTAAATAGCTTTTAAGGGCATGTGATACTTAAAATTTTTTCGATTTTAGCAGTGTTAGGTTCCCCCGGCTTTTTTTCTATAGTAATGAAGATTTTGCCTTAAAAATTTGGGGAATGATAGCAAACATGCTAACGGATGTGGACAAAACCCCGGGGGAACTGAACCCGATTCACCAGCCGACGAAGTATCACATGCCCTTAAACAGCTCAGTCTAAAATAAATATATTTTTTTGTTTAAAATTAAAAAGTTTATTTGAAATTTAACTGTTTTGTGGCAAATCCACCTTTTCATATTTAAATATCAACTTTTTTCTAAAATTTCTCCTTTTAATTCCAAAACTCAACTATTTCGTTGATAGTTCATCTCTTTTTGGAGAAAATTTATTTTTCGTTGTTGAAACTTCAACTAACTATTTTCTATGTTTGGAAAGAAATTTAGGCTTTTAACATATTTTCAAAAATTCACAATATTTTAGGTCATTTTAAAAGATTCCAAGTAATTTTTAATTAATTTGAATAGTTTAATGGGATTGTAAGGCATCAAAAATATTTTAGGAAATTTAAAATGATTCTAAAGAATGATTAATTTCATTAATTTGAGGGGATTTAAAAGCGTTTGATTTATTTTAGAATAATGCATTTTCTAGAATTTCTGAAGATATAGAACGATTTAAATGGAACTATAAGGTTTCAAGATATTTTAAATCTCTCAATAAATTGTAATACATTTTCTAGAATCTCAGGAAATATTATCAGATTTCATAGAATTTTACGATATATAATAATATTTTAGTGGATTTTGAAGAATTTATTGAAGAGGGGTAATTTACTCAATTCTACCAAATTCAAATATTTTTTTTTTAATTTTACAGTTTTCATTTAATTGCTCCTCTGATTGAATTGATAAAATGATCAAAGGATTTGAGATATTTTATGTTATTTTACCAAATTCCTTGACGTTTTCAAGATCTTTACCAAATTTCAAGGGATTTCTAAAGATTTTAAAGAATTTATAATATTTGAGGGATTTTTAAAAGATTCCAAGAAAATGTTTTATTTATTTAAGTAATTTAATGGGATTTCCAAGTGTGTCGATAATTTTAAGGGATTTTAATATTTTAAGGGATTTCAAAGAATTTATTCCCAAGAAAATTGAGGGATTTCATAGTGTTTCAGACATTTTAAAATATTTTTTGCAATTCATTTGGATTATGTCCTGAATTCTTAATTATTAATCATAAATTCATTTGAATTCTTCTAAATTCACTTAATTCGACTGATTCAATACAATTTTAAAAAGTTGTTATGTAATTCATCTCGAAGTCTTTAAAAAACTCGCTTGAAATTCTTAGGCATTTTATCAAATTCTTTTGAATTTTTAAAATTTTTTTTTCAAACTTAATTCAATGCATTTTTCCATTTTCAAAATGTTTGCAAATCATTTGATTTTTTTTAATTCACCTTAAATTTATTTGTATTTCATCGACAAAAAAGTGATAAATTTTATAAAGTTTTAATAAATGATTAAAAACATATTTAAGGAATTAAAAATATTTATCGCAAGTTTTGACGATCCGCAGAAACTTTCCGCCTCAAGTATGGATTTGAGCTATCAAGAGGGAAAAAATTGTCCCCCAATAATCATTCGTTGCGCTAGCATTTCGAATTGACTTTTTCAGGTGAATCTTCTAGGTTAAAATACCCCTACCTGAGCCTCAAGTTCCTCTGAATTCACTCAAATTTTACGAAAAATATATGGAACTTTTTGGATTTTTAAAATTTTCCCCAATTTATTTTAATTCTTTTGAATTCATATTGAATTGGTTTGAAGTTTTACGAATTCATCCTGAATTTTTACCCTTTAAGCGCGAAAAATGTATCCTATAAGCGCGGCAAAAAGTACCCTTTGGTCCTGATATTTTATTCTGGTTTTGGTTTCCTTCGTGTTCTGGTTCTGATTTTATTCATCGAAAATGCTTTTTAAGGGGTCAAAAATTTCATTATTCAGCAAAATTTGATGAGGTAATAAGAAAACGTTAAGAAGTAAAATGGTTCATATCCCGGTAATGAGGCTTTCATTGAAAAGTATTCCGAGATTTTCTGATCAATGGGGATGTGTCAATTATTATACCCTTTTCCATACCGTTTTCGTGCTCGCGTTTCAAATCCCCATAAGAGTAGAATTTATCTCTTAAACTGAATCCCTTTCTGTACCCGGTGGCTACAATATTTTTCTGAATACTTTCGCATACCCCAAATAGACCATGAAAAAGTACATTTTTAATCCCTTTTAAATTCGATCATTTCGCTTTTCTTATTTATTGTTTTTAGAATAATATTCAGGTTAAAAGGATTAAAAAACACACTATTAGTCATTTTACGTTGTCAAGATTGATTGCCACACAGGTATCTGTGATGAAAACTAATTAAGAAAAAAAATTTACCATTATTTTATATAAAGTGAATGTTTTATGATGAAGTGATGTATTGTTATGCACAATTCTATTAAATTTTACAAATTTTATGCTTTTGGTGCGTCTTCTGATGCGTTAGACTAAAATGGTGTTTTTAATTTATTACAGGTTGCGCTTGACCAGGTTAATACCTATAAAAAGGTATCGTTATAACTATATTAAATTTAGTTGTTTTTCCATGTAAAAAAGTAACTTTTATATACTATACTTTATCACCTTTTCAAATCATTTGACTCATTTAACGAAAAAATAACTTACCTATGTGATTTTAACCTTCCTTGTGCCGTTTTCTTTAAAACTTGATTGCATACAAGGCACAATGCTACTGGTTTGCCATTATTTTTTTTTAAACGATACAAGAGGCTTTCATATATTTGGCCTGTGAGCCTGCCACTCATATTCATATTGCCTTATTTTTGAAAATTTAAAATAATTGCTGCACGATCGGCAAGCACATGTCCACAGTCCACACGCAGAGGTCCTTTCTTTTGTGTTGATTCTTATTGAGCCACTCTGCCGGGGCTTTCGAGCGTTCATTTACTAGGTTTATCAGAATCATTTAACTAATTTGAAGTAACTTTTTTGTAGTTTTGCGAGAAAACGACCTAGCGCCCTTCAGGCAATCTTTGGACTCATTTACGAGTCCAAATATATGCAAATTTGATTAAAATATATTAAAATAAAAATAACGAGTGAAAATACAGTTATATCATATGTATTTCATATTCCTGTACATATAGTTTACTTATTTTTTGTACTTACCAAGTTACTTGCGTTTCTCAACACGTTATGGCGCGTCGGTGCCAGGGTCCTCGTAGATGGCGTCGGCGTCATTGTTCTCGTTTCTGTCGTCGGCGTCGTTGTGCATTTCGTTGTTTCTTTCTGCATCGTTAGCGATACTTTGTCTTTCGATGGCCCTGGCGAAGAGGTCGACGCTAGTCAGTTTTTGACGCCAGCATCTTTTAGCGTAGCTTATTATTTGGTCGTACTGTTGTGTCAAATCAGGAACGTAAACGAACTCCGTATTATCAGTCCACGTTGTTATGCCTGCTGGTTGTCATGTTGTCTGTTTGGTTGTATGTAGTCATGTCTGGAACGTGAACGAACTCCGCATTGTCAGTCCACGTTAGTGGGTCTGTTGGGTGTGTGTAGAAATTAATAATAGAGCGAATTTTTAAATTTTTGTATTTTATGAACTTATCTTTCTACCTTGCATTTGAAACATCATTAGAAGACACCATGTTATGAGCCTATTACGCCCCAAAAAATGAGCGTTTAAATAGCCTTTACCGAACAGTATCAGCTACTGACAATTTATTAGTTCGAAACACCGCCGCACCGGCGGTTCATTAGTTCCACAAATGGCCACTGAGTAACGCACAGTGTATTTGATCAGATTTTATTAACTTACTGCAGACAGACAGACATACACACACACACACACACACACACAGAGATACACATAGATATATATATATAGAGAGAGAACCGTGGTAAATCACACCAATGGCCATGTATCACGACCCAAGGATTACAGCTTTCTGCATCCATCTCGCAAGTGGCATGGCATATTTTTGGCATGAGGGAATGGCTTCAAGGTGACAAACAAGTGATAGTTTCGCACCTCCGAGAGCACCGACCACAAGGCCGAGAATTCGATCACAAATATAGTTCGTTTCTCGAAGTCTTGGAGAACGATGTCAGGCCTCGAGTGTGCAACGGAAACTTCTGTCCGAAAATCGTAGTTCCTGCGTGGATGGGAGACCCGGATAATATATGTTCTAGGTACTCAGCGTGTGCATGACACGCTCTGTACCTATCTACCGCGCCTTGATAACGCCAGGAGGCGTTATAACTCACGAGAACGGGATCCTGTCAACTACCGAAACGCTCGAGCATACGTCCCTCAACGACAACGCCGTCGGTAATCTTCGTAAGCTTTAACGGCTGCCGAAACGGACCCTACATTCTGTAGATATATTTATCTAATTTTGCGAGGGTTGCCGAAACGCAACTTCTTTTCTCTGCATATAGATTATTTTCTTTGTATATAGGGCCCTTCAGTGGTCATTCTCTTTATATATTCACCTGACATTTTATAATTTTCGGTTTCATTTGTATGTTTGCGAGGGCTGCCGAAACGCACCCTAACTTTTTTACATAACATTTTTCGATTCCGTGTAGCATGTTAGCGAGGGCTGCCGCAATGCACCTTAACTTTGCACATATAACTTTTTCGGTTTTAATTTTCTTTCTACGTTAGTGAGGGCTGCCGAAACGCACCCTACAAACCTTTTCTATTTAAGAACTTCGTTTTGCTTATATGTCCACGTCCGAGTTAAGTCGTGCCCAAGGGATAGTTTTATCTATATGATATTCACTTCCATTTTTCTTTTCAATGGGATAAGCAAGCTCTATCCGGAGGATGGTGGACTCGTTATAGGCCAGTGGGCCTAAAGTAATTTGACGACCACTGATTGAACGATTTGGTCACGTAATTTCCCATCTCAAGATTCCTGGCCTAACTTAAGTGGGAAATTTTCCGTCTTAATCTTTAACACCTGTGTTGACAAAAAGGAGCTTGCTTTCTCCCATTGCGTAAGTCATCACAAACACGGGTGATAGAAAACCTTTACGAATCGGGCAATAGCCGACAACTCTATTTTCACGCTCACTTAAGGGCATGTGATACTTCGTCGTGTGGTAACTCGGGTTCAATTCCCCCGGGTATTTGCCCACAAAAATTAAAAATTTCAAAAACTGTATTTGGAGATGCTGTAAAATAGAACAACAGACGTCCCCGAACTCTGTTTTGAGGGATAACAGCAAAAAATTTTATTCTGCTAAATAAAAATTTTCTCTATGTGCGCTATTTAGAGGTTAGGATTCGTTTTTGAGATCTCTGCCATCCCGATAATGTCAGTCTCTGTTCACCTAAAAATGCACACATATTAATCAAATTCAGCAAAATTATTATTTTTTTAATTATTCCACGACAGAAGATTTCGTGGACGTCCGTTAGCATGTTCGCTATCATTCCCCAAATTTTTAATGCAAAATCTTTATTATTGTAGGAAAAAAGCCGGGGGAACCTAACACTGCTAAAATCGACCGTTTTCTAAGTATCACATGCCCTTAAGAACTTTTAAGATTAGACAATTGACAGATGAAAAACATTTGACATTGTACACTTTCGAATTGAAACCCACCAAAATTAAATAACTTTTATTTTCAGGTCTGCAAACTTAAGTTACTTCAGTATCAAGCATGCTTTAAAACTGAAAATTGAATACATTCATGAAAAAAATTTCAAATTCAAAGTGTACAAAATTGAATACTTGCACAGGTTCAGAATCAAGATTGGAAAATTGTATACTTTTTATATAGTGTACAATATTTTTGGAAGCCACAAAAATTGAACAATTGTTATTTTTAGACATACAAGCTTAATTCATCTTAGAAATAAGCATTTAAAACTGAAAATTATTCAATTTTATCATTTAAAAATTGCCTGATTTCTAACTCAAAGCGTTCTAAGTGGAATAATTTGGAAAGTGTCAATTTTTAATACATATTATACAACTTAAAATTCAAGGCATTCAACTTCAAATGGAAGCTTGCAAACAAACAAAAAATTCCCCCAAAAAATACTAAAAACTGTGCGTGTTTTTAACTTGAAGATTTCCTTGACTTGAGCAATGAAAAATTAATGTTTTAAATTCACTACTTGAAAATAGGAATTTGCAATGGGATATTAACAAATTTTAAAACGTACAAAATTGAACATCAAAAACTTCATCAAATTATTCAACCTTATTCTCACCATCAATTTAGCACAAACTAAATGCCATCCAAGTTTAAAAGATCTTAATTTAAAGGGCTTAAACTTGCATAATTTCAAATTGGAACCAATCTGATTTTTTCATTCTTATTATTAACTACTATACGGAGAGAAATCGCTAGCTCTGAATTCACGGAAGCGCGTGATTTTAGAGGTACAATTTTCACGTGAAATAAGGACACAGAATTCAAGATATGAATTCTCGAACTCCGTGATTTTTTTTCATGGCTGCGGCAGTGAAAATAAATCCCCGCGGGCATGATTTTATTTCTCGTTGATTGTGACTTTGAGTTTTCGACTTCGTGAAATAACATCATTTTAGGATCCGTGCTTTAAAATGTAGGATTCTAATATCTAAAAGCATAGAATTCGAGATCTGGGAGTGAAAGGGGCGTGGCCTAATGCCTGAAACTTCGAGACCGTTGCTTTAAAAGCGAGGGTTTTCGAGATCTTAGTCCTCGCGCCAAAGCGTGACTGTATCACGGAGTTCCGACTACTTATGTCACTAAGCCATACAGTAATAAAATCACCGAAACGTCCGAGATCGAAAATCACAAATCCGTGCTTTTGTTTCACAGCAAAAGCTAGTTATAAAATCAAGAAGCAGTTCCGTGAATTAGTCTCTCTCGATTTCTCTCCATGTATGAATACAATGTTTCTTAACTTTTATATTTTAAAGTTCTATTTAAAAAAAAGATAAATTTTGAAAAAGGTACGCTTAAGTTGGGAAGATCATTTAATTTATTAACATTTGTATTAATCTGTGTAAACACAATATTTGAATAAATGAAAATTACATCTTAGAAATATCACACACACACTTCTTACAAAAAAAGGTATCGACCTTTCTCTTATTCAATAACATGCAACCACATGATAAACTTACTCTTTTTCAAAACGTTCAAAACTATAATACACTCGCATCTTAACCATTAATATTTAGAAATATCAAGTTATGACAAAAATAAGAAGTTCTCTTTCTGAAAGAACAGGGGTAAAAGAGGTTAAATATTATTCTCGGTCATCACTAGCAGTTCAATTCAAACTTCTGGTGTCAGAAAGTTCATTAAGTAGAATTCTGAAACTTATTTCTTACACTCAGCACTTTCGTACATCAACAGTATAAAGAGTTAAACATTTCTTACAATCTTGTAAACTCTTCTCTACCTTTAGTACCCAATACTTACTGCCTGTCAAAAAGTTTTGTAAATAAAAAGATACTTTTTCATTTTCCAGGAACAGCATTTTAAATTTGAATCTTGAAACATTTAATCAACTCCATCTTGAATATCTTAACCGATTTTCATACACTGAGAGCAGGGCCGCACTTAGGGTTGTGTCGGCCCTAGGGCCGGTTAAAATGTGGGGGCCTTTTTTTATTCCTTCCTGGCTTCTGAAAAAAGGGTCTTTGGGGTAGGAGCCGATGCAGAAGTGTGGGGGCCCCTAATTTGTGGGGGCCCTGTCCCCGCTGGCCCCGTACTAAATTCGGCCCTGACTGAGAGCATTGCACACTTGTTACCCTAATGAATCTCACTTTTGCGATACGCACATAAATCGTAATACTTCTATATAATTTTTGTCCTCGCTTTGACGGACCGAAGACTTTTAAGTTTCAAGTAATAGTAAAAGTCGTCACCAATACTGGTGCCTCTTGCCTTTTTGAACCCTTCAAATCTTTATCACCTTTTGATTATATTTGTATCCCTCATCTTTAAGGATATTTCTCTTTTCAGATTAGAATTCTCAACAGAAAATTATCAACAGTTGCAATGGTCTTTCGGAACAGAAGACTAAATTTAATTTGGATCACTCAATTCTCAAAGTATACTAAAAACTTGAGAAAATTATAACATTCTTGCTTCAAACTTTAGGAATTCAAAGCTTCATAAATATTTATCTGACGAGTAAATATATTTCCCCGGCGATTGATAATAGTCCAGCCGCTACTAACACTTCTGCAAGTAACTTTAACTTCTGTAACTTTAACTTGAAAGGTCGATTATGAATATCCAGAATACTTTTCGAAAATTTGGTCGTTAAACAAGTTTTTTAAACAAATACAGTAATTATGAGAAAAAAATGTGTAAAATATATTTTGGAAAGTCTGAACCAAGAAAAAACTTTTTGCCGTTTACACTTTTTCTGTACAAATAATCGTTTTCAAGTTGTAGCGTTATCAACGGTCAAATTTGCATTAAAATTGGGGTCCAGATTATGCCAACCCCCGGCAAGTCACATATGCGTCAAGTCACATTGCAGCAACTTTCATTTCGAAGAACTTGAAGTCCACAAAAAATTATCAAAAATGCAGCAAGTCACATTGCGGTATCTCTAATTCAGAAAAAATGTTAAATACTTTGTGTAACATTAAAAAGTAACTTGAATGTATAATTTTTGTGAATGAGAGTTGCTGCAAATGTGATTCGCCGCCAATGTGACTTCCCACAATGTAACTTAACGCAATGTGACTTTCCAAGGGTTGGCATGAATCAACTCCTAAAAATGACATATTTGCAGGTAGATGAGGTAGATATGGATATCTCAGCACCTATTAAATCGAAAAAGTGCGAAAAAATGCAAATTGCTTTTTAAGATCCGTACCCTACAGAGAAAAAAGAAATTTTCTGTTCGAAATAAAACTTCTGCAAATATGTACATTTTAGTGCAATTTTTTTAGCGCTATGACTTGAAAACGGTTAATATAAGTCTTGGTTCACACTTTCCAAAATAAATTTCCAGAATTTTTTCCTCATAAATACAGTGTTTGTTTAAGGGCATGTGATACTTCGTCGTGATAAATCGGGTTCAGTTCCCGCGGGTTTTTGTCCACAAAAATTAACAATTTTAAAAACTGTATTTGGAGATGCTATAAAATAGAACAACAGACGTCCCCTGTCCCGTCTGCCGCGTAAGGTCATCCGCGGCTAGAGACCTGACTCCAAGGAACAGTGTTGAACGATCTTTTCTCGTGTAAATTTCCCGCTCTTGCTTACCTTCTAGGACAGAAGGAACAGAAGTGGATGACGTACACGTTGCAGTTGCGTCGGGATTGGTTGCTTTAAGGAACCATGATCGTAGCTTTCGGAGCCTAAAACTTCTCTCACAAATGGTTACTTTCGATTATCCATATTAGTGTGAGATTATCGAGAACCTGCTTTGATGCTACAAATCCTACATGCAGTATTTGCAGGCTCAAAAGAGGGTCTAATTTACTCTAAATACAGACCCTACTTTGACGCTAAACGTGGAGAAATGACCGATTTCAGAAATTTTTAGCGTTAAAGTACGATCTAAATTGCATTAAAATCGCTGCTCATTTAGAACTTACTCTTCTGCTAACAGCTCCTACTAAGGTGAGAGTTACACATTCAAAGTAGGGCCTAAATTTTGACTCGAGGTAATGCATAGATTTATCAACAAATATAAATAAATAAGTAGTGGTAATAAATTTAAAGAACATTGTGGAGTAGTGATGCGGCAAAGTCAGCGATGCTCGAGGAGTGTGTTACCGTCGAGCATGGTAAAAATCCCCTCAATTCTGTGAACTTGTAACATTTATGTGACTCCGGTGCATTTACGCGTTTTTATGCTACACTGTAGAGTATCGTAATGTTGTACATTCCGATACAGCGGACGATCACTCTTCACATTATTACACTCCACTGTATCGTAATGTACAATATTACGATACTCTACGCTGTCGCAACAAAACTTGTAAATGCACTGTCGTCAAAAAAACTAGTGTATGCGCCAATGCGCACAATTCGGGTCTTCGCGCGACGCCAGAACGTCTCTATATCGCTCTGGCCACCCGGCATTACCACAATTCAAAGTAACTCTTCCCCTTTTGTTGTATTAACGTACAATCGAACTCGGATTTAACGTCGGTTTTGGGGCTGTCCTTGGACCTGACCTACTCTAACTGAACTAGATTTAGATACGTTTTGTCACGCCTTCGTGAAACTTGCACACACACTCATCCCGCCAAATTCATATAATATGTTAAAAGTTACTCAAAACTTTATCTTCGTATAGATATTTACAAAAAATTATTAAAAGCATGAACCTCCAAAACTGCTTGTAATTAGCATTCCTAATTTTTTATTAAATATTCATAATAACATTGCCCAGAGAAATAATATAAAATTAATCATTTCACTGAATTCCTTAATCAAATTTTAAAAGTACTTCTAAACATTTCGAAAAAATATATTAGTCTCAGATATCAGTCTCTAAAATGCTCAGTTGGCGGAGCAGTCGACTGGCAAATGATAAGTCCTGGGCTCGAGTTACAGCGGAGTTAAAAGGCATTCCTCTTTTCACAGAGCATTGTATTTAATATCCTATTTAAAAAGTTCCATCTCGTCCTACGTGAAAATATTTCTAGGATTTGATTACTCAATTAGATTTGTACGATAGATTTCTAGTTTGTGAATGGTAAAACAGAATCTTGTGTTAGAACTTATCAGAGTTACTAGAATCAGAATCTTAGAGAAAAAATATTATAATTGAGTATGTATAAACAGAAAGCGTAAAAGTTTATGTGCAAAAGGGTTGGCTGGACCCTCTATAGCTCAGTTAATAGAGCAGTAGTCCAGCCAACGAAAGGTCCTGAGCTGAAATATATGCGGAAATATCCCAGTGAAGTTGAATATCGTTGCATTTTACAGAGAATTTGATTTAAAAACGAAATGATTATATAAAACGAAGTAACCTTCTCATTTTACATTTGCAAAATTATTTGGTACTTAATACTACGGAACGTCTTAAATATGGATTATTTGTATCTCTGCCAGAAATAAAATTGAAATTGTATTTAAAATAAAAAGAAATTTTAAAAAATGCGATTGTATATTTGAATTCTGTTTAATATGTTAATGGTATACAAAAGGCACTTGTTGATTCTATACCAAGTATTAGAGGTCCTTAATTTCGCTGAATGAAAATTCGCATATAATTTTCTTTAATAAAAAGTTTCAAATTTACTTTTAATTTGATGATCAGATTTAATGAAACCTATAGAAACACTACTGATACAAAACTGTTGCAAAATCTATTGAACTACTTTTCTATGCAAATTTTTCAATAAAACGCGTAAAATATCACTTGAGTTGAGATTTCATCAACACAGCGTGTACTGCAATTAAAAGTTGAAGTTAAAAAAAATAAAAAATATATATACATATATATATGCGCAGTGCGCACATAAGTCATGAAATAAAGCAAAAATGTCGAGTATTTTCACTGAAGCTTTTCAATCTGTCTCCAAGAGTTATAATCGTTAGCATTTTAATGGTGAAAGTTCACAGTGAATTTTACCAACGAGAGTCGTGTCGTGTGTGCTCTGGGGGGCATGTACGCGGCGCGTCCTCCAAATCTGTTGAATAAGCTGGCAGATCTCGAAACGACTATTGCAAAGTTCTTGGAACTTTGTCAAAGTTATATTCGAAGTTGGCTTGATAGACTTCGGCGATGGAAACTGATAATTAGGACACCGCTGGCGGTTATCTTCCGGCAGAGGCGAAATATTAAGTAGAGAAATATCGTGTAAATGTTAGCTTCTAGTTTCTCGATCTTACTACAATCCTTTCGTAACATCTAGATCATCTCATTTTCTTAGCATTCCTTTTGAATGAAAATATTCTATTATCGCGATATATCAAAAATTTATTCATTATAATAAACAAAATATTTTTAAATCTTTAATCGCGCGGCTACCATCCATCAAGAGGGATTCATAGCCGAAAATGCTAATACTTTGTTATATATACCTCACAACCTCAGCTACCACATATTTATGCCTTTGTCACGTTTCTATGTTCACATCCAGCTTTGCCCAAAAACTACTATCACACCCTACTCTTCTACTCCTCTACCTCCATACCAATGCACTAGCCCCACTGCTTCTCTCAACCCGTTACTCAACACATCTCTCCATCTCACAAACTTAGCCATCCTTATCACCCCTACCCTTCCCAAATACTTTCCTTTCCCACCATTTCATTCTATACATCATACTATTTGCGCGGCCCCTCCATCTCTTTCAAGCCACTCTTCTGCCTATCCCTCGATCTCGCACACACTTGTCCGCTTTCCATTAGACCCTATTCAAATTTGACGATGTATTTCTTCCTTTCGCGTATTGTTTTTTTAACGTTGGGGAATAATGTCCGAAGCTGCCTCCCTGTAAGAAGACATGTCCGATGTTTCCAGGCATCTACTTAATCTTGTTTGGCTTTGGGGAGTGATTCTAAAAAATTTTCAGCCTGTGCGAAGACCAGCCTGATATTTTCGAGCAGCTACTTAGACTTTTTTGTCTTTTGAGAATGACTTCCGAGGGAGGTCTGGCCTATTAAGCATAAGCACGAAGTGGTTTATTTTATACTTCAGGAGGTAATGCATAATTTAACACGCACGCGAGTTTTCTAAGTCTTGCCTGAGGACTGCTGTAATGGGAGAATATTTCCGGTATCTTTGGTAGCCTCGATGGGAAGGCTTGGCCAGACGAGCCTCTTATAAAGGGACTTTGAGCTTCGCTTTTGGAGAGGCATGTCCAGGGAAGCCTCAAGCGAGTGGGAAGACATGGCAGACAAAGACTTCTTTTTGTGGAACGTGATGTCCGTGACTCTACTGGCTTAGGCATATTACAGAATTCCTTAGTTGGACTCTATTCGAAATCCTAATGTGATTCCATTAGTACTCTTTTTACTCGGGGAGTGATAAATTGCAATAGTATGTCAACACCTTTGTTAATTTCACATACATTTTATCCATTTTGAAGATTGTTAAATAAGATTACCATTGATTTAACATTTTAATTAAGATTTAAAGCTTGTTTTCAGGTGCATAAATAAAACTATTCATTCTCTGTTCCTTTCTCATACGAGATATAGCTACACATACTCACCAACATATACATCACTTTCATTATTTAACAAGCACACCTTCTATCATACATCTTGCTTGAATATACTGTGGCTATTCTTATATTTATTACGTACCCAAGGCTGGCTAATTGGTTAGCTTTCAGTGTCACAGTCATAAAGCTTTACAGAGGTTAGTTCGTTGCATTAGATCAAAAGAACAAAACTCCTACAGAATACACATAGTTTGCACAATGTAAAATACATAGTACAAATCACTATTAATCGTGAAGTGAATACAAACAATAGAGTTGCTCTTTAAACTCCTAACAAGAACATAATTATGCTTTAGAAACTTTCAAGTCAATTATTTCTAATTGTTTGAGGCTGCATTACAAAACCTATCTGCCTTTATTGAGCTTTAAAAAGCTTGAAAAAACGAAATACGCCAATTTATAGAGAACATTACAAGAAAAAAAAAGTGTGTTGAAGTGCTAGCCAAAGGAAAAAGGAGGGTGAATAAAGAGACGACCGGCTTCCATGCTTTTATTGCGAAAAATTTTGAAAGCTCCCTCGTGAATTTCGATTTTTGTAGCGTCTAAATATTTGGATCGCAGAGCACGTACGTGGAATATACACGAGAAGGATCTGGAGTTTCCACCGCGGGCCGTCAACATGGCGAGAAGTTAAAAAAAGAGGTGATACAACGAAAGAACGAAACCTGTTTTAGAGGGCGTTTGATCATTCAGAACGCGTAGACTGTGTATCCGACTCAGTGTTACTCTCCGTCCTGGTTCATGCAGTTTAGAAAAAAACTCCCTCATGGTGCCTTTTCAGAAAAAGGGCTCGCTATAAATGAAAATTCATTGCCATATAATTGAATAAAGTTGAATATCTGCCATTTAATTCAAATTACAATACCATCCAGGAGTATATAACTACGTAAGTTGACAATTTTTCTTAACAATTTATGGAAACTTATCGAAAATTAACAATATGTATATCATCCCTCAGCAAAGTCATTAAGACGATACTTTTCTTCATATTTTAGCTTGTGAACAACTTTATGAAAAGTTGGTACTTTAGTAAGAAAATTTTCTCACACTCCGTATCTTAGTGGGACTTTATTTGGAATCCTAATTCCATCCCAATTATATGTATTAGGCCTGTTAGCGTGTCGCACGTAATCTCGATTTTTCATTTTTCAGGAAAAAAAGCTCAAGCGGAAGTTTCTTTCTCATGGTAATGAAGTTACTCTGTATTTTTCCATATTTTTAAAACTTGTTTATATTCTTCAAAGTGGCGTTAATACTGGAAACTGAACCTTTGTGATTTAATCATTTTCAATCTCTATAGTGTCAAATTTATCATCAAAATAGCATAGGTCTAAAAGGGTTCAGTCAAGAATAAAATGCCGTTATTTGGAAAATATAATTGCAATTATTATCCAAAAAACTCTTCGAGTTCTGTTTGTGGACCCAAAATGAGTTTCATTGAAAAGTGAAGTTTCTAAACTAAACTGCCGGGAAGTGAAGCAAGATGACAGGTAACGCGAGTCATGGTAGGAAACCAGGTGCATGTTGCATGGGTGACTTTGCGGGGATTCTCCGACAACGGATTACGCAGCTACCACACCACTGTCTCGCCGGCATAATTGACTTATAACTCTTTACTTTCGCATCGCTCTTATCGTCGACAAGACATTACACCTCTATCTGTTTTGGCCCCTTAATACTTTATGAACACTGAATAGTATGCAAGCACTGCCCGTCCTTATAAAACAAAGCTGGCTTCAGCCATTATATGTAATATAATGGAGTATTTTCTGTGTTTGTTTCAGGTAAGTTTCCCTTATCATCTATCTAACCAGCTTCTATCTATAGAAGGTGGTGACGAAAGTGAGAAGCTGAGAAGGTCAGAAGGCTATATACGATTTTTTTCAATTTAAGAATTAAAAGTAGTATTTCTAGTAGTTTTACAGTTTTACACTTTATTTGAAATAATTTTGTATCTCTGCTTACGGTAATTATGTACAGATGAGAAAGCTGTCATATGGATTATATAATTACCTTCATGGGGCGTGAAGAGTATATCGCGCTTTTCCACTTGTCAACTAACATAATTTAAAACAATATTTTCCAAGTGAATAGCCACAAACCCGATTTATACAAGGTATGTGACTACATATTCCTACCTTACAAACTAATTGAAAATGTCAAACGCGTTAACTCCTCGTCTGCGGATAAAACAGGATTGCCGTCACATCGAGGCATGGATGGCTGGACAACTGATAAATCGCCCGCGCCCTGTCCGCGAGGGCTCTTGGTACTAATGAACGTTCTCGTATCTCATGGGCAACTGAAAAGAAATTCTTAAATTTATAATATGAAGGGTACCATGGCGTAATCTCTTGAACGCAAAAAAACTCAGGAGAATTCAAAAGAGTTTTGTGACAAAAAATCCGTTTTTAGTCCCTATCAAGCTCTAATAAATCGTGAAATCGTGATAATTTGTTTTCTCTTTCTTTTTGAATATATAATAATCTGATGTGATGCTTGTTTGTGGAAAATTCTACCAATTTTTATTAAAAAACTTAGGTATATGAAAAACTGAAACGTTTAGTCCGAGACCTAGAACGGTTACAGGAAATCATTGTATTGATTGCATTTGCAGTGTGTGGTGCAGCGGTTGTAGGAAGAATGACTGGTGATGCTTGGTGGTACGATGAAATCTGCGCAGCTGTTAACCAGAAAAAGCAAGCGTATTTAAGAAAGTTGGGTATTGCAGTTCTTAGAAATGACGAAAGGAATAGGCTAGAAAATATTTACAGGCATAAGAACAGAAAAGTAAAAATACTTGTTATAGAAAGCAAGGGTAGAGTCACAGGGGAAGAAGATAAGAAAATGCAATATAATTTTGAAGAAAATAAGAAATTATTTTGGAAATGGTCAAGATGATTAGGTAAGGATGTAGTAGTACAGAGTTAGCCTGGATTATATACCGAGGGTGAAATAGTATGGCATACGGACAAATGAGAAATCTTTTATAGGAACTATTTAAAGAAATTATTTGAAATTGAAGCCATGGAGCATGAAAATTGCGATATAGAAGACGATACGTTAGAAAATCGTTTATTTTTTGCGAAAACCTCTATACTTTGTCAGAAGAAGATGCCTGGACCTTGTAAGACCCATCAATGATTTTCAGATGAGCCCCCCTAACTAGGATTACAAAGTCATCCGCGTATCCCTGGGTATAATAACCTTCCTTATTTAGCCTACGAAGGAGGCCGTACACTACAATGCCACAGAAGGGGTGACAGGACATCTACCTGCGGGCATCCCCGCGGCGTTAGTCGACATCTTGAAGCCTTTGACAGATAACATCTGAAAGGGTATTGCTGAAGGTACCCTTTATGTCCAAGGAAATGCCTACAGCTTACCATTCCTGTTTCAGCTGCTGCTCCAATTCTGCCATGGCAGCATGGAGAGCAGTTTCTACAAAGCAGCCTGCCTGAAAAGGGTGCTGTCCTTTTGGCAGCGGAGAGGCTAGAAGCACCTCGTCCCTGATATATCTCTCGACTTGCTTCTCTAGCATCTTCAAAATAAAGGGCGCTAAACTGATCAGCTGGAAATCTTCAGCAGCAGTGTCGCTCTTCTTTTCAGGTTTGGGAATAAAGGCCACTCCGCCGTCCTTTCATGCCGATGGCATGTGTTTTTGGGCAATGATTTCCCTGAATAGTTTTGTCGGTGAGGGGACGACGAAACCCATGCCCTTTTATAAAGGCAATGGATAGACGTTATCCGCCTCAGTGATTTAAAGAGGCGTAAGTACCCAACAGACTATTCCATCTTCTTGATATCAATGACTTTGGCGGTGAAATTCGAGTCGGCTTTCACCCTCTCTGGGCCCAGCCTTCTTCCTCTCGGTCGGTTTGAGTTTGCTGAAAATCTGGGAAGTCAACTTTTATCAGGTGATTCAGCAGAAGCCCCTCAAATATTCCTGTTTGTGAATTCTTACGTTTTTATTGTATTCAAACTGAGCCGATTCTGTTCCGATCTGTTTACCCTGTTGTACAACGCTCTAGTCGGTTTACGGAATTTCTCTGGGTGGGTACTGCACCATTCTGCTCCTTTCCTAGACTTAATTGTATTTGTAGGGCAATTGTTCATAGTAGCTTAGTAGCTTGAGACAAATTACACAAGCCTATTATTAGGTTCCTCTTTATATGAGTTGCAAAGTGTCTTCCTGCGGTTTCCGATCTCTGAAACCGCTAGTTTTCTTACGACTGGTTGGATATGTGAGAGTTACGCGGCAACATAAATAAAAGTCAATGAAGTAACACTTCATTGCAAAGCAAATGTCTTATATATTTTGAGTGACAAAGGTACAAGATTGAGTATTTAAAGAAAATTGAAATTTAGCTGAACAAATCTGAATTGAGCACTGAACAAAAAGAAACTGTAAAAAGGCTGGAAATGTGATAAGATACAAAGCTGTGAACGAAGGGTTTTCCGCATGCTTTCCCGACGGCTCGTGACGACGTAACTGGCCGGGTGCTATGCCCCAATTAACACCTGGTATCCTTCGCTGTTCTGCATTGTCTGCTGGTCGTCTCTCGTCTTGATGTAGCCTGGATCCAGAGGAATGTTCGACGATTTCGCATACTGCAATCCCACGTTTCTCAACACTTTCTCGATGTACTGTGTTTGTGAGATGCCGTAAATTTCTTCTTCTCGTTTCAACTAAATTCCTAGATAATGTTGAAGAATTCGTAGATCCGTTAACTGGAAATTTTTTCTCAAAGAGTCAGCTACATCTTGAATATCCTTTATTTCTTCGCGGCGATTAAAAAATCATCCACATATACGCTAAGATATATTATTCTAGCCCCAAGTTTCTTTAAATATAAACAAGGATTTTCTTTACTCTTTTGGAATCCACATTTCAATAGAATATGATGCAATTGATCATTTCATGCTTTTGCGGCCTACTTGAACCCATGCATACTTTTATTTAGTTTACATACCATGTTCTCTCTTCCAGGTAAAATGTAGCCTTCGGTTTGCGTCATATAGACCGGCTTTTGAGAAATGCGGTTTTTGCATCATAATGTTTTAGGTTCATCCCTTTATGCCCCGAAATTGTCAATTGTCGATTGTCAGTTGTAAATACCCTCACTCACGTTATTCATCCAGTTTCCTTCTTTTGTCATCAGAAATATGTGCATCAGCTGCACAGCAAAAAACATGTAAATTACTTACATCCAGGGCTATTGAGTTCCATAACTCAAACTGTGTCTTTTCTGCAGCCTTTATAGGCAGTCTGTTCTGCAGATGATTGACTGTAATTACTGCCTCACCCCAGTACTTCTTATCCAGATTTGCATCAAACAGCATACATCTTGACATCTCGAGAACCCGACAGTAGCAGAATCTTGTTCTCCTGGCAGTGCTGAATTAGAGCCTTCGCCTCTCTAGCAAGTGAAGGCCCTTAGCAACGGCCGGGAAATAAGCCGAGGTGACATGCACCTCTAGTATTTCTCCACTACTACCCCTGAATCTCACCTTAATAATGGTGAGGTCCCTGGAACGGAGCTAAGGAATCAAAATACAAAATTATATATGGAGCCATACTCTCTTAAGCAACTAATCCTTGCCCTGTATAACACAAAACTCTCAAGAGATTGTCTCGCTCAGACTTACCAGTTCATTATGAACTGGACAGGCTTCCGGATAACCCGACGCAACGACTACTCATTACTTTTGTTTATTTCTATGTCGCCCACTTTAGTCCCACGAGTACCCCCTACAGAGCCGCGCTTGCAGGCGGTCGATCCACATAGTATGGGGCTCGACCTGGTATCCCAAATCTCCGTTAAGACACCTTTTTAATGACACCAGTATGTCCGCCTCGACTGAAGGGAACACGTCGGGGTGTTCAAGAATGCATTAACCATTGTGCCATTCATCCCTTGACACAGTGATCACATCATGGCTTTGGAGCATGAGAACTCGCACCCTCAATATTCCAGGAGGCTTTGCTATCACCAATAAATTACCATAATATTTAAAATTTCCATACTTTTTACAATTAAATAATAATTTCACAAATTACAGAAATTTTATTGAATACGGTAATTTCACACATTTGAGAAGTGTTATAAGTTATGTTAATTTATTGAAACTGGAGAAATTTGTGGTAATTAGCGGGAAATTATGGGAATTTACGGTCCTCAAAAGATTGCCCAAATCGGTTAATATATACTCGTCACTCCCGGCAACTATTGTCATAGTTCTTATGCTTTACATTGCGTTTATAAACATTCTCACAAAGACTTATTGCTTATTTTCATGTTGTTTTAAAGGATTTTATAGTAACCCCATATTCTAGCCACACCTGATTGGATTTTCGAAAACCTTGTTTTTTAGAAAAATTAAAGTTTCAGAAAAACCGTTGATGATCGGAAACCAAAATTTTGTCGATTCAAAGAAATCGTTTTCTGAGTGTATGTAACTAAGTTGCAAACTGTCATAAAAATTTGCAGATGACCAATAGGGCAGATACCAGCTCCGCACTAGCTACCTGTGTACTGTTCCCCCATTACGCGTCATCCCCTCAGACAATTAAACTGCTGCCGCCGAGCCTGTTCAGCGGGAGCCCTTTCTACCTAATGACTCCGCAAAGTGGAATATATTCCAAATTTTAATTTAGCACTTGTTACTTTACAAATATAATATTCGAAATCTACGAATTAGAACAAGTCCAACGATATGTGATTTTCCCTGAAAAGTCTGTTTTTGCTTTGTTATTAATTTGTTTGATGTTATTTTCGTCTTTTGATTGACCTTCAGGTATTACTTCCGGTCGCGTCGGGACCGATTGTTCGGTGAACGATCGTGATCGTAGCTTCCAGAGGCTACATCTTTGCCAATTTTCCAAAACAACCAAAACCTTTTTTTGGGCACAAAAGGAGTGCTTTATTGGATAGGCTAGGCGAATCGTATCCTGGATCAAATCGATAGAAGGTATTTAAAAGTGAAGGATGACGGTGATAAATTTTTCTGTTAATTTTCGTTGACTTTAACATGACCGAACATGATTCCTTCGCTACCCCACGCCAGTCTGTCATTAATTCAAAACATCCTTTATACAAAAATGAATGAAATAAATGAAATTATACGTAATATTTCCCACTAATTATAAATTATCAGCGTGGAATTCTATGATAAATATTATGCAGTTTTTCACGATAGTTAATTAAAAATTCAATAAAAATTGTTTATTCACCAAATTTCATTAATTGCCTAACGATTGCAAATCGCTTTGTAACAAATCTTGTTAATTACACCTGTGTAATGTATTTTAACTTTAAACTCTCAATTAATTATAAAACAGAATAAAGACTTATTCCATGCTTAAATTTGAGATTTTCCTAAATACCTAGAACGCTTTAGCAATTTAGAGAAATGACGTTTCAAAACTTTTTCTGGAACGGTATCTGGACCGGGTCCACACTGTAACCCTGGGCGGACGGAGCAAATATTTTCCTGGTGCGGAATTAACTGGTGACAGGTGGGGCGGAAGGGAGTGGCGCGAAAAAGGTAATCATTTTCCATTTTTCTATTATTTGTATTTTGTATTTTGATAATAGCTATTATATCACATGAATATAAGGCGTTCACATTTTCTTAGAATTTTTGGCCAAACGCGAAGAAAAATGTAGAAAGCATTTCTCCAGCACAGCCTGCTTCCAATAGTTGATTTTGGATGCAGACATTTGGTATCATCGAGTGTGTTCACATCCATCCTCGTTATGTTATAGAAGCTCAATTGAAAAATTAACTATTACAATTATTGACACCAAAAACATTAACAATGCATCGATGAAGCACTTTAGTTGGCGTACAGTCAAACCTAAAGGTTAAACTTACTTTGCTACACTTATTTTTATAGAAATGAGATACAATTTGTTATATTTATCAAAAGTCCGTCGCTACGTGTGCCGAAATTTCGTTAAAAAAGCCAGCCTTTCTCGGTACAAATAGGGGGAGCTGGAAGAAGGGCTCCAAATTTTTTTGAAAAGAGGCTAAATTAACATGTTTCATTTGAAAGATCTTAGGATTTTTTCTCAGAGTGTCCGCTGTCGAATGTCGAGAACCCGTCATAACACGCTATATACATAAAAATAAAGTACTGACTGCGTGCAAGCTATCAACCGTATACGGTTCTTGAAGAGCATAGTGCTCGATATGGAATTTTTGTTCATAGTCCACTGCAGTCTGCAATTCTTAACCGAATCAGATGTTTCCTCTTCAGAAATGTTTAAAATAATATAATCTTAAATCGATTTGTGTCAGATTTTAATTTCATTCCATAGAGCTTATTATCTAGGCTATTGAATATTTTTGTGGCTACTTACAATTATTATAAAAAAATTTAACATTTTCCTAAAAAAAAAAATTATTTTCTCTACTAAGTCATATTACGGAGAGCTGAATAGTAATATTCCATTAGGAGAATGTGCTATGAATATATATCGAATTAATGTTATTAGTAACTTCTCAAATAGTCGTAATTAACAATAATATCAGGTGTGAATTTTTATTATTCAATATCATTTAATTAATAATAAATATTAAGGAATTGGTGCTGAAAGAAAAAATTAACTAACAATGTATCTTTTTGCCAAGTTTCTGAAACATATGTGAAAAGTTTACAATTATGGCCGCCATATTGGATCTGCTCTTTTGAATTTGTAACTTTTCACATCAAATTCGAAATCAGAGACCTAAAAAACCACCTTATACTAAGTTTCGTATCAACTCGACGAAAAATCGAATTTCGGCTACTTTTAGTGGATTCCGACCGTATCTGATGCTACCTGAAAATTCATAGCTGAAATTTTTTCCGAAAGGTCTAAACGGGTCGATAGCTCAGTTGGTTAATGCGTCGGTTATAGCTATGAGGGTAGTTAGTTTCAGGTACGGTTCGAATCCTCAGCGAGTGCGATTTTTCAAAGCGTTTGCATCACGAACTAAGTCAAGTGCATAATGAGATGAGGGTGTTATAAATTAATTTAATACGATGTTTGAAATCGCTTGCAATAATGTTGCAGGTACACAATTAGGAGCTTGGTGTAGTCCGGAGTTCGTGTTTTATCGATGCTGTCCTTATACAGCAGCCGCGAACGTTGGAGGTGACAAAAGTCGCCTCTGGATACTTTCTTAGAGCTACCATCTTCGATCCCATAGGTTTTTAGTCGCTTGCTTCCTGATGACCAAGATAGTTTCTTACAATGCAACAGGTATTTAATGAAACCGTCTTAGTTGCTACCAGTACCCTACTGACTCCTAAATTTTCAAGATGTTCAGTGCATCTTACGTACACAATGCCTGTATCCGAAATCACAATAGGTTGAATAGATGCACGTCTCACATTTCTCCATGTTGTCTTTACCTCATGCCTTAGCTCGCTGTACTTATGGATCTTGGTTGTATAGGTTTCGTGCAAATTCCGGTTAAGTGGACAAACAATCTCGATGATGTAGACTCTTCCACGTTTTTTCTCTCGCATCACGATGTCGGGTCGATTGGCTCGGATATAATGAACCGTCTGGATAGTAACATCCCAATATAAGATATAATTTTCTTTTTCTAAAACGGGCGCTGGAATGTATCTATAGAAAGGCATCCATTCTGTTAAGAGACCTAGGTTTGAGGCAAGTTGTTGATGTATAATGCCTGTCGCATCATTATGTCTATGCTTATATTCTCTCTAAGCCATTACGCGACAACCATCAATAATGTGCTTCATGCATTCGCTGGTGTCTCCACATAATCGACACCGGTCAACCACGTCTTGATGTAACACGTGTTATACGTGTAACATGTGCGATAATTTTTGCTGCTGACAACTCTGTTCTGAATGGCAATGACGAATCCTTCCGCTTCTGGATACAGGACGCCCTTTTTCACTCAAATATTGGATGCCTCACTATCCACTTCATATTGATCATGTTTTGGGGTGCTCACCGTGGATGGCTTTTTGTCTTAATTGCGTTTCTAATTCCTCTATGATTTTCGTCCCAATATTCAAGGCCTCCTATAGGGACAAATTCAACGGTGTGTAGTCAAGATCCGCTTTACAGATTGTGTTGTCAAGCGCAACATCTCGCTTGTTGCTAAAATAGTTTTTCAATTCTATAACTTGTGACATCTATAATGCCCCTACCCCCTCTATGTCGTGGTAGAACTAACCTTTCAATTGTTGAATTACTGTGGTGCATTCGGTGCTTCGTTATTTCTACGCGAATGGTTCCGTTTAACCTGTCAAGATCGGTGTTCGATCATTTGATGAGCCCAAACGAGTACGTGAGAACAGGGATCGCAGAGGTGTCGATTGCCCTGATCTTGTTTACCGAGTTCAGAGAATTCTTCAAAATCAATCTGAGTCTTGTAGTGAAGGTAGTCGTTAAGCTTTCCTTAACTATCGTATTCTGAAAACACTTAAATTCGAGAATATCCAGGTATTTATTGTTATTTTAATTTTTTTAACAGAGTTTTTAAAAAGTTTCAGTTATACTGGTTTAATTTAATAGAATTTTTTTAGAGGCCAGTACCAGTGTTTTAATATTAAATAAATCAGAGGTCTCTGCTCATTAGACTGCTATTAAGTAGAAAAACCACTGTATCGCAATTATTTTTATTACGCGAAATTAAGTAAAAACGCGAGAAAAATGAGTTCTCAAAAATTCACTGCGAGCCGTATTTGAACTTGCTTTCTCTAGTTGGAACCAAACAGCGTCTAAATTGCTTCTGTTCGTTTTTCTTCGAACACGCGACCAGTAGTCATGTCTTCCAATTGAGGGGCATCGGTCTCTTGCTGGTTATTTTGCTTCACACTCAGTGCACGATAGAACCTCCTTTCATCTGCCTGAAAGGTTCGATATTGTTGCCTTCTTGCACTACTTTTCTTGTACCGTCGCTCTCTAGCAGTAAGAACTTCAAGTCTCTGCCTTTGGAAGTCTATAATCTCATTCAATATTGCTGGTGTTGATGTCTGGATGCACCGATGGTGAATGATTTTAGTGACTTGGTATATCAGCTTTCTGGTTCTATTTCCTTTCTTACATTAATTCAATCGACCCAATTTGCACCTTACTTGGCTGAAATCCATATGCAACCTGGCTTCCATGGTGGATCTCGATCCTTTCGTGAGGCAAAGAATTAATTTGTAGGCCTAGTTCTGCCGCCCAACGTTCTAACAGCTGCCACAGCTGCGCGATACAGAAGAGTTTGCACCTCTAACGCAGATAATCCTTTGTGATCTTCATCTTGGACAGGGAATGCCTTTTTGTTGGTCCTTTGTCTCTGAGCTCTAGAAAAGCAAGACCAAAATTTCTTTTAAGGTCCTGTCGTTTTCTGGGATTTCGCTGCTGACATCAACGTGATTAATGTCCGGATGTGGTTCTAGTGGATCAGGTACTTGATGTACCGTGTCCCTAGCACCTATTCCTCCAGCTAAAATAAGGTCTCCGTTGTCGATATTTTCCAAAAGGAGTTCATCAATGGGAAGCTGCTGTTTCACTTCCATTTTGATGGCAGCTATTTCAACAGCCGAAAGCAATCTGTTAACAGATATTGGGCGTTTTTGGTCTGCTAAATTCTGCTTATTTATTCTTGTGGCTAGCTCTTGATACTTAAGTAAAAAGAGTCGCTGGTGATCTCTCCTCACACTTTGCCTTCTTTTCTTTGCCAAAAAATAAAGGCGAATAACACCTCTGTTCATATGATATGTCAATTTTAATCGTCTTCTTGGTTGCTGAACCTCTGCTTCTGCCTCTGGTTGAATTAGGCCATCTGTTTCTGGACGTATGGTGGGACTGGATCATCATCAGGTTAAGCAAGAAGATCAACTGCCGCTGATTGATCTTGAGGTGCAGTTTTCTTTAACTGATGTTCATTGTGGAACATTTTCCATGCGAAATCAACCTGCCGTTTAATCTTCATTGTTCGTTCTTCTGAAACGTGTAGATTGTTCCTGATGTCCTTTACCTTAGTGATAAGATCTTTTAGCGCGTCTTTCTTCATGTTAGGATACTTGGCAGCAAATTTCGTTCTAAAATTTTATCCTTTTTCGCGTGGGGTTTCAAACTTCGTACTTTCATAATAGAGACGCACCAATTCCTCATTCATTGTGGTATCCCACTTGATGCTCTCCCACGTTATTTCTGTTGAGGTGGTTGGCTGTAAATAGCTAACGCTAGCCAAAGAATCCTCAGCAGGCACAGTTGATGTTTTACTGCTTAACGTATGTCGAAGATGTTCTTGCTGGCCAGCTATTTAATTAGTGAAATCTGCCTGACCATCTCGCAGCTCACCATCACCACCGTCCCGCATGCTGTGACCCCCAGCGGTTGCTACAGGGGCACCCCGATGATCCTCGGGAAGCGACAAGCGTTTCAAAATTTTCAAAAGACTTTCCATTAAAATGTATGGGTTTTGGTGTTCCTCTCAGTCCCTTTTCTCTTCGTTCTCTGTCTGTCTAGCATGGGAAACCCTATTAGTAGCAATGCTACAGCCAACATAGCCGTCAAAGTCATGAGAGGAAAGCTCAAGCCTGACCGCGATGCCAACGCGAGAACACCTTCGGTAGAATGAACACCTTTGGTAGAGAATTATTATTATCATTTTTTAAATTGTTGTTTTTAATTTAAATTATTATTTTGTGTAAACTTTTTCTCGGGTCAACCCGGTTTTTTATCATCAGCCACGGACTAAGTCAAGTGCCAAATGAGATTATACCATCAGGCCAAATCCGTTTCGGAGTAAGCGTAACTCACTCGGTTCCAGCCAGGGATCAGGGAGTTTATATAAAAAAGTAAGGAAGGAATTGTACAAGGCGGTTTAAGGGGGGAGGGGTAGATTTTCAGATTAATTCAGAATTCCCGTGTTGTTGATTCAAATAAAACCTTGATTCCGTAACACTGCTCCGACCTAGATCGCTAATTAATATCTCTAGCGAGCACCCCAGGCGAAGAGCTTCACAAAGTCATTATGTGAAGCTACCACTCGGGCCCTTAGTATCAAAGTATCATGCATTTCTTATAAACCATTTGTCGCCACACTTTGCTGTCCTGGCATACCTCTTTAGCTTCCTTCACACATTCTAGTCATTCTTTCCAAATTCTCAACAAATTTCTGTTATAATTAATGTATGTTATGTGATAATAATTTTACAAATATTCGTTTTTTCGTTGAAGAATGCTTTTTGGATTTTCATAGTCATTTCATAACCACAACCCGAGTAAAAATATTTCGACTCGAGTTGGGCTTCATTTGACTTCAATTCGACTTCAAGACGGCTATGTCTCGCTCACAGACAGGCGCGAGGCTGAGAAGTGGTAGATAAAAGTCTTACGTTTATGGTTAAAATTCTCAGTGGGGGTACATTCTAAAACGATTTGAACTTGTCGTAAGACAAGAAGTGTTATTCAAACTCTCGATAAATATACTGAATTTCTCTTGAAGAAAATAACATTACCAATTTAGGGTCCAGGCCTTTCGGGATTGCGGATTAGGCTTTAACATTACGATTGCCAAAATTATAAAAGTTTTCGTTTGTAAATTTCAATGTCCATCATACTCTAACCTCCATAAACTGTGGAACACACCAGAAGGGCCGGTCATTTCCAAAAATAGGTAGAGAGGTTGGGAACAAACAATTGACATATCTGTTTGAGATTACAATTTTATATCAAATAAAGCTTGTCATTTTTCAATAAATGATTTACAAGTTAAATATCAGAACCTGTAAGCCTTGAGAACTACAAATAACAAACAAATTTTCATAAAAAAACTAAAATTGTCATTTTCTATAATTATCTAGTGAGCTGTTAGAGATAGGAAAAAATGTACGTTTTAAGATTTGCCACCTAAAGAGCATTGTTATTACAGGTACAAAAACGTATAAATGCACAAAAAATAAATACCATGAAGATGAATAATGATGTAAGGAATCTGTAAAATTTAAAGCGGATTAGTGATGACCCTCGGAAGCCTTGGAAGCCTTTTAGGATAATGTTGCCCTTGTCTTGAGTTCGACTATATGACATAAAATAAAGTCTTACTCTCGGCCAGGGGCTAGATTTAGAAAACGTCTTGAACATGTCTTGACTATGTCTTAATTAGGGTGTAGTTATTGTATTATTATCAATAAATTAATTCAATTAAATATCAACTATTATATCAGTTAATGTCTCTTTCTATGGGCTTTACGGTCCAGTAATAAAAAAACCGTGTTTTTCAATCAGACGTTTCGACTCATGTGGGAGTCCTCTTCAGTGATATATTTCTAAACAAAACCAAATTTACATTCTCAGTAATATGCTTTTACTGCACATAACAGTGACGGAAAACATAATTGTAGAAGGTAAAATAAAATTATGACACTTTTTGTTGTATAATTATTTGTTCGAAATACAATAATTTTTCAAATATACATAGAATTTAAGAATAACAATTGAAATGTAATTAGTTGTGAAAAATTGCAACTAATTCACGATAAACATAAATGAACTAATTAAATAATTATATAATGGAAAACGATGACAAATAAATAGGGAACTGTATCATTATAGTAATAAGGATTCACAAACTTGTTTTTTAAATTTGAAAACAAGGTTTTGAGTTATCCATAATTTCTCTAATCTCATCAGTTTTTTTAATTGTATATCTTTATATGTCATTACTAAATTCAGCAATTGTTTAAGAAAATCATCAATTCACTATTGCACTAATAAAATTCGTTGCCAAACACTGTGGATAAATTTAATGCAATTTTTCGTCGTTTTTTTGGAAAACACATCTTTTTTAACAAAAGTGACTAGTTGCTGTTATCACTATTGGAGAACGACTGATTTCCAAAGTCTGAGGCGCATTATGTGAAACGGGCCATGCGGTTCAAGGTTTTAGTGGGAGAAGTGCATATCACAGCTCAGAGTATAGAGAGATTTAAAGGGAAGGTCGTAAATTTGAAATCGGAGCCTTTCCTGTATTTTCTCTTTAAATTCTTGTTACTGAGGGGTACGGGTATATTGCTTTGAACACGCACACTTTAACGAGTGACACTCAGACAAACATTCAAACACATCAACCCTCGACTAGCCGAACCGACCCTGGTCAACCTGTGACCTCACTACAAGCAACAAAATATGTATCCCTACCATACATACAGGGACTCTCCGAAAAATTGTCAGGCATTCTTAAACTTTTCGATGTAAAACCGGCCTTCTAAAATGTTAATGATTCATTATGTATTTTCAAATCAAAGAAAGATCCTATCCCTACTCTTGACAGTAAAAATGTAGTTTATGAAATACCTTGTTCTGGTTGTGACTCCTTCTACATAGGCACAACAAAACGAACACAGATTCAATTTTCAACAGACTAAAATCATTGACAAAACTGATAATTACAGGAAACGTATGCTACTAGAAATGATTCACATTACAAGTGAACCTAATACTGTCAATCAAAGAACAGACGCTCCTTTGGAGTCGGGACGCTCGTATCTGTGGAGTGCTCGTATCTTTGGAGCTCGTATCTTTGGAGTTCGAGTGTATAAGACACATTCTTTAAAATTGAAAATAAACAATTTGTTTAGTTTGTTTGAAAATTTAACTATTTTGTTACAAATTCTTGTTTTTTTTATTGAAAATTTATTATTCAACTGAAAATTTAACTATTTCAGTTGAAGATTCATCATGTTTAAAAATTCATCTCCTTGGTTGAAAATTTAATTACATATTTCGTTGAAAATTTGTTCTTGTTTGGTTGAAAATTAATTTCTTTACTAAAAATTTGACTCTTTAATTTTGTTCAAAAGTAATCGTTTTTGGCTGAAAATTCGAATGAAATCATTTATAGTTACATGGAGTTATAGTCATATAGTTACCTTACTTTAAAGTAATCCAGAGTAGTCCTACGCAATCCCCAGTAATCTTCGATAATCCGGAGTAATGATGTGTATAGAGGTAATCCAGAGTAATCTGATATAATCCGGCGTAATTCACCTCCGCTGGAGCGCATTTTTCCGAGTTGTTTCGCCCTCGGAGCCCTGTATTAGGGATCTGCAGCAAGTTGTGCATCATTTTCCGGAAGGTACTGAAAATGTAAATTGCAAAGCAAACTCGATACACGTCCTCGAGTATGTGCTTGAATCTTGGTCAGTGGTTTTCCGTGCATGACCTTGTGTGGAGAGGGGAACAAAATCAAGAAGGGGAGGCATCTGAGGCATGGTCAAGAATCAAGAAGATACACCGTCAGCAGTTAAGACACCTTCAGTCTGGCGAACACCGTACTCGCGTTTCGGACCTTGAGCAAATTAATTTCCTGCCGGTGTGCTAAGAAAATAATACAAATTTATCAATCTCTTTTGTTCCGTTCCGTGTTTCAGTTTCATATACAGTGTTTTAAAATTCCTTCAAATTTTAAAAACTGTGCAAACAAATACTTGATAGGCATTTGATAATTACCTAATTAAATTTTAAAGGAGAGATGTCATGATATATGATGATTGGTTGTATTTTTGTAACAAAAATTACCCTCAAGTAAGAAGTTATTATTTGATTGATTAAAATGACACGTGAAAATAGTATCGATGATTTTATGCAAGGTGGAAAGGATTCGTTTCGACATGTGCTCTCGCTATTTTTCTAATGTGAAATCTTTGCTAATGTGTTTGTATTTCTTGGAAAACGTTCTTGAGGCCTTTGATATCAAAATTGGTGAGTTGGAATCTAAATTTCATTTTTTATCATTTAACATAAGGTATGTGTCAATTTAGTTTGCTATAATGTTAATTTGGATAAAGAGAAAATATTACGATCAACAGATATGTTTCCGAAATGTTAAATTGAAACGGGTGAAGAAATCGAAGAAGCTTAAAAAATATTTAGAATTGTTTCAAAAGATAAATATTTGAAAAATAAGTGCTTTCGATTTTGAAATTCTGAAATCTGAAAACCATAAATCAGTCTTTAGTTCAAGACATCTTTTCTTACCAATCCAATGTTCAAATTTTGTTTAAGAACTTTTAATTTTAGAATTTCTTGATTGATGTTGTTCAGTTCAGTCATTTTAAAATAAATTGCGTCAGTAAATTGTGCTTCATTGCATTTGGAATAAAAACCGAAAATTAAAATTTTCAGACGCGTAATTTAAATACAAATACAAAAATCTGAATTTACTCAACTGACTAAAATGTGTCTTCGAATTTATTTTGGATAGACAAAAATAATAATATTGTAATGATCGAAACTAATTTAATTTAAAAGTAGATCATTGTTTTTATTCTGAAACATTCGAAGTTGAAAATTAGAAGGAGAGCTGGCTTTTAAAGCTACAAAATGTAAAATTCTAAAGCAAATATTATAAACGAATACATTTTTTGTCGTAGGCCCCAAATTGTAATAAGGTACCTGTTCTGGGTACGAAAAAAGAAATGCGAGCGATTCTTCGATCTCGGATCATCTCGTGATCCCGTTGAGTAGTAGTCTCGTCGAGATTATACCATCTCTTCGACTCTAGGACGTGTGCCCACCGGTTCTCCAATCGAAGAAGTCGATTTTTACCTTGGGTGGATCTATAGGTGCGTTTAAATCACTTTCAAGCTTCAGGTGAAGGAACGTTAGTAGGAAAACAAAACGGCAGTTTTCCGGACCTCTTACGTTTTATATTCTGTAATACAATAGTTATAAAAATTTGCATTAAATTTCATTTTAATACCTTAGAAAGAGCTGTATACATATACCTACTAAATTTCAATTCAATTTTATCTCCAGAAGTTAAATTATATTACAATTGACAAACTCCACATGACATATTTTTTATCTTACAAGCATGTGGTATGTCACGAATCAGAATTAGGACTTGCAAACAGTTTCGGGGTCATTAAAGTTGATGATTTCAAGTTTTTAAAACTGAATAGTTTTAAATTAGAATATAAATGTTGAAACTTTCCAAATGGGACGATCTGGACATAAGAAATCATCAAAATTGAAACATTTTTAATTGCAAGTCTTCAAAAATAAACAGATTCAGGCTTATTCTCCCGGTTCTCCCGATAAAAATTCGTGATTTCTTCCGGTGTCGAAAAAAATATACTCTCTTTACGAAACCCACAGTTTTTTCACATATATGATCAATTGTATCAATTGTATATATTTAAAATATGAACAATAATTAATCACTAATAATTTCGAATTAAAAGTGTTTTCAATTTTTTTATATATACTGAACGACTTTGAATTAAAATAAAACAATTTCAAAACTTTAAAAATGGAACATTTTTAGATTCTAATTTTAGAAACTAGATCATCTAAAATGCGAAAGAATTGAAATTGTATTATTTCTAATTAATAGCGGTCAAAAATAAATAATTCAAATTTGAAAACTTTTGAATTAGCATAAATTTATATTCAAAGCGATTAAAATTTGACAATTTGAATTGAAAAACTAAATTGAATCTTACAAAGCCGAAGCTTCTGAAATTCTGGAATTTGAAATTGATATTACATAAAAATTATAATTTCACATTAAAACTGATTAGACAAATTTGTCTAAAATCAAAAAATAAATTGAATTATTGGAAAAAATGTTTCAAAATAGTGAATTTAAATGGCGAACATTACAAATAACAAAATTTCTACTAAGGAATGTGGGAATTTACGCGAATCTAAATTTTAAAAACTAAAAACATTTTAGTCACCAAAAATTGTGATATTAAAACTTTTTTATTTCCAAATCTTTAAAAGTTTCAATTATTATTCGAAGTAAATTTAAATCGTTGAAAAATTAATAATTTTTAAATTGTTAATTATACTTTCCAAAATTCAACCAATTTCATTTTAATTGCATAATGGAAACTTCTGAAATGGACAAATTGAAAATTTAGCGTCCAACATGAAAATTCAAAACTCTAAAATTGTAACCATTCAAAATTACAGAAATCATTCAATTACTGAGGTATCAATTTCAGATAGTTTAATTTTTACTTATTTTGGTAACAAACAACACAATATTTAATTTTTAATTTCAAATAGTTTAATTTGCATCACTTCCTTTAGAATTATTATTCATTGTTTAATTTTCTAATCAAATATTTTTCAAGGTTAAATAACTGATTTGTCTAAATCTTCAACTAAAAACGGAAAATTGTAAGATATTAGACTTAAAATTAAAAATTAAATGAATTAATAAAAAACAAGATTGATATAATATGATTCCTATGTTTTAAATTGCACAATTTTAAGCTTTTCAATTCGAAATTGCTTTATATTTACATTTAAAATTAATAAATTTAAAACTGACTATCAAGGCTTTTAATATAAGTATAATATACTAAATAACATTTATTAGCGAAATTGTCCTGACATTTTGAATATTCGCATTCGAAACTACAACATAGTAAAATCTGAAACTCAAAACCTCCAAAATTTAATCTAAAAATTAATTTAAGATAAGACTTTAGTTAGAAGGCCTCAAAGATTAAGCTGTTTTAGAATTCCAAACTATAATTTTAAATTGAAATTCTAGAAATATTCATGATTTAAATAAAGAACTGTAAATTTTGAAAGATTGGATCAAACACTTGAAAATAGAGAGTGTAAAAACGAAAATGTTCAAATTCAATACCTCAAAATTGAAAAATAATTTTTATTTTAAGGCATTAAAAATTAAACAATATTATAATTATTTTTTCAAGCTTAAATTATGTTTGAAAATATTCCTTTTCTAAAACTTCCAACTTGAAGCTTTTAAAATTAAACAATTTAATATTTTAAGACTTCATAAGATTTTTCAAAATGTTTAATTTAGCTTTGAAAGTTGATGAATTTTCAATGCAGTACAATTAAAATTTTAATTTTAAATACTATTGATTTTCAATGTTTTTTATCTATTAAATCTTAACTTGTGAGCTTTGAAGACTTTTTGTTACAAAAATTTTATATTTTAAATTGTATATTTATACAGGATTGATTCTAAAAATTGTTACATTTTTAAGTTTTGAAATCAATCTATCTTGGAGGCTTGAATTTTGGGATTATTCTGTTTTAAGCGCTTATAATTTTTAAATTACCCAATCCTACATGAATGAAATAAGAACTTATTTGAAACTAAATTTTGAAAGTTGGCATGCTTGGAATCACAACATTTTTAATTAAAAACTGTAATTTTCAATTGAAATCAGCAATTTCCAAGAATTTTAAAATTAACTCGATCAAAATTTATATTTAAATTAAAAAAAAAAGAAAACTAAAAAAATGACAGGTTACTTTTTTAAACAGATTATACATTTACATTTTTAAAACTCGAGATCTTTTGAATAAATTAAACTAAAAGAAAATGAAAGAAAACGAAATAGATAAATTTATGAAGAATCAGTAGTAAAAGTAGGAATCGTTTCATCCAGTAGAAAAATCTACGCTTGGCCAGACGTCAGAAATCGAAAATGTTTGTCTTTTTCTCTCAATTATTTTTTCAATACACAGAAATTTTTTGTCTATTTTATGATTATCTGAAATTTAAAAATTAAAGAGAGAACTTTATATTGAAATAATTCAAATTATGTATTTTGAAGTTCAAACGCTTCAAACTGAAATTCTTTCCCTCTATCCAATTTCAAAAACCTTTAAATTTTAAGATTTTGAAAGTTGAAGGCTACAATTAGAAAATATTTAAAATGATTAATTCAATTTTTCCACAAATGGAGTTATTTAATGATTGTCAACTTTGCCAATTCGATTTTTTTTTAAATTCCACAGCTTTCTTTTAGAACTCTATTTGAATTGTAAGGATTTCTCATTTGAACTACTTCAACAAAAAGCTTTCTAAATAAAATTTTATCAAAATTTATACACACATATTTAAAAAATTGTAAATAATTTTTAATTCCTTATAAAATGCAGATGAAATAAAATTCGTGAAATTTCGCTTTCTGAATAAAATTTATACATAATTAATAAATTTCTTATTATTTTTGAATCTGAAAGCAATTTCTTGTGTTCGCTTACTTGATAAAAGATGCAAAAAAAATTACATAAATTTAAATTTAAATAGAAAATACAATTATTGATATATAAGATAACATTAAATATTGTGCAGTTCTTTCATACTGTGGGATTGATGAACTAATAATTCGAAAAATGTCTAATACGCAATTGTGAGTTGCGACTGGTCTTCAAAAAACTGGAATATCTTCAACTTTTTAACATAATTTAAAGTTTAAGTATTTTTTCAATCATATTTTGTATCAACATTTAAAAAATATTACGCTTGGAAATGAAAAAATATGGTAAATAGGTACAAGTTTCTGAAACTTCACAAATTTAATAAAATTTGATTATCTGTGCCCTAGCCCCAATTTTGCTTCTAGAAATTAATTTCTATTAGCAAATCGAATTTATCGACTAGAAAATAAAAAAAAAAATGCAAACAGGACTTAAAATGAAACTAACTGAAATGCAAATAAAACAGAGTGAAATAACGCAAAATAGAATAAGGCCATAACAATAAACATCAAGTTTAAAATGACGTGCACTACATATAAATATATTTTTGGAATTAAGTAGTTATCTTTTGAATACATAACTGGCATAGACGAAAATTTATGAATAAGTGTGAGGGGGTCAATCGTTTTGACCGAAGTATGTCTCGTCTCTTTTTTATTATTTTTTTAAATGTCATGAGCATAAGCACGTCGATCCGGTTTTCTTCTTGAAGTCTGGTCGTTAAATAATTGCTTACTTATAAGGATTGCGCAACGTTATTTCTTTAGCGACCTGAAAAATAGATCAATTTTTATTTTAAAAATAATTTAATAATAAATTAACAGTTAATTTGAAATCCTGCTCTTAAGTTTGGAAGCTTTCAGGAATAAGAGTTTCAAGATATGTATTCAAAAACTAAATTTTATCATATACATTCGAATAAATCCGAATGTCTGCATTTCGGTGTCAAATATGCCAAATAGTTATTTATAATTTTGTATTGACATTTGAATAAAGAAGTTAATTAATAACATAAGTGCGAGATAAAATCTCTTTAATGAGAAACAACTTTAGGTAACGATTTGTAAATAGGGAATATTAATTCAACAAGTTAAGTCGTGTAATTATTGACCCCCATTCGAGAATTCAATAAATTTTGCTAAATATATAACTTCAATTTTAAATAATCTTTTTTCAATATTTCTCACCCACTAAAAACGAGTTTAAAGTAGGTTGTTTATTTGAAAAAAAACAGGATTTAATCAGTTGTTTATTTAGAAAAGTACTAATTTTCAAGTTTAGAATTTTGAAGAGTACAAAGTCAAAGCTATTTGAAGAAATACGAATTTTAAAACATTAAACTTAATTTAAAAGTTCGTAATCGCGTTTAAAATCCTATTAAAAAAAAAAAGATGTAACGAAATTATCGAAAATCTCGGACTTATTCTAAAAATTTATTTCTAAAAGTGAAAATTTAAATTGTTAATGATTCTTCAATAATAAAGACAACAATATTCTGTTTTTTCGTCTCTTGTGTCGTTTTTCCAAAAATTAATGTTTTCTTTTCAATCTTATTTTTACGATTAAAAGAAAATCTACTCGTCCCATAAAAAATGATTGATAACAAATCTGTGGCTCTTTTTGGGATGAACATCTTTTGTCTATCAATTTTTTTTCGTACCTTGCGTCATTTTTCCAAAATTTCAATTTGATTATTTTTAATGTTATTTTTCACGATTAAAGCAAAAACTACGCATCCCATCAAAAATCTATTAATAACAAATTTGTAGACTTTTTTGGGTGCACAATTTTTGTCATTTCATCTTTTTTCATATCTTGGATAGTTTGACCGCAAAATGAAATTTGGGATTTTTAATTATTTTTTGTGTGATAAAAATTTGAATTTTCAATTTTTCAAGAAAATTGAAAAAGTTGTTATGATACTCTTTTAAGGCTTCCAAAAAGCAACGTTTTTCTTCTTTTGGCTTTTATGCATATCGTGCGTTGTTTGGCTTAAAATGTTCATTTTTGTTTGTTGTTTTGAGTTTTGCAAAGGCTAAAACTCTAAAAGTTTTCTTTTTATCGAAAAAAGTAGTAAAACTTGAAAAAAGGGTTTCAAAAATTTTGAAAATGCTCTAACTTTTTGAATTAATTCAAAATAGCTGGCTAACGAGCTTGATCATCAGTTTCCGACACTAAAAGAGTGTACCAAAGGCCAATCTAATAGATTAATTCTTCCAAAAATTACCGAACTCACAGAGAGAGAAACATAGATAGATAGATTATTTATTTTGAAAATTTAATTTGAAGAGAAGATTTAAAAATATTTTAAAACATTGCGAAAGATTTCAAAAATTGTCAAAAACGAATTCGAAAGATTCTAAGGCACTTTAAGAAATAATTCGCGTTAGTTTAAGAGATATTTTGGAATTTCCGAAATTTTGAAGAGATTACAAATATTTTAAAAGTTTGAAAGATTTCCGAAAATTTATGAAATATTTTTTAATGTTTTCCAAGCGTCAAATAATCCTAAATACTCGTATCTTTTAAACTTAATCAAATTTTTCCTTATATTTTGTTAAATCCTGTAAAATAACAAAAAAATTTTGAGAAATTTTCTAGATACTTTTTCGACATATACAAAAATCTTCAAAAATCATTTTGAATTTTCTCAACAAACCTACAAAAAACTTATTTACATAACCTTAAAGCAAATAAAGAAAGAAAATTAAAAAATAATCAAAAAATTTTTATTCTGTACTAAAGATTATTTTCCTTCCAAATTATTTTTTGCCTACAATTTTCGTTCTTTCGTGCCTGCAAATTTGTGTTTAGTTGGAAATTCGTCTTTTTGGTTGAAAATTCCTCTTTTTGATTTGAAAATTTATCTCTTTTCGTAGAACATTCATATTTTTAAATTAAAATTTCAAGTGTTTGGTTTAAAAATAAAATATTTTTTAGTTTTAATATCAACTAACTACTATATTTTTCGTTGAGAATTCATTTTTTTTTTAATTCTACTACTTGGTTGAAAAATAAAATTTTTGTTAAAAATTCACTTGTTTGGTTGAAGATTCATAATTTTAATTGAAATTAATGGAAATTTTGTTGAAAATTTGTCTTTTTTCAATGAATGTAACTTTTTTTTATTTAAAAAAGAATATATTTTTGGATTGAAATGTCAACTATTATATTTTTTGTTGAGAATTAATCTTTTTTTGTTTGAAAATTCAACTATTTGGTTGAAGATTAACATTTTTAATTAAACTTCGATTTAACACCTCTGAAAATTTTAAAAATCTTTTTGAATTTTCTCAAGATTTTCAGGAATATAATATTTATATAACCTTTAAAACAAATAAACAATATAAAAAATAGTTATTCGAAGATTTTATTTTATATTCAAAATTATTTTGCCCCTCAAATCGAGAAAATATACGCGAGCGATTGATGATGCTAGTTAACATTTAAAATGAAAGAGTTTTAAGACTGAAACTGCTTAAACTGTTTTATAAACTCAAAATTGCAGTCTTACACAATTTAAATTCAAATCTGAAGACCTTAAAATGTGAAATTTTGAAAATGTTACTTTCTTACGTTTAAAAGGAAAGACTGCTTATGTAATTAATGTCTTTAACATGCTCTGTTATTTAAATAGTGAGATAGACGTCAATTAGAAGCAATAAGGAATGCATAAATGTTCTTTAAGACATAAATTAGCAACGATATGTCTATCGTAATAATGCAATTGGAGGACAAGTTATTCCGCAGTTTCCCGTCGGATTATTTCCTCCAATTACGTTTTAACACTCATACAAATCGTAGCCGTTCTTTCATCTCTATGTTGGGTGTTCGATACTTACAATTAGAATTACAAAAGCAGAAGTATGTAATTCGATGTGTCTAATTATGTGAAATTACGATTACGTATGTCCGTATTTATCTTTAATTACAGGGTGTCTAATCTAATCCGAGAAAAAAATCTCTGACAATTTCGGGTTTTTTCCAGGTATAATTTTTCGAATTACAGAGCCATTCGAATATTTCCCATTTTTTAGTTTATTATAAATAATGTTTCTTTTCTGTTTCTAGAAATTCAATTAATATGTTTAATTCAGAAAGCTTTGAAAAAATTATATCACAAGATATTTTTAAATATATTAGTAAGATCGATTATTTAAATAATTATTCGAACAAAATTTTATTTTATCTTCTTATATTAAAATTTTTATTACAAAAATGAATTCTGAACAAAAAATGTGGTAGTTGATATTTCAAATAAAATTTATTTTAAATTTTTCATCAAAAGCAGTTGAATTAAAGCAAAAATCAACACGAGTTGAATTTTCAAATAAAAAAAATTGTTCAGTCAAGAGAGAGAAAAAATTGCAAACAAACTGTTGAATTTTCAACACAATATATGTATTTTCAAACAGACATTTGAATTTCCAACTAACAACGATTAATTTGTTAGCAAAAATAGAATTGTTAAATTTTCAGTTAAAACAATTAATTTGAAACGAAAAAAAAAAAAAACGAATATTCAAAAAATAGTTAAATACAGTAATATAAAGCTACTTTTATAGAAATGAAGATTCATTCTTATTTAATTTTATAATGCAATAAAAAAAACACGCTCTCGAAAAAATTCCCATACTTAAAAAAAAATTCTCTGATATTTCCACCTTTTTCCAGGTATATAAAAATTCCCTGACAATTTCAAGACAATTTTTTTTTAATTTGCAGAAAAATTGGGGACTTTTAGAGGAAGAAAAAGCTAATTTTTATTTTGAAATATTTTCAAAGATATAGAAATAATCTTTGAAAATCTAAGATTTTTGAGTTGAAGTTTATTTCCAGCCAACATTATTATACGCGCGCTAAAGCACGCAGGAAACATTGTATTGTCAATTAATAATATATAAATATAAAACAAGATTGCTAGGTATTCATGTCCTTCCAGTACCTTAACTGATATTATGCATCTAATTAATATTCAAATTGATTAAAATATATGATAATTGTCCAAAAAGGATTTTAGGAATTTTTAAAATGTTCGCCAGTACCAGAGGTTAAAATCGAATTTTTGCTGAAATCTTTGTAAATCGACCCAAAATACAAAAATAAATTCAACCAAATTGATGGAAACTCATTTTATATTACTAAGAATAGAAAATTGCTGAGACATTACAATAATATTCAGGAATAAGAATGATCAGAAAACTGTATTTACTTTCCTGAAAAAGAAAGCAGAATATACATCATATGGAAAAGGACTCTTATTGTTAGCAGAAAAATTAGTTCGATCGCTTTCCCTCCGCATGAAATGTTTTTTGTCAATTTTAAGTGCAAGTCAACCGGAAAATTCCGCAAACACAAGTAAAAGTAATAAAAAAGTAAAACAAAAAAAAAGTAATATAGATTAACTTGAACATATTTATATGATTAATAATTAAAATTGATGTGCATTTACGTTTTTGTTCCTTCCTATAGGAATCAAATTGTGGTAGTTAGGCCCCTCAGGGTGTTTACTCAAATTCTGAAAAAAATTCCTGACAATTCCAGGGTTTTTTCAGGTATTTCTAGATCTTTCCAGGTATACTTTTTTCGTGAAAAATTCGTATTTTTGGCTTGAAATTTCAACAGTTTGGTAGAAAACTGAACTATTCGTTTGAAAATTAAGTTTTTTCTTAATTCATATTTCCGGGTTGAAACTTCAATTAATGTAGAACATGCGTCTTTTTAGTTTTCAAATTGTACCATTTGGTAGAAAATTCAACTATTTTGTTGAAAATTAACTTTTTTGTTGAAATTCATCATTTCCTGTTTAAATTCAACTGTTTTATAAAAAATCCCTTCTTTTTAGCTTAACGAAGTGCTTTATAGAAAATTCGTCTTTTTTACTTGAAAATTCATCAATTTAGTTGAACTTTTTTTCAGGATTGAAAAATCTGTCCTTGTTTGAAATTCAAGTCTTTTGTTGAAAATTAATCTATTTTGGTTCAAAATTCAATTATTTTGTTGAAAATGGACTTTTGATTAAAAAATTATATTTTCGGGTTAAAAATTAATTTGTTTTGTATAAATATATCTTAAATATTTTGTTAGAAAATTAATCTTCTTTGTTGAAAATTCAACTAATTGTTTGAAAATTCATGTATTTTGTTGGCATTTTCTCCGTTTTGGTAGAAATGTAATCTTTTTTGGTTAAAACTGCAAAATTTTGGAAAAAAAATCAATCTCTTTTGGTCAAAGATTTAATTAATTTTTGTTACTTCGTCTTTTTTGGTTAAAATAGCAACTATTACGTTTTTCATTGGGAATTCATATTTATTGGTTAAATGTTAAATTACTTGGTTGAAAGAGAACTACTGTGTTAAACCAAATTTTTAGTTTGAAAATTTAACTATTTTGTGAAAATTGACTTTTTTTTGTAGAAAATGCTTTTTTTCAACTAAAGATTTAACAATTCCATTTTCGGTTACAAATTTGACTTTTTTAGTTAAAAATTGTACTATTTGTTTTAAAATGTACGTATTTTGTGGAAAATTTGGCTTTCTGGAAAGTCAGAGAATGTCCGGAAAAACCTGAAAGAGTCAAGGAATTTTCGATAAACTGAAGTTGAAGTTTAGGGATTATCCATAAATTACGTAAGGCCTTTTTCTGAAATTGACCCCCCCCCCCCACACACACTTTACTAGGATTTAATAAACTTAGGTGATGAACGTACATATAAATACTGTTAATTATATATTAAATATTTTTTATCTAAAATTCATGTATTTTCTTGAAAATTCAACTTTTTGATGGAAAATTAATCTTCTTGGTTGAACATTCATTATTTTCGTTTAACATGTATTAATGTGGTTGAAATTTAACTATTTTATTTAACATTCTTTTTCTCTGGTTGAATGTTAACTTTTATAACTGAAAATATAACTATTCCATGTTTGGTTGAAAATGTAGGTATTTTGTTGAAAAGTCGTCTTTTTGATAGAAAAGTAATCTTCTTGGTTCAAAATTCATCTTTTTAGTTGATAATTAATTTATGTGGTTGCAATTGGAACTATGTATTTTATTGAAAATTATTTTTCTTTGGTTGAAAATTAATTAAAAAAAAATGAAAATTCAACTATTTGGTTGAAAAGTTCATCTTTTTAGTTGGGAATTCATTTCTTTGGTTGAAAATTTAACTATTTTGTTGAAAATTAATTTTTTATGGGTAAATATTAATTTTAGAACTGAAAATATTCTTGGTTGAACATTCATCTTTTTGGTTGAAAATTCATTTATGTTGTTGAAAATTGAAATATTTTATTGAAAAATCTTTTTCTTTGGTTGACAATTGATCTTCTTTAGTTGAAAATTATACTATATTGTTAAAAATGCATGTAAATTGTTGAAAATTCGTCTATTGTGGTAAAATATTAATCTTCTTGGTGAAAAGTTCACCGTTTTTGTTGAAACTTCATTTTTATGGGTGAAATTTGTTTTTTTTTTGGGTTGAAAATGCAACTATTTAGTCAAAAATTCATTTTTTTTAATGTTCTTTTTTGATACAAAGTTAATCTTGCTTGAAAATTCATCTTTTTGGACAAATAATCAACTTTTTGGTTTAAAATTTAACTTTTTGGTTTGAGGATTCAACTATTTAGTTGAAAATTCATTTTTTTGTAAAATATTCATCATTTTAAATAAACGTTCATTTCTTTTGTTAAAAATTTGACTATTTTGTTGAAAATTAATGTTTTGAACTGAAAATATAACTCTTGAATTTTTTATCGACATGATTGGGATGAAAATTCAATTATTTTGATATGAAATTCATATTTTTGGGTAGTAAATTCATATTTTTGGTTTGAAAAATCAACTATTTGGTTAAAAATGCATCTATTTTGTTAAAAATCCAATACCTCTAATTTTTAATATATGAGGATTCACTATTTTTTGAAGAAAAAATGGCTCTTACATGAATTATTTCAATACCCCCCCCCCCCAGCTTCATAAGAACCAGTAAGATCTTACAACCCCTAAACCCATTAAATCGCCTTACTAGATAATTATTGGATCTATAAAATTGTGATATACTTATGAGAGCGAAATTCGAGATCTTTAAAACCGTAACTTTTTCAAAACTGCATTCCTTCAAGCTAGTCTTTTCTATAAAAATGTGAATCAGCAAGTTATGCAAATAAGAATGAAGGCGAAAAAAACATGGCAAAGGAAGCATGCACAATAATTAAAAAAAGTTCATCTCTCGAGAACAATAAATTAAAAAAAGTAGTTGAAGAACAAACACATCACAGCTTTTTCTCACGTATATTAAACGACTCTGTTTCGTTCGAAAAAAGACGGGTCGCGAATATTCATGGTGTTTGAAACGTGCTCTGGAAACAGAGCATCGCTACTTGGCGATTCGCGCAAAATTGGCGAGAACCGCTCGTTTTGTGGATCTCGTTACGGGACGCGCTTTGGTTGGTGGGATTTTATAACTACTAAAACTAACTATATGACAATATAACAATATAACTGAGTATGCACCACGTGCTTTGAAATAAGGTCATGAGACTGGCGACTGACGATATTCTGAATTCTCTCCGATCGCGTGCTTGACTCGATGGAAAAAAATCGGTTGCTTGCTACACCTACCTATCGAAGACAACGACATCCGGAGTTCGTCGCACGTAGATATTATGCGTGCTGCTATTCGCGTCGATACTACATATACAACCCAAACGTTCTAAGAATGTCAATTTATAAGGATATGTCCCAAAATTCAAATGCTCTTCTATCTTTTATCGAAAAACTTCATTTTCAACATTCCCCGATTTAGAGCTGACCAATTTTTCATTTTCCCTGACCATTAATATTCAAAGACTAGCATTTTAATATTGTAACATTTTTAACATGAAATATTTTATAAATGGAATACAACAATAAATATTTAGATTATAATTTAAATATTTCAAATTCACTTATTTCAAGCAAAAATTATGACTTTTCTAACATAAAAGATGAGTTTTTTTATCCAAAAGGAGAAATTTTCAACAAATCAGTTAAATTTTTAACCAAAAATATGACCACTCAACAAAATAGTTTAATCTTCAACAAAATAATTAAATTTTCCACAAAATAGTTGAATTTTTAACCAAATTGTTGAATATTCAACCTACAAAGATAAATTTTCAACCAAATGTTCCAATTACAAACAAAAAAGATTAAAATTCAACTAGAAGCAGTTGCTTTTTCAACCAAATAATTGCGTTTTTTAGAAGACAGTTGAAAATCCAGCAAAAAAGGATGAACTTTGTATCCAAATAGATAAATGTTCCAAAAAAGTTGAACTTTCGATAAAAAAGATGATTTTTTCAACAAAATACTTCAATTTTCAACAAAGTAATTAAATTTTCAACCAAATGTTTGCTTTTTTAACCAAAGACTTGAATTTTCTACGTGCCAAGATATACTTTTAACGAAATTTCCGAAAGTTGAATTTTCAACAAAAACATGAATTCGCAACAAAAATGGTAATAGTTGATATTTCAACAAAAAATTTGAATTTTTAACCAAATAGATTAATTTTCGAACTACAAAGATAAACTCTGAATAAAAAATATAACTGTCGATATTTCAAAGAAAAAGATGAAATTTCTACAAAAATAAATTAATTTTAAAACCAGAAATACGAATATTCAACTAAGATGATTAATTTTCTACCATAAAAGACCATTTTTCAACAAAATACATACATTTTCAAACATATAGTTGAATTATAATTAAAAAGGATACATTTTCGACCATAAATGGAAAATGTTAATTTTCAGTAAAAGAAAATAATTTGTAACAAAAAAAAAAAAAAAGAATTTCCAACAAAAATGATGAATTTTCCAACCAAAAAGACACATTTTTGGCAAATAAAGATTTTTTAGTCAAGAAAGAACAAAAATTTAATCATCCAAATTACTAAACTTTCAAGCCAAAAGACGATTTTTCTGCGAAACAATTGAATTTTCAACCAAGAAGATTAGTTTTCGTAAAAAAAAAACGAGTTTTCAACAAAACAGTTATAACGAAGAGATGAACATTTTAACTAAGAGATCCATTTTCAAGAAATTAGTATAACTATCAACCAACGATATAATTTTTCAACCAAGATTATGAATCTTCAACTGGAATAGTTAAATTTTCTGTTAAAAAAATAATTTTCAACAAAAAAAAAAAAAAGAATTTTCAATCAAAGGGATGAATTTTCTCTAAAAAAAAAAAATATTTTATAACAACAGTTCGATTTTTAGCAAAAAAAGATGAATTTACAACGAATAATTTAATAGTAAATATTTCAAACAAAAAAGATTTTAATATTAAATAAAAAAACTTTTGAATTCAGCCAGAGATAGGAACTTTCAACAAAATAGTTGAATCCTCAACCAAAGACGATTAATTTTCCACCAAACAGTTGGATTTCAATCAAAAGAAGATTGAATGTCTAATAAAAAAGAAGAATTTTTAAACCAAAAAGACAAATTAAAAAAAATAGTTGAAGTTTCAACCAAGAAAGATTTCAGTTAGATTTTCAACACCAAAATATGAATTTTCAACAAGACAGTTGAATTTTCAATCAAAAAGGATGACTTTTTAACAAAACTCTTGCATTTTCACCCAAATAATAAAATTTTTAACTAAAAATATAACCAACAGGAGAAAGAAACTAAAAATAAATGTCAAAAATAAAACATGTCCCTTTTCTAATTCAATACAAAATTCAAATAAAAAACTTCCCCCCTTTCATCTGAATGTTAAAACTACAACATTTGCCACCGGCCACTCAATGAAAATATCAAAAAGAACAAAATAGCCTCTTCCGATTCATAGAAACAAAACTAAAATTTCATTCCTTTCAACTCAATAAAAACGATAAAAAGAAAAAAGGGCCTCAACAATTCAAGAAATAATGATAATCAAAATTTCCTGCCTTCCAACTTAATAAAAAGGTTAAAAATCAAAATTTTCTCTTTTGCAACTGAGAAAATCTTAAAAATATGAAATATCCCTCTACCAATTTAACAAAAATTAAAAAATTAAATTTTCTCCTTTGAAACTCAATAATAATGTTAAAAATATCAAACAGCTCCACTCCCTTCAGCTCAATAAAAATGTAAAAAACAAAAAAGCTCCTCTTCCAATTCGGAACAAAATTAAATACAAAAATTTCTTGCCTTTCCTTTCAAAATAGAATTATTCACCTGTTATTTATCAATTGAAATTTAACACTTTCACTTACAAATTACAATTTTTTAAATCGAACAATTGCAAGTGTGACGTTCAAAGTTTAAATTTACCAATCTGAAATGTTAACGATTCACGGCTTTCTGTATTTCAAACAATTCAGTTTCGAATTGTTTAGTTTTAAATGTTTTATTTATAATTTTTCATTTGAAATGAACAGTCAAATATTGCTAACTATTTTGAAATTGTTCTTTTTTTAATTAAAAAATCTCAAATGGAGTGGGTGAAAAATGGAATATTTTAGACTGAAACAGTATTTGAATAGAATTTAAAATTGAATAAAAGCGTTTAATTATAAATCTATTAATTTTAAATTATTGTAAAATTGAAAATAGTATATAAAGTTTCAATCAGACTTAACACTCGAATTAAAATCTAGTTTTAGAAATCATTAATTAATTTATAATTACAACTGATCAACTTACAACGTTTTTTATCGAAAATTTTCAAATTTAAACGTTTTAAATTTTCAACTGTTTAAATCTTCAAAACTGCATTCTAAAATGCATACCTGAAAAGGAACATCTTTAAAGTAAAAGGCTTTAGAATTACGAATTGTAAACTGAATTATTTCATAATTGACAAAGTTAACAATAGAACTCAACATTTAAAAAATGTTGATATCAAACTTATTTTAAATAAAATTGGATTATCATGTGATATAAAATGTGTGATATTTTAAGTGATTGGATAGATATTTCTCCTAAAATTGGTAAAATTCCCAGTTTAAAAATAAATTTACTGTCGTTTCCCAGTTTCAAAAATTCCTGATCATTTCCCGGTACAGTAACCACCCTGAAATTCTATATTTTTGTTCCTTTTTATGTAAAAGTACTAAATAGCAAAAAGAAAGTTCACCAATGTCTTCCAGATTTAGTGTATTTTTAATGATTTCAAGGGACTTCAGAGAGTATTAAACATTTCAAAGGATATTTATGGGATGGCTTTAGGTGACTTTTGAAGAATTTCAATATATAAAAAAATATAAACATTTTATAATATTTCTATAAATTTCAAAGAATTAAGGGATCTTGTAGGATTTCAAAGATTTGAAGATTATTTCAAGTATTTCGGTTAATATGCAGTTTTAAAGAATGGCCTTGAATTTTGAAATATTAGGATGGATTTCATAGGATTTATAATACTTTTGGATTTTGAAAAAGATTCCAAGGGATTTAAGAGAATTTCCAAGACTTATAAATATTTCAAAGGATTTTTAAGGGTTTTTATAAGATGCTCAAGGATTCCAGTAATTCTCAGGGACTTTAAAGACTTCCAGTAAGGTATTTTAATCTATTTCCCAAGATCTCAAAGGATTTCATAGGACGTCACGTATAAAAATAATAATAAAATATAATCTCAAGTATACAAAATAAAGCGATTTCCAAAAATAAGTTTCCAAAATTTTAAGCTTTCAAGTTGCAAGTACTGACATTTCATAGATTCCATTATTTCCAAATAGTAATTCCAGAAAAGATAGTGTGGACCTGATTGCAACGTAATTAAACAAAAATTTGATAGTTAATTTTTAATCAAAAAAGATCCATTTCCAACATAATAGTTGAATTTTCTAAAAAAAATAATTTGATTTTCAACCAAACAGTTGAATTTAGAACCGAATAGTTGAACTTTCAAGCAAAAGAGATGAGTTTTGAAAAAAATAGTTGAGTATTTAACCAAATAGTTGAGTTTTCAACCAAAAGGTAGAATTTTCAACAACAAAAAAATCAAACTTCAACCAAAAACAAAGATGAATTTTCACAATACATGAGTTTTCAACCAAATTGTTGAATTTTTAACTGAAAAACATAAATTTTCAACCACAAAGATTAATTTTCTACAAAAAGACGAATTTTCAACCACAAAGATGATTTTTTAACAAAATACTTAAATTTTCAACCAGGGAAATTAATTTTCAACTAAAATGGTAAATCTTGAACCAAAATAGTTGAATTTACGGTTTAAAAAAATTAATTCGCAACAAAGAAGATTTTTGTTTCAAATAAAAAAACGTTGAATTCAATCAAAACAACGATTATCAACCAAATAGTTATATCGCCAACCAAACAGGTTAATCTTCAAGCAAGTGTTGAATGTTCAACACTAAAATATGAACTTGTAACAAAAAAGTTCATTTTCTACCAGAATAGTTGAATTTTTCGACTAAAAAAGGCGAATTGTCAACAAAATAGTTAAATTTTCCACCAAATAAAGTTAACTCTTGCCTATTTTAAGGCCGCGAAACGTAAACATATGGGTATTTCAAGGCTGGGGGAGGGGGGGGGGCACCTGTACCGCGAGCCATAGCGTGATTTTGTCAAGCGACGTTCATTGGCTGCCCCGGACTTGTAACGATGCGCGCGCTGTACGCATTTGTACGCATTTGCATATCATGTATGCCAGTGTTTTCAAGTGCTTTTGTTGACGTACGAAGTGAAAAACAAAGTTTCCTTGAAATAGTACAATTTGCCAACTAAAAATCAATATAATAGATTTAAAAAACGACTCAAATATTTCGCGGAATATTGAGTTTTGTAGCATGACGTCACGGTCATGCTAGGATAGGTGGAAATGTCAGGAAGGTTAGCATAGTTGGTACATCTTAACATGGGACTGCATACACCTTTTTGGCGAAAATATTCTAAACGTGAAAGTTATAAAGGTCTGAATAGTAATATTTTTCAAGTGTAGAATGCATTTGCGCAATTCTGTTTCATCCTTTTATCGGCATCACTACTTTCCAATCGAGCAATTCACGCCTACCCCGAAAGGGAAACGGCTTAATGATATAATAATAATAATAATTTATGGATTACGTAAGTAAGGGATAAAGTTAATTTCGATTAACAAAATATTGTAGGTTATTGTGTGCAACATTTTTATATTTCATGAGTTCAAAACACAAGTTCGAAACTTCCAACGCGTGTTGACATTGTTGAATTGGCAACCGCCAGTGCGCATGTGCACGATCCTGGTACCAAGTTTTCAGTCGTGGCAAGCAAAGGAATTCCTGGACGTTGTTTGTCCCACTCCCCGCTTACAGGGATAGCACTCCTTACTATTCCTTCGTGGCTCCAATCAATCATAAATACAAGTTTCCGTACAACAATAGTTACAAATTGTTTCGAGTAATTTCAAGATGGTTCGAGAAATAATCGAAAATGGCGCCATGCGCTTTTTAATATGAGAACAAGTAGCAATAGCGCGCTACGCGCGCACATGCTTGTTTTTAGGTATTTCGAAAGAGGTATTTAATTTTGTGGATCAAGAATAACAATTTTTGGAAATAGAAAATGTCTTTAGACTAAAACATTTCATTTTTGAGCCTTTATAACAGGGTACCTACCTGGTAACCCTACCTGGAAAACCTAGAACACCCTGGTAATTTCAGGAATTTTTTTTTAATCAGAGAATTTTTTTGAGAGCGTGCTCAATTTTTGTTTAAATTGCATATATAATTGAAAAGAAATGATTCTCTATTTGTGAAAGTAGCTTTATGTTACTGTAATTTTCGTTTATTTGTTTTATTTATTTTTATTTTATTTTATTTTTATTTAATTTTTTTTTTAATCAGAGAATTTTTTTGAGAGCGTGCTCAATTTTTGTTTAAATTGCATATATAATTGAAAAAAAATGATTCTCTATTTGTGAAAGTAGCTTTATGTTACTGTAATTTTCGTTTATTATTATTTGAAATTAATTTTCATGACTGCAAATTGAACTATTATATTTTTGGTGCAAAATTGATGTGTTTTGTTGAAAATTCGTTCTTTGTCATAGAAAATTAATCTTTTTGCTTCAAAATTCAACAGCTTTCTTACAAGTTTTTCTCTTTCTTGACTGAACAATCTTTTTTTTTGAAAATTCAACTCATGTTGAAAAGTCGCCTTTTTTGGTTGTATTCTACTGATTTTAAATATAAATTTATATCGTTTTTGGTTAACCTATCAAATACTAAATTTTTTGTTGAAAATTCGTTTTTTTTTGGCTGAAAATTAATTTCTTTACTGATTTTCTTATTTGATTATTTTTGTCTCTAATGAGCCAAAAAGTGAGATAGTTTGGAATTCTATTTTTTTAATTGTGAATATTTTTCATGCTCATTTTGCATGAAATTATTCAGGATAAAATAGATTTCTTTCGGATCTTAATTTAAAAAAATTTTAAATAGAGACACTAAGCTCATGATTTGTTCCAATCTGCAGGGTTTGCTTATGAATATTTTCAGAATTCTTTTAACTGAGTCTTAATATTTTTACCTCAGTTTGTTGAAAGAAATCTATTTTTTATTAAAAAATTTGTTTGAAAGAAGAATGCATTAAATATTAGCAATGTTAGAAATACATAAAAATTTTGATTGTTTCTTTTCCTAATTGGAAAATGTAATAATCTAAACAGATTGGTTCATAATCAACCATAAACTAATTTTTTATTTTATCTGGGAGTTAGGTTTCAGGATTTTTATGTTGAATCTAGTGAATTAAAACTTACCTTCATCTTCATTGCGGATATAGGAAATCTCACGAACAATTCTGTGCTTCCGAAATCGCAATGTACTTTTTGCTTTCGGTATTTTAAGTTCGATAGAAACAAAACAATATCACGAGGACAATACAAAACTTTACATAATTTTGTCTAACCTAAGCCGATGCGACGTGGTTCCGACGCAAGCCACACCATCTACCCCCTTGCGGCCACATGTGGAAAATCCGATCGGGCCCAGATTGGAACTGGGGAACAAGTTGGGCAATTTCTGCACGGGTGTACTTGTCAAATGTGTTATTTATGCTGTCAGAGTGAATGTCATTTCTTGATCTTACAATTTCCAATATTATATAATACAGTCTACCATAATAAAAAGAACTTGACATAAAGTGAGTTACGCATTTGTGATGTTGCAAAGCACAAATGCATTAGCGATTTTTCTTCCATTGTATAAGAAAATAAAACATTGATCCTTACAAAAAAATGTTTACATTGTTTAACTATATATTTATTGCGAATATAATAAAATATAGATAAATGATCTGTGTATTTGTTGTGAATATAAGAATATATTGACAATATGATTTCATATAAAATGAGTGATCTGTTAGTCTCTCTTCCTCCTATTGATGTATTTTATTATTTTATAAAATTTCATTGATGAAAACTCCATTAAAAGCCTTGTTAAATAATTTTTATTTTATTTTTTATTTTTCTGGTGCCCGGGTTTTTAATCTTGCGTCTCATATATATTATATATTTTTCCCCTATTGTGTGGGGAAGATCTCAGAATTATGGCAATCCTTACAAAAAATATTTAGGGGTACAATTATGCCCTTATATTCATCTCTTTCTAAGAAATCCTACATTTTATGCCCTGTTCCAGCACCAAGTAATTTTTTTTTTCAATCGGACACAAAATGAAAGTTTTGTCCTTTCTATTATCTATGATTTTCATTCATAAGATATTTCTTTAAAACAAATATGTATATTTTAAAAAAAAATCGAAAACTACGAAAATATCAATTTTTACGTAAATGTGATGCTCGCAACCTCTAAAAATTTGTTTAAAAATTTGAAAAAAATTAGAAGTGTATTATCTCACCCAGAAAAAGAAACTGTCGCGATACGGCTGCCTAAAAATAAAAACAAGTTTTTTGTGAACCACCCTAGTGTATACTGCTAAAATTACGCTTGCACTGCATTCAAAAATGTTTTTACACACTTTAGGAGAGTATGCAAAATAAATAAAGCAAACAAAATTATTATAGTATCGTTCAGAGAATTAAACTTTAATTTGGTAACGGTATATTTGAATTTAAATAGGATTAATTTCAGTACTAAACGTATCAGGCGAAATTCTGCTTCGAAATGTCGAATTTTTATCTTTTTCACTTAATGTTTCTCCATCATTATTTTGTGCAAATAATGAATTTGAACTTTATTTGAAAGATGTCTGTAATTTTAATAATTATAATCAAAATTTAAGAGAACTACATATATTTATGTTTCAAACAGGCTGATGAAAACTGTGAGTTTTGTTAAATTCTTTGTTTTCCCTGCCGAATACTTCCAAAGATGTAAGACAGGATATACTCTGATGATCCAATTCCACACATCCCATAACATTTTTCCATGGGACCTTGTACGATTTCTATTATAAACTACTTCTAAAATTACGTAAGGTTAACTTTACATTTCATATCATATAGGCAATAACTATAGTACTACGGAAGTTTTAGTAAGAGGAACCGATCAAGTATAGCGCTAGATTTAGTATTACGGAAATTTCCGTGATAGTAGACAGTACGAATTTGATAATTTTATAAAGTTGGACAGTTTTGTCTACAAATTAAGTCATAATTTTTAAGTAATAATTTAATTTGAAATGTAAAGCATGTGCAATCGAGTTTAAAGAATATAACGAGGAATATAACTTCAGTCGTGTTGTCTTATTGTTTAGTACCGTGTTAACTTCAGTTGATTTTAAAAGAATTTACATCTTTGAAAATATTCGTAAGAGAAAAAAAGGGATTTAACCAAACTCACGGTATTCATCAGCCTGTTTCATACAAAAAATATATAATTCTCTCAAATTTTGTTTATAATTCATAATATTATGAACATATCTTTCAAATAAAGTTGAATTTCATTATTTTCACCCGATAATTCTGGAGAAATCTGAAGTTGAAAACATTGAAATGCGACATTTTGAAGCAAGACTTTGTATTCTACTCTTAGTATTGAAATTAATAGTTAAATTAAGATATATCATTACCAAATGAAAGTTTAATAATCATGGCGAAGTATGGGAGCTTGAAAACCCCATATAAATAGTATTGGGAACACGAACGCCCTATGAAGTAGAGAATCTTTCTTTTTGGTTCTGCCGAGATAGCACTTTTCCATTTGGACACGTCGATATGAAAATCAGAAATTTTCTAATTACATCGCAATGACGTCCAGACGATCTAGTCTGGAATGATTATGCTACATTATTTTCAGCACAAATTAAGCCATATTTCAGCATTGTTTATAATTTACAAAGTAATTTTAAAAAAAACGTTCTTTTGATCGTTGAAGACTTAAAATACATCAATTTGAAGGAAAAATGGAAACTTGAAGAATAAAACGGTTGAAATTGTAGCGTTCAAAATTAAAAATTCAGCATTCTGACTTTTTTCACATTTAAAAAAATTGCTTGACTCATGAGCTTTACAATTTGAGATAGTTCTATTTTTATGTATTTGAATTTTGAACTATACGATTGTATAGAATTTAATTTGAAGTCGTTTAATATTGAGCGAATTAAGCTCATGCTATTTTAATTATAGACTATAATATTTGAATTTTTTGAGTTATATAATTTATTTATGCAGGCAGCGCACAAGAACTGCAGAAAGTTGTCGATGGAAACAGAACAGATTCTGATCTGGCTCCAGATATCTTAAGAGATGATGCAAAGAAGAAAAAAAATTCGAAGGAGAATAGGAAGCAGATTTAGGAAGGAGATTAAAAAAGAAGTCACGTAGCACTTATTCGTAATTTTTAGTTAATAAAATTAATTAGTCTTTTTTTCAAAAAATATCATTAAGATGAAAAAACAGATCATCCCGACCATGTGATTCTCCAAAATTCACTTTTGACACACTTTTAGTTATCACTTTAATTGCTAATATTAAGTTTTATTTGTCTAATAAAAACAACGCTTAGACGCTTAGTTTTAATGTTTCTCCAGAGAAAAGATGGTAATAATTAAGATGAAGAAAATAGAGACAGTAACGACGAGGTCGAGACATCAGACAGTGTAGAGAATGTTGACACCACAGAATCGATTGTCGATGACGACGAAGCCGAACATTTCGATCGTGTCCTTGCAAATTCAATAATTTTAAATTGAATTATTAAACTAGATAAAATAGATCTTTCTTGTTAAGTAATTTCAATTTTGAAGCATGTAAAGTAAAAAAAATGGAATATTCTAGAATTTGAAGAAAAAACCCGTTGAAGGTTTCGAAAAATTACAAAACATAAATTTAAGAACTAAAAATGTCGACAAAATTTGTGGGTGTTGTGGGGTCATGTAGCCGGATTAATTCTCGGTATTTTAAGCCAAGAACAACAACGTATGGGTGGAACCTCACCCAAGCTCTGATCACTTGAAGCTGCGCATGCGCGAATATTTCTTATAACCTTCTCCTTCCCAGTACCCTCAAATCCACCCTTCACGAAAGTCCTTATTGAACCTGATAGAAAAAAAATCTATGAGAAATAATGCGGTCTTTGTCACGTAAATTCCAAAGTAAAGCTCATTGACTTGTCTAATTTTGGCAGGTTCAGTAAGGAATTCCTAATAGGCCTCATAGAAAACTCATAGAAACCAATAGACTTTGAGATCTGCAAAATTAATTTTAGAATTCCAGACAGGAATCAGCACTTTTTCAGTTTGGAAATCACAATTGGTTACACAGTTATGTAAAATCCCAACAGAAACCACTTCATTTTGCAATGGGAAATCCAGATTGGTTACAGATATGTAAATTTCTCTTAGAAACCAGCAGATATTCTATCTGGCAAATTTTTTCCTAACAGGCAGCCAGATTGATACTCTTTGAACCTTGTATATCCTCATACAAACTCTATCAGGTTCAATGAGGTCTTTCGTCGAGGGCAGTCTTGTTTTAGCCTTTGCAGGTCAGGAAGGACAGGAAAGGCTATTCATTTTGCGAAAAATGTGGTAAATGTACATGTGGTCAGCATAAAAAAGTGATTTCCTATGGCTGCCTGAACGCTGATGATCTTTCAGAATAATTCGATTGAGAAACATGATACCTACTTTGTTCACAAAAATTTTTTCCCCACAAAAGGAAAGTTTTTTATATCTATTTGATTTTGACTTTGAAGAGTTTTTTCCTAGAAAAATTTTGTATTTGATTTTGTTCGTTCATGAAGAGATTTGTTTCTAGTATTATTTGTTACCAAGCATTATTTGTAATAAAAATTTTCATTGAAAAGCAATATTTTATTACTCTGAAATGGATTACCAGCCATCATTCCCCTTCATGATTTCAAATGCATCACAAATAACAGGAAATATTGAGTTGGGTTGGATCCCACCCCACGTTGTTAGTTCTGAACGTTCACGTTGTTATTCTTGGGTTATTAAAAACATCGGATCACAAATTTTCATCATTATATATCACTGACAACATAATTTGAACAAAATCAAAAGAGAAGACTGTTTCTCTCTACTTTGAAATGTTCACACTGGGCATTTGTTTATAAAATTAATGAAAAATTTCGGATGATAAATTTTTATGATTGCGTATCACTTTGTCAGTAAGATCAAGTAATTTAAACGCAAAAATGAACTTTGAAAACGAAAAATCCATAATGTAGCCTGTTTATTAATTGAATTTATTTATAAGAATTACCTTTACTAGATAATAATATTTTTCTCCTTTCAAACACCTCTACCTATTCAATCCAGCGATGCTGAAAATTGGAAAAATGTTTCCACAAAAATAAGAAAAAAACACATAAATCTCTTCAAAACTGAAGCTTAATTTTTTCAAAAAACAAAATAAAGAAATCCCAAATTGGTTAAGAATTGCCTTCTACAAGATATTTTGAACCTCGTTTTTTTTTATTTCCTCTCACTGTACTTGGTACAAAAATTAATATAATTTACATTTAATATAATAGAGTTGAGCATAATATAGAAAAGTTCGGGTTTCGGATAAATTTTAATCGAGTGCAAAGCACGATATACGTGATGAGAATGTGTTCGTTAAAGCTGAAGGAGCTTTAAAAAAGAATTCACAATAATTAAATTACATTTTTTGATAGTTTGACCTTTAATTTTAAAAGGTCTGCACAAATGTGGGCGAAGTACAAAGACCGAGCGCGTAGCGCGAGATAAATACATTATCGAGCTCGAAGCGCGAGATCCAACACACGCGCGCCCTTGGAGCGCTCAAACTTGCGAGCGAACATTTATTTCATGCGGATTGTTGGTTCGAATAGAGTTAAGAAACATATAATTTTGTTAAATGCAGTTCCAAGGAACTTTAATTGCAAAAAAAAAATAATTTGAAATTCTTAATAAATTAATTAACATTTGTTTATAATAAACCGAGGGATTAAGAACTTAATCGTTGTGTGTACATTGACTTCAAGTGCCCGAATGAAGATTGTAGTAGGTACTGACTAAAAAACTCCTGATGATTTTTATTTTGGAATGACCTATGTTGTGGCGGGGAGGCCCCTGACCACCTTGCTTATAAGTGACGTTCGAAGACCTCCCCACCATCGCGTCAAAGATTCTACATATATGTGCTGTTATTGCATTCGGATTCTCAATTTCACTTATTTTAATTAATATGAATTATAGAGTACTCGTCATTATTTGGAAAAGATTTTGACTTAAAAGATCAATGAAAAGTAGGCATTTTTCACAAATGTGAACCTATTTTGAAAATAGAATTATTGGACATCGACAACTTTCATGTCATTTTAATTGTCGAATTCGATATAATTAAAAAGAAACTGATTCCTTTTGGGCGATAGAAAATGCAACATTGTAAATGTGCATATATTTCTATTTTGTATTGCTATGCATGATGTTTGGGTAGAAATTTAATAAATGAACAAAAGTTCTTTATAATATTATTTTTACAGAAAATGTTTCAATGAAATTTCATTTTCAAATAATTAGAAAAATTACAATTTTTAAATTGGACGAGGACTATAGTAATTATTTCACCATATACCTACTTTAAAATTCTGCATATTCGAATCCTCAACAAAAAATCAAAATTACTGAATCCAAGGAAATGCGTTTCTTTGGTTTATTTTCTTCGTACCAAGGATTTGTTTACTTCAGTTGAATAAATATTGTTTACAGGTAAAAAAGAAATTTCTCAACTCAAAGAAATCACTTCTTTGGTAAATTATGTATTTAAATGTAGTAATTCATCCATGATATGGTGTTTTAAACGTACATAAATATATAGACTGTCTGCATATTTACACTTGGCCTTTATTGGTTATTAAAAATGAATTCATTAAAATCTTATCATTTTTTAAACTAACTATTTGTCACGTTTCAAAGTATTTTCACGAAAAATAATCAATTCTCGTTCAAACGAGACCATCAGCAATAATATTTTGTATTTTAAAAGTGTAATTAAATTTTCTGCGTGCCCATAATATACTCAGAGAAAAAGTTGGCTTGAAACGAAAGCATCGTCCTCTTGTGTGTTTTGTTTTGAACCACGTAAATATCTTTTTATACAGACAGAATTATTTGGCTGGTAGATTAGATGAAGTTTGTTGCAAATGAATAATATTTTCTCTAAGAAGATTGTTTTTGAGACAAATGAAAATTCGCATTAGCTTAAATTTAAGAGGAAATTCCATTTGCTCAAGAGACATACGTTGGATACAAGAGGGCATTTTTCTGCGTGTACCTTCAGAAATTAGTGAAAACTGTGAATAGTACTTTTTAAGTTCCCAAATTGTACACTTAAATTGTTAAAAAAGTTTTTGCAAAAATACATTTTCCATCACATTGATTTTTCATTATCACGGAATTATTTCACAATAGTTTTCTTTATGAAACATGTTTCTGGTGAATAAAACATTCATAGAGAATAATTACTTCGCAAAACTGATTTAATTAATAATTATTTTCTTTTCAATTTTTCTTTTATACACTGAGAATAATAAATCTTGAATAATAGAAAAACTTGATTCAAAGAAATGATCGTACAGAATAGGTCCTACAAATAATTTCTTTAATACAATAAAATAGTCTTATCAAAAGCAAAAGTCTGAAATTGTTGTTGCAAATTATTGTTACTTTTTAAAATTAATGTTCATAGAGTATTTAAAATTATTTTGAAGATATTTTTATTTAGAAGATCGATGATTTCAATATTTTCGAATTAGAATTATTACACTTTGCGAATCTTCTCCTCGTTTTAATTTTTCGATTCGATATAGATTCCAAAAGAAACTGATTACTTTAGCATGGTACTTAATAAAAAATTGTATATGTGCATATTTTGCTAATTTGCATTGTGTATGATTTTTGGGTAGAAATTTAATAAATGAACAAAAGTTCTTTGTAATAATATTTGAATAGCAAAGATTCCAATGAAATTTCAGTTTCAAACAGTTGAATAAAGTGAAATTTCTAAATTAAATGAGGACTATAATAATTATTTCACCATACCTATTTGTTACTTCTGCAGATTCAAACCCTCCAAGGAAAAGAAAAACTTGATCCAAGGAAATGCATTTCTTTGGTTTCTTTTCTTTGTACCAAGGCTGTGTTTACTTCAGTTGAATAAATATGGTTTACAGAAGAAAAAAATAATGTCTTGACTCAAAGAAAACATATCTTTGGTGATATTTTTTGAATACAAAGAAATCTTCCTCCGCATTGAATGTGAAAATTAATAAGTCAAAGAAATGATTTCTTGGAAGGTAAGAACCTGGTTTGTTTCTTTAGCTCTGTTTTTCATAACTTAAGAATTATTTCCTCATTTCAATGAAATCGGTTCTTTTATTAAGTGGTAAATATGTATTAAAATTAAGTAATTCATCCATGGCGGTGTTTTAAACCTACATAAATATATGGACTGTTCGAACGTTTACACTCGGCCTTTATTTGTTATTTAAAATTGAATGTGGACAAGTTTTAGAGAATATTCTTACCGAGAAAATAAGCTATCATTAATTAAAATCTTATTATTTTTTTAATTTTTGTAAGAAGGAATTTAAAAAAAAAGTTCGGTCGAAAACAAAATTTTGTAATTAAAAACATTTTTACGGTTTATTTTTTTAAATGAAAATAATCATTTCTCGTTTAAACGAGATCATCAGCAATAATATTGCGTATTTTAAAAGTGTAATTAGATTTTCTTCTAATACCTGCTTTTTCGTTCCCATATTACCTTAAAAAATGAGTAAAAACTGTAAATAGTACTTTTACCAAAATGTGCACTTAAATATGATCAAAAAATTTATGCGGAAATATATTTTCCATAACAATGATTTTTCAATATCACGAAATTAGCTGACAATAGTCTAATGTTGTTATTATTTACAAGACAATTTTTTTGCACTGCACAGGATTACGGAATTCTCCGTAAGATTAACTGCTGGGTCTAGTATAATGGCAATTTTCGTAATACGAACGAGATGGAAATGGGTTAGTTGCACGGAAAATTCCGTAATATTAGAATAACGTAATTTTTATTTGGATACTATACTAGTCATTTACAGCAATGATAAAGATACATTAGGTATATCGATTAACAGGAATGCATGTAGGGAACAAAATTCGAAAGTGCCACACGAAGTTTCCAGAATACTTCGTGACTAGTGGAAAATTATGTCATTATGATGCAAACTGAAAGGAAAAATCAAGAGGCCCAAAGGGGAGAAAAAAGCTGAGGAAACATAATTTTTTTCACAATAATTTAGTGTCAATGAAAAATACTTCACTAATTGTAAGTCAAAATAATAGTTATAATTATTTCAACAAGCAACTAATTTCTAAGCAGAGGACTGCAAATTTTCCACAGGGAAAGGTTAGAGTCATCCAGGTAGGGACCCATTTTACTTATAGGCAGATTTGATTAGTGTCCGAAAATTTTCCAAAGCTCGCAGAGGAAAATATACTATACGAAGTCAGGTAGAAATATCCTTTCCACTTGCTAAGAAGAAGAAAATATAAAATTTGTGTATGAAATAGACAACAATTTCCATTAACAATAAGTAACTTATGTATTTTTCAATTTATTCCGAAATTTCTAAAGACTCATTCATCAAAAAAGATCGAAACTGAGATTCAAATATAAAATAAACTTGCATAGTTTGTTGCACTTAAAACAAAAGTGGTTAAGATCAATAATGCTATGACCACTTTTCATTTTGATTAGCACTTCAGTACACGAATCGATCTGCTAATTTATGTGCATTATAACTTGACATTCAAGAACAATCATGTCTTAAATTTTAACACATTGTCAAGATATACTTGGTAATGTGACGCAGTACTGACGTAGAGGATTAAAAAAGTATATTGCATCCCGGAATGTTATGTATAATTCTCACGAATTAAAAAAAAAATAATAGAACTGGAATTCACAATTTTAATATTCTTAAACAGTCAACCAATTTGGTCATTTGTGCTAATGGCATCGATTGGCTCTATCTGAGCTCTATCTTAGTAAAGATATTCTTTGCAGAAAAATTTAAATTATCTAAATTATTATCATTGATTTCGAAGGAATTAGGAAAGTGAATTCAACAAATTTATCTAGAGAGTTCTGCTCTGAAAATACTTTATTGGAACATCATTTACAATGATTATTTATTTCAATTTGGTATAACAATTTCACCAGAATCAGTGGCTACAATTATTGATCTAAAAATTTTTGAAAACGTTTCACCACTTTTGTATATTAGTATTTATAATTCTTTAGTGCACATTTTAACAATTTTTTGAAAGACCCCATTCTACTAAAAATTGTCCACTGCCAATGAACAATTATATAAACTGAATTTGATGAAATAGCAAAATATTTCGACTCAGCACAGTGGGTCAAAATGACGAAACAATGTTGAAAATATGATTCCAGCTACAATTTTCAATCGATTTCAATTGTTTTACATTCTCATCATTTATGATTGAGAAAGTATTAGAATTGTCCAAAATTTGACACCACAGTTTTTCAACAGATCTCCACGATTTGAGATCCCCTGAAGCCGAAAATCAAGTTTTGGCGATGGCGTCTGCCTGTCTGTCTGTCCGTCCATCCGGCCGTCCGTCCGTCCGCCCATAAACCCGATAAGTCTCGAAAAAATGAACGGATCGAATCGAGCTTTGGCACACTTTTTTAGGTCCTAAAAGAAAGAACGAGTTCGTTAACCAGCATTCTTTGACCCACGGTTATGGTTTTATCTATCGAAAATGCTATCCATAAATCGAATATTCCATTTTTACGCCAAACGACGACCGATACGTGAAAAAACAATTGAAGAAGAATGAAAGCCCTTCAAAATATCTGCAATTCTCGTTTGAACCATTTTTTTATAGTACTCGTTTAGTTGGATTTGTGCATCGAAAATGAATAAGTCGAAAATTGTAATTTTAAGCCAAACGACGACAGATAAGTAAAAAAGTTAAAAAGATGAATTGTAGCTTTTCAAAAGACCTATATGTTTTCTCTCAACCATTTTTTGACAAATTTGATATTTTGGTTTAATTTTTCAATAATACTACGAAAATAATAAAAAATTCAAATTTCGAGTTAAACGACGCAAAATATGGGAAAATGCTCAGAAAGTAATTATAACGTTTGAAAAGTCCTACAATATTTCCAAAACTGTTTTTTGATGGGGCTTGTCATTTCGATTTTACTTATCGAAAATACCATGAAAAAATAGATAATTCAAATTTTCAGCCAAACGACATGAGATGCGGAAACAAGTTTCAACGATGAATTGCAGTTTCTGAAAAGACCTGCAAAATTTATTTGAACCATTTATAGATAGTACTTTTAATTTTGGTTTTATTTACTGAAAATAGTATGAGAAAATCCGAAATTTGATTTTTGAACCAAACGACGCAAAATATGAGAAAAAGTCTTGAAAAAAAAATAAATCAATTTTAGTTAATAATTTAAAATATATAATTTGGAAAAATTTTACCAAGCAATTAATTTTATATAAATATTCTAATAATATCTTTTAAAAATTTCTACAAAATTTCTTTTAACCATTTTTTGATAGGACTTGCCATTTTGGTTTTATTTATCGAAAGTAGTATGCAGAAGATCGAAAATTCAAATTTCGAACCTAAAAACGTATATATCTATTCGTAATTTATTATATATATAATCAAATAATATAATAATAAATATAACGAATAATAAAATAATAATTACATAGGGTAAGGAGGGGCAGCGCCGACCGGTGGGGCAAAGGTGTCTTTGCTTATAACATCGCTATTATTCAACAATTTTAATTCTACTTTGCATTAAATGAATCTATTCTATTAAAGAGATAGTGTTACTTACTAAAAGCTTAAAAATTGACGTTGTAAAAAAAAAACGATGCAGAAAACAGTTTTGACAACGAAAGAATGGAAGATTCACTGGCAGAAATGTAGTTTTCAACATTAATGGCAATACCTACAGTATGAAAATTTTTTATTTTGACAGATCAAACAATATCACATTATTTATTATAATCATTGAACGCAATTCAAGTAAAAAGTATATTAAATATCGTAAATAATTGAGGCCTCACCAGGGGGGCAAACCTGACGAAAATAATAGTTTAGAAATGCTTAGGTTATGATAAGTGATCGGTAATGTAGAACAGCCACTTATCTTCTATTTATTTTAATGAAGAATAACTAATTAAGAATTTTAATTAAGAATAACTCACTCTTCTTGCTGGGTATGTTTAAAGGTAATTTTTTCAGTACATAAAATACCACAGACGCGAACCATCATCTTTTCTCATTTTCAAATGTTTTGATTTTTATAAAAAGCTGCGGTCGGCTATGCCCTTCGGTGTGGGGCAAAGCCGACAAAATACAGCTTGTTAAACATAATTAAATGATTAAATCATTGTTTTATTCATATAATTAATACTTATATAAATATAATATACAATAATGTAGGACTCGAAATGAAAAAAATAGATCAACTCTACATCTTATTAATTTTAAAAAAATCATTGACTCTTAACTGATCGGCACTGCCCCTCCTTACCCTAATAACATGTTAGCTTTAAGAAAGCATCCAGAGGCGACTGTTGTCACCTCCAACACTCGCGGCCGCTGTGTAAGCATAACAGCGGTAAAAGACGATCTGCAAACTACACCATGCTCCTAATTTTGTACCTATAACATAATCGCAAATGATTTCATGCATCGTATTAAATTAAGTAACTACATCCGCATCTCAACAGTCACTTGACTTAGTCCGTGGCTATGATGGAAAACCGGGTTCTTTTTAACCCGAGAACAAGTTTGACAAAAATTATAATATCATTTTATCTATATATATTCTTAAAATATCCCTCGGAGCTTATTATAAACAGAATTTCTTTTATGTATTTTACTCAAACATAAAGTTTAAAAAATTGTAAAATTTAAGATATTGCTGCTTTAATAACACGTGATTAATTCGAAATGATTAATATTAGTGTTTAATGAATAAACATTTACAAAACCTAACTTCATAGTTTATTATAAAAATGAATGAATTGTTATCAACAATTGTATTGTTATAAAGAATGGCAGGTGATATTTGAATGCTTTTGAATATTTATTAAGTGATTTTCGTTTTTAATCCAAATTAAAGAAAAATAGAAACATTAATAAACAAAAAATAATATATTTCTTATTGTTATAAACCAATTTCATAAACAAATAAGCAGTTTCAGCAATTTTAAAGAGTTTCAGTTACTTTTTTAAACGTACTTTGTTAGGCTTGTTAGTGATACTTTAGTAAACTATATTGCCATTTCATGACAAATATGATTGTTATAAACAAATTTGATAAACAAATTCACAGGTTGAGAAATTTTTAAGAGTTACAGCTATACATTTGTTTTAAATGTCCTTTGTTGGGCTTGACAATATTACATTAATATAGTTCGTTGTTATCGTGGGATAAATATCAAAACTATATTAGTTTTCTTTAAATAACATTTCCTGAGCTTCTGAGTCCGGTTTCGATTCTGATTTTGTTGCAATATTTCATTCAGTAGCTATGACTAGATCAGAGATAAATCTCACAACAAAATCAAAATCAACACTAGATTAAGAAGCACACCAAATTGCATTAATGTAATATTGGCAAATCCAACAAAGCACGTTAAAAAAAGTACGTGAAACTTAAAAATTATTCAAGCTGTGCATTTGTTTATAAAATTTGTTCATAACCAGAATAAATCTACTTATTTTTGTTTTTTATCGTCTAAATAATACTTTAATTTGGTTTGAAAACGAAAATTACCTAATAAATATCCAAAACCATTCAAAAATCACTTACCATTGTTTATATCAATACATTTGATAATAACAAATTATTAATTTATAATATATGTTACTATCAAGTTATGCTTCGAGAATGTTTATTTATTAATTTCATACTAATATCAATAATTTTGAATTAATTACGTTTTATTCATGCAACAATATCTTGAATCTGACCATTTTCATCAATTTTCTTTTTAAATAAAGTAAATAAAAGACATTTTTCCCAATTTTTTTTTAAAATATGAAATTGATTGAAAATTGCAGCCGGAATCGTATTTTGAACAATTTTTTGTCATTTTGCCTCACTGTAGGGTGGTCCAAAAATATATTGCAAATTTTTTTTTCACTCTAGAGTGTAGAGGACAAGTTACTAATAACTTACTAATAACTTTTATTTTCAGCCCACCCTTACACCCCCCCCCCACATCGCCACAAATGTGACTCAAAAACCAAAAAAATACATTTTTACGGGGAGTAAGGATAGGTTAAAAATAAAAGTTATTAGTATGGTTTTATTTTGTAGCCACTCCTCTTTAATCCCTAGAAAACTTGTCACGTTTCGATCAAACCCTGAAGTATTTCAAAGATCCAAACTTTCCCCATGTTATTTAAATGGGATTTTGAAGTGCCCGGTGCACGTGTTAATATTCGAATTTCGAAAAAAAAATAGAGATTTCCTTTCTCCGGAAATGAAAACTTGGGGGGGGGGGTGACATGCCCTGTAGCTCGAAAAGTGTTTTTTGGACCACGGTGCACAGTGAGAAAATAATAGAAAGGAGAAGAAACTATAGATATCCGTAAGTAGTAAAATCTTGACCTGCTCAACACTGAAACAGAGAAAGGCCATTGTACTTGTCATTTGCTATATTTTTTGAATGAAATGTTTTCAAACATCCTTTAGTTTTTTATGCAATTTACTTTTTCTTAATTATCCACTTCGATTAGGATAAAACTTTTTTCTAGGTATTTGTATCTATGATATAAATTTATAAAAATACGTGATAAACTATTTAAAAAATCAGATATTCAGCTTTAAATCATGTTAGAAAATACTTGATTAATCCAAAATGGGCATTCTAAATTTATTTTTAAATCCTTTTTTTTTGTAATAGGCAATTTGATCTTTTGCATAAACCAAAGTATCTAAAAGGAGATATTTTAACTATGCCAGCATTTGTATCAAATAATATGTTTAGGATGAAATAATTTTTTTAGATCTCAAAATATATGAGAAAAATGATCAATTTTGATATTTATACAGGTGAACAGTTAAATTTTCATGGCATTTAGACCATTAATCAAATATTGGTAAGGGTTTTTTCAAAAGTGAAAAGCACAACGCGGAAACTTTGGAAAACTGTGAAATTTTCAAAGTCGCTTGCGTCATTATTTTTTTAAAATCATTTGGTAAAAGTTCATGACGTAGCTATAAGTACTAAAAAAAATTGTATTCAAAGTTGAAAATCATGCAATATGAAAATAATTACCCTGATATTATTACCAAATAAAGAACGTCCAGATACAAAATAAAGAGAATTCTATATACTTCAAAACAAACTTTATTTTTCTTATGGTAAGAATTTTTTCTAAAGAAATGCATTCTTCAATTATTGTAATTAATATTCAATACGGTGATACCTTACGCAGACAACCTTGGATTCGACTTAAGATTTCTTCAGCGATCGACAAAGCTCTAGAATATCAATATCAATGGAGCAATCGATTCATCATTGTTACAATGTACCTTTTCTTAATCAAGATCATAATGTGGTGCAAAGTGCGTATTAACCACATAGGAAAAATTATTTAATATTGAGAAGTAGATAACTAGAAAAGTCGAGTAGGGATTAAATTGATATTACCTATACTCGTCTAATCTCAAAATTGATGAAGATTATTATTGATAATTATAATGATTATTTTTTCTAAAACTCTAGATTCAACATTTTTTTATTGTTATTTTTTCGACTGGGTTTAAATAAAAGTATTCACAGAAATATTCCAGAAAGCTTTCCCTTATCGCTATGCTATAATTTTCATATTCAACTATTTAATAGTCCTAACAAATATTTCCAAATTTTTAGTTAAAATTTTCTAACATAAATATTTCGGTTGATAAGGACGATTGAAAAGATTGAGAAAGAGTATAATTAGGAAGTTGAAAAGCAATAGCAATGTTCTCCAACTCTATTGGACAATTTTTTTTTATGTCTCAAAATAAAAAATTGTTTTGTTCATTTTCATATATTTTTTCCGATAGAGTTGAAGCAACATTGCTGTTGTTTTTCACCCTCCTAATATTGGCTTCTCGGACGTTAAAGGACTCTAAGGAGAGTATAATTATTATTTCGGAATTTCTGACTGAAATGTATGTTTAATTATTTTAAGAAATTGACAAAAAAAAATAAGTCAAGAAACAACTTGAATATAAAGAGAATCTTATATAAACAGAAACTTCAGTGAAAAAAAAGCTTGATAAATTCCTTAGATTCATCAGTTCTTTTAAATTTTTTTCTAATTTCTGTTGATATCATTTTAGCCTTGTCCTTTGAAAAAGTAAATAAGAATTAGAGAGTAACTAAAAACCAAGGTTGAAAAATATATAATTATGAAAGGCCCTTTAGTATAGAAACGAAAACATTCTTCACTTATTAGGATATTCATGAATATGACCCACTTATTCACTATAAAATTCAAGGATTAAAACGATTGACGCAATCTAAGAACGTAATATTTCCAAGAACTGTTTACAAATTTAGAATTAAAAAGTTTACCATAGGACAAAATTAATAGTTCTTGAAGAAAATATTAAAAGTTTGGTTTAAAGCGTCATATGTTTTCACGTAAAAGATTCTAGATCTTCAAACGCAAATGTGTTGCATATTTAAAAGTCATTTGGGGAAAATAATTAGGAATGGAGATTCACCTATAATTCAAAATTGTGTGATTCATATTTTCCTAATGTGAATTCCAAAACTGACTATCCGGATGCAAAAATGAGATATATCAAGGTGGAGCTGAACTAAGTTTAATTACAATTTCCAAGTAAGTGGGATTTTTTTATTGTTCATCGTAATATGTTAAGCATTTTATTTAATATATTTGTTGAATAAATGTGGTTCTCTGTGGCCTCACGAATGAATCAATAGGAAAATGAAAATCATCAAAGTGGCGCTTTCTGAAAAAATCATGTTTGCGTCTTTAATTAATATGGAATGGCAACATTTGAATGAGACAAAATATTTGATTGTGGTAGTGTACATTCTCGTTGCAGCTCACAATTCAATGTAAGGTGTAACAATTAAAAGTATAATATACTTTTTAAAATGCTTATAAACAAAATACTCTTCGTTGATATTTGTATTCAATAAATAAAATGTATCAAAAATATGCCAACAATGCAGTTTTAAATTAGATATGCAGAATGGTTTCATTTTCATAAAACACAAAAATCGACTTTTTTCGAAAGGTGCCCGATAGATTATTTTTGTTTTCATATTCAAATATTCGTGGGTTACCATATTACCATAAGCAATTAAAAAGTCCCATTTACTTGGAGCTTTTATTTCAACTTGGTTCAGCTGAGAGTATATTGGAGTACACGGACAAAAATTAGCATTGAATTAAGAAAATATCGGTTTTTCTTCAATCAAGCACATTTTTGAGACAAGAAAAATTTTCTTGCATCAAGAAAATATTGTATCGTTCGTATTCGTATAACCGATATTTTTCAAATATGGTTAAGACAATAATGTTTTTCTTATTATTCTTATTTCCTAAGTGAAGGACATTTAACTAATTTTATGTTTAAAGAAAGAAAAAATTGTAATATGGATAAAAATATATTCATTCAAATAAAATATAAGAAAAAAAAATCTAAGGGTAAATGATAGTCTATGACGTTACGAATCATTGAACATATCCCATGTACTTTTTCGACCTTCTTATTTTCATTATCATTATTATTATTATGCCATTAAGCCAAATCCCTTTCGGGGTAGCGTGACGCATTCCGTTCTAGTCAGAGATCATTCGAGAAGAGCGAGGAAGGGAATTGTACGAGGCAAGGGGTAGGGGGTATAGATTTTTAGATTCATCTAATTTTCCAGTGTTGTTTATTTAACCCTCTGCCTGGTCATTTGACCGTTATCGTCAAAAATCGTCAAATGAGGCATGTAGAAAGGGAAGAACCGGTTGGAACTTTATCTTTTCGGTTGAAAAATGATTTCTTTGATTGGAAGTTTAACTATTCCATTTTTAGTTAAAAATTCATGTATATTGTTGAAAATTCGCCTTTTTGGTAATTGGTAATTTATCTTCTTGGTTGAAAATTCATTTATTTCTTTGAAAATTCGTCTTTATTCGTGAAAAACTCTCCTTTTTCGGTTGAAAATTAATTTGTTTTGGTTAAAAATTCAACTGTTTCGTTAAAATTACGTTTTTTGGTTCAATTCGAAAGTTTTCAATTCAAATAAACAATATTTTGTATTTAAAATCGCAACCAATTTTTCGTTGGGAATTCATTTTTTTTTAACTTTCAACTATTTGGTTGAGAGTTCAACTGCTTTCTTAAATATTAATTTTTTCGTTGAAGATTCATCATCTTAGTTGAAAATTAATTTTGTTTGTTTGTTGGAAATTCTTATTTTTTGGTTGAAAATTAATTTTCTTGGTTGAAAATTAATTCGTTTTGGTTGAAAATTCAACTGTTTCGTTAAAATTATGTTTTTTTGGTTCAATTCGAAAGTTTTTCATTTAAATGAAAAATATTTTGTATTTAAAATTGCTACGATTACATTTTTCGTTGGGAATTCATCTTTTTTTTAAATTTTTATATATTTGGTGGAGAGTTTAACTGCTTTCTTAAATATTAATTTTTTCCTTGAAGATTCATCATCTTAGTTGAAAATTCATTTTTTTTTGGTTTTTGGGAATTCTTATTTTGTGGTTGAAAATTAATTTTATTGGTTGAAAATGAATTTTTTTGGTTTAAGATTCAAATATTTAGTTAAAATTATGTTTTTTGGTTCAATTCGAAAGTTTTTGAATAAAAATAAAAATATTTTGTTTAAAATTTCAACTATTACATTTTTCGTTGAGAATTCATCTTTTTTTTTAACTTTCAACTATTTGGTTGAGAGTTCAACTGCTTTCTTTAATATTAATTTTTCCGGTTGAAAGTTCATCATCTTAGTTGAAAATTCTTTTTTTTTTTAAGTCTAGATATTTTGGAAAAAAATTGGTTATTTTTAAGATGAACATAGATTTTTTTAACTGCAAATTTTGCTATCCTATTATTGGTTGAAAATTCTTTTTTTTTATAATGAATTTAACTGAAAATTTAACTATCGTGGGTAAAGATTTATCATTTATGTTAAAAATTAATTTTTGATTGAAGTTGAACTGTTTTGTTAGAAATTCGTTATTTTTTAGTTGAAAATTAATTTTCTCAGCTGATAATTTAACTATTGCATTTTTGGTTGAAGCTTCTTTTTTTCAAATTAATATTTTCAACTAATAATAAAACTATTGTAGTTGCAGATTTTTCATATTAGTTGAAAGTTCACCTCTTTGGTTGAAAATTGAACTATTTTGTTAAAAATTTGTTATGCTTTTGTTGAAAGTGATTTTTTTTAATGATAATTTTACTGTTGAATTTTTTGGTTAAAATTCATCTTAATTAGTTGAAAGTTCAAATATTTGTTTGGAAATTCATATTTTTTAATTAGAAAATAATTTTTTTCATTTGAATTTGACGATTTCATTTCTGGTTAAAAATTCCAGTCTTTGGTTACAAATTAGTTCTTTTTGAAAGAAAGTTTATCTTTTTGTTGAAAATTATTATTTTTAACTGTCAATTTAACTATTGTAGTTAAAGATTCATCATTGCAGTTAAAAATTGTTGTTTTTGTTCTTAAAAATTTAACTATTTTGGAAAATATTCGTTATATTTAAAGGTCAAAATTAATTTTGTAAACTGAAAATTTAACTATTGTTGAAGATTCATCTTTTCCATTGAAGAATTATTTCTTTGTTTGAGATTTAACTATTTTGTTTAAAAATCGTTATATTCTAGATGAAAATCAATATTCTCAACTGAAAATTAAATTATTCCATTTGAGTTGAATTTTTTTTATCGATTAATATTTTCAACTAAAAATTTAATTATTTTAGATTAATATTTAGCATTTTGGAAGACAATTCATCTCTTTGGTTACAAATCTAACAATCTTGTTAAAAGTTCGTATGTTTTTGTTGACAGTGTTTTTCTTAACTATTCCTTTTTTGGTTAAAAATTCAACGATAAGTTGGAAATTCATATATTTTTTTGAAAATGTATTGTTTTCTAAAACATGTTTCATTGATGCTAGAAAGTTGTAAATCTGCCATCAGAAGTTGGAGCCCGAAGTAGGTAAATCTAAGAAGAAACAAAAAATTATTTTAAAAAAATGTAATAACAAAAAAATATTTAAGAATCTATTCTTCGAAATCTCATCTAATCTAATCTAAAAATCTAATCTAAGAAACAATTTTTGAAAGAAAAATTAATTTTAGAAGTAATATGGCGGTCTTGGCTAACTTATAACTTTCAATAAAAAGTATAACAACTACCACTCGAGTATTATGAATGGAATTGTTTAAAAATGAATTTCAAATCCGAAAAATGTAATAATTTTGATTTGAGTTAATAACAATGTTTTCCAAAAATTTGTCAAAAATGACCAGAATTATTCTGGAGACAAAATCGTGTAGGACACTAATAAAGTGATGATGTTCTCCAACTTTTGAAGAAAGTGGCTTTTAAAGAAAGAGACTTTTGAATTTTTCGACTTGCAAGAGGATTTTAATTCAGAGATGTTTTGAAAACGTTTCGAGGAAATTGGATAGAAAATTTTTGATACATTAATGTTGAGGCTGATTGATGTTTCGTCGACAGGTGGAAGACGGGTTGAATTTTTCGTGGTTGACAGTGCGGGGGTAAGATTGCCCTGTCACCTTGACAAATGGTTCGAAAATGAAAGGTACCAGTAAATGGTAAAACGAGAAAGAAATTTCATAGAGTTTTACTATCTTTTTCTATTTTTCGCCCTTCATATGTTCTCGTCCCACAACACCCTTGAAGACACCATGATTATGAATCACCCCCTACGCCTACGTCATCCCGGACTATTAGTCATTAACGATCGACAGTTCCGGCAAATTATTCAGGACGTGGAAATTATAGACATCCTGTTTTTCTTATATTCGAATATAAGCCCGAAATTCTCTGAAAACAGATAAAATAGTGTGATTTTTCTGGAAAATAGATCAATTTTTAACCAAAAAATAATTACCACCAAACGAGGTGAATTTTCAACACTAGAAGACGATTTTTTTCAAAGACAGTTGAATTTTCAACAAAAAAGTTTATTTTCGGACAAGAATGATGAATTTTGAACCAAGAAAGATGATTTTTTCAATTAAAAACATGTATTTTCAATGCAAAGGGACAAATTTTCAACAAAAAATTTGAATCCTCGACAAAAAATGTGACTTTATCGAAATAGTTTAATTTTCAACCTTCAAAGATGTATTTTTAACCAAATGGTCAAATTTTCAAAAAAAAATTTAATTAGAACAGAACAGTGGGATTTTTAAGCCAAAGAGACGATTTTTTTAAAAAGACAGTTGAATTTTTAACAGAAATGTACATTTTCACCCAAGAAAGATGACTTTTCTATCAAAAGATGAATTTTCAAGCTGTATAATTAAACATAAAAAAAAACAATTTTGAGAAAAATAGTTTAATCCTACACCAAATTGATGAATTTTTAAACAGTAGAGATGAATCTTAAACAAAATAGTTAAATTCTCAACTAAAAATGATTTTTTGTAAATCAAAACAGAAGCGCCAAATTTTCAGTTTAACAAACTAATTTTTAGCAACCACAAAAGAATTTTTAACTAGTTGAATTCAACCAAAAAAGACGAATTTTCAATAATAGTTGAATCTTGAATCGAAAATATGCATTTTCAACAAACAAGATTAATTTTATAACGAACAATATGAATTTTCAAAAAATTACATGAATTTTTTTCCAAATAGTTCAATTTTCAACTCATAGAGGATACATTTTATAATCAAAAATGGAATTGTGAAATTTGTAGATGAAAAATTTTTTTAACAAAATAATTGAATCCTCCACTAACTGGATGGATTTTCAACTAAAAAATATATTTTTTTAACCTAAAATGGAATCGTCAAAATTTTAGTTCAAAAAATTAAATTTTAACAAAAAAAAAAAGGATTTTAAACCATTTGAACTCAACTAAAAAAAAACGAATTTTTAAACAACTAGTGGAATCCTCAATCAGAAATATGAATTATTATAAAAAAATTTATTTTCATGCGAAGAGTTTGATTTTATACCAAATTATTGAATTTTCAAGCCAACAATTCTAAATTTCTAAAAAAAAAAAAATATTTGAATAAACTGTTCTATAAAACAGTTGAATTATCGACTCGAAAATATGAATTTTCAACTGAAATGATAAATGAAAATAAAATTTTGTAAAGCAGGTTACCTTTAAATCAAGTAATTCGTTTTGCAAACAAAAAATAAATTAATTTATAACCAAGAAGGTTAATTTTGAAAGAAAAAAATTTCAACAAAATGCATAAATTTTCAATCAGTAAAGATCAATATTGTTTTGAAAATATTAATTTTCCCCCGAAAATGGAATATATTTTATAAATTCAATAGTTTGGTTTGAATAATTTTTAAAAAATATTGTCAACTAAAGAAACGAATTTTTCACGAAATAGTTATATTTTTAACCAAAGATTTCAACATTCAACCCGAAAGATAATTTTTGACTAAAAAAATATATTTTATTACTAAAAATGGAATCGTGAAATTTTGAGTTTAAAAAATTGATTAAAAAAACGAATTTTCAATTATTTGAATTCAACCAAAAAATACAAATTTTTAAATACATAATTGAATCCTCAACCAAAAAGATAAATTTAAAACAAAGAAAATTAATTTTTAACTAAAAAGACTTAAAGTCAAAAGGATGAATTATTTACAAAAAAGTTGACTTTTCCAACCCGAAAATATTTTTTTTTAACAAAGAAGTGTATTTTCTACCAAATATTTAAATTATCATTAAAAAAGTTTAATTTTCTACCATATCATTGAATTTTCAAGCCAAATATACTAACTTTCTAAAAAAAATAAAATAATCGAATGAACTGTTCTATAAAATAGTTCCATAAACAGTTCTATATATTGTCGACCCGAAAATATGAATTTTCAAACAAATACAAAAAAATAATTTTTCAAAAAGTAGGTTGACTTTAAATCAAGTAGTTGATTTTTCAACCACAAAAAAATTAAACAAAAAAAGATCAATTTTCAACAAGATACATGAATTCTGAACTAGAAAAGATCAATTTTTAATTAAAAATTTCAATTCTCAAAAAAAAATGGAAAAGTTGATAAATGTAATAGTTTAGTTTAATTAGTGAAAATATTAATCCTTAACCAAAGAAAAAAATTTCCACAAAACAATTAAATTTTCTGCCCAAGAGATGAATTTGAAGATAAAATGATTAATTTAAAAAGAAAATTAAATTTCAACAATAGATTTCAGCATTCAAACCAAAGGATGATTTTTTAACCAAGAAGTTTAATTTTCTAAAAATGGAATATTTCAATTCTCAACCGAAGAGATGAATTTTCAACAAAAAAAATGAATTTTCAAACAATAGAGATGAATGTCAAACAAGGTAGTCAAATTTTCAACTAAAAAATATTTCTTTGAAATCAAAAATAGAATCGTTGAATTTTTAGTTAAAAAAATTAACTTTCAACAACAAAAAACTAATTTTCAACCATTTGAATTCAACCAAAAAAGGTGTACTTTTTAAATAAATATTTAAATCCTGAATCAAAATGATGAAATTTTAATAAGCAAATATAAATAGAATCATCAAACTTTTAGTTTAAAAAATTAATTTTCAGAAAAAAAAAAGAATTTTCTACCCTTTGCATTTAACCAAAAAAGACCAATTTTTTAACAAATAATTGAATCCTCAACAAAAAAGATCAATTTTCAACAAACAAGATTAATTTTCTAACAAAAAAGACGTATCTCAAACAAAACACATCAATTTTCAATAATATTGTTGAATTTTAAAGCCAACAGGACGAATTATCTACAAAACAGTTGACTCTTTCCACCCAAAAATATAATTTTTTTGAGAAAAAAGTTAATTTTCTACCATAATCTTGAATAGTCATAAAAATGATTAAATTTCAAACCAAAATTTTCTACCAAGTTGTTGAATTTTCAAGCCAAAAAGACTATCTTTCTAAAAAAAAAACAATTTAATGAACTGTTCTATTAAACAGTTAAATTTCCGACCAAAAAATATTAATTTTCATCAAAGTGAAGTAATTTTCAACCAAAGAAGACGAATTTTCAACAAAATACATGAATTTTCAACTAAAAAATGTCAATTTTCAATTGAACATATCAATTTTCAACCAAAAATAGAATATTTCATAATTTTAATAGTTTAGTTTAATTAGTTCAAAAGAATTAATTATCAACCAAAGAAAAATTTTTCAAAAATAGTTGAATTTTCAACTAAAGAGATGAATTTAAAACTAAAATTATTAATCTTGAAAGAAGAGAATTTTCAAAAAAATATTTCATTTCTTTAAAATTCTTTTGGAATATTTTCGAGAAACCTAGGAAAATTGTATTTATATAATCTCAAGGCAAATAAACGAACACTTAAAAAATAAATAGTTATTAAAATTTTCATTTTGTATTAAAGATGATTTTTTCCTTCAAATTATAATTTTTGTTTCTTGACTGAAAAATATTTTTTGGTTGAAAATTCAACAATTTTGTTAAAAATTCTTCTTTTATGTGAATTTAACTCTTTTTCATCAAAAATTAAAATCTTTTTCAGTTTTTTTTTCATTTAATTATTTTTGTTGAAAATTCAACTACTGTGCTGGAAATAGATTTTTTGGTTAAAGATTCATTAGTTTATTTAAAAAATCATCTCTCTGGTTCAAAATGTAACTATTTTGTTGAAAATTCGTCTTTTTTGCCAGAAAATTGAACTTCTGTGTTGAAAATTCATCTTTTTGGCTGGAGATTTGATATATAAAAATATATATAAATATATAAAATAATAATCGAAAAACCGAAAAAACAACATTTTTTAAATATTTGTCATAATTAGTTTGGATTTTTAAGTATACTTATTAGTGGACTATATGAAAAATATAAATTACCGTTTTCCTCACAAAAAATTATAACTTTGATTTATTATTTGGACGAATTCTGTACCTTTTTGTATATTGTTGTATTTTACATTTTACTGTATTTTTAATATTTCACACGAAAATATACAAGAACTAACAATTTATCCATCAAAATGCGTATATTTTTTTTTTGATCAAGGATGACGAAAATTTAAGTAAAATAATCTAATCTTGTCAACTTTTTTGTAAAATATTAAAAGCACAATGAAATACAACATTGTATATCAAAATAACAAAAAGCACAATTACGTTCCCTTTTTTACCGAAAGGGATTTAAAAAAATAAACTAAAGGTATAGAAAAATGTTGAACCTTTCTCCGCTTTGATCAAGACCCACTAGGCTGGTGGAGAATCGTCTCATTATGAATGAAAAATGTCTTGCTTTTTTCCACAAACAATGACAACCTTATAATTTTTTGCGCTCAAGAAGAAGCTGAATCTTCATTGAACATATTTTTTTGATTTGGTTTTTGTGGTACCAGGAAGTTACGGTGCTAATTTAATTTTGGACGTGACTTTCAGCAACGCAAAATGATCTAATTCGGCTAATTAAAGTTATGTCACGACCAATTGGCTGCAAGTAATAGCAAGTTCCTAGCGACAGGTGTAGCGCGACTAATGGCAAAGTTGAGTGACGATCGAACATTCCTATCTCAAATCGAGCGTAACATACAGTTGAAATTAGAACTTTGAGTAATCAATACCGAAAAAAAATTCAGTTGCGCCTTATCGATCGAGAAATTGATAACCAAACTTGATTATGTAACGAAACATGTTTCTTATCGTAAAACCAAGAACAATAAAACTGAACATGATATGAATCTACTTCATTCTTATTATTACATAAGTAACTGTTTTAATAATGATAATAATTATCATGATTATTGAATTCTCCAATGATTATTATTATATTATATCAATTATAATAATCGAAGAGTACTTGTTGTTGATGATCAGTTGTACTGACATTTTTTGAATCAAAGAAATCCATTCAGGAAAATATTCGTCTTGAATTAAAGAAATCCTTTCATAAAATCATTTGTTTTATTTAACCAAAAATAACTCACAAATGAAGAAATTTATTTTTAATTAAAGAAAAATTTTTATTGTATTTAAAAGTTTCAATTGATTCCCAGGGAGCTCAATCGTTTTATAGGAATTTAAAGATATCATGTACGTATGCGATATCCATCGAATTAAAAGAATTTCAAAGAATTTTCACATGAATTGAACAATTTTCAGGGATTTACAAAATTATGAAAGAATTTGTAGAATTTTAAAAGATCGAAAATATTTTCATGTGTACCAAGAGATTTCATGAAAAGTGTACACCAGATTTCAAGAATGATTTAACTTCTTGACTCTATATTTGTTGGACGTATGTAATATGAAATATTACATAATAAAAATAATAAAATAATTATACACTGTGTATAATATTATGAAGAGTAATTTTAATAGCCCAAAACCGGTGTTAATTAGCAGTTTAAAAAGATAATTAAAATGAGGAAACTTCATAAGAAATGCATTGGACCTCCCAAATAAGGATTCGTAAGATTTTCCGGACTAATGAACAATAAACTTTAGTTAATTTCATTGAAGCTTGCACCGTTTTTTTTTGTTCAAAATTAAACATTATGAACTCAGATAAATGAAATTCAATTTTGCACATAAAAAAACTGGTATAAGCCTAGAAGAAGTTTATTATCTTATATACCGAAAACACATATTTTATCTATGTATCTATACTAGCCTTGATGTTATAACATTAACTATGAACAACGACGGATATTATGTACCAATAGAAGAGGTTCATGGTGAATATGCTGGATTGCAAAGAAATGAAAATATCTCACTCTTTATATGGAAAAAAGAAAAAAACATCATAAGATCACAATTTGTTGAGGATATCTCAATCCAAGTTTCCATCTACAATGACGTTCATTACTTATAGAACATCTCATTAAAATCTTCAACAACGGTATTTTTTTGAATTACAAGAATGTTTTCAACTGAATTCTTCCTTAACATTCAAACCAAAGTGTTTACATCAATATAATTTAGCATAAATCATCTTCAGCGGTTTTATTCCTTCGTGTCAGATAAAAATTCAATTATTAAATTTAAATTCTGAACATCAAAAAATCAGTAAAGTTCTCAGCAAAATTTATTATCTTATTTACTGGAAACATGAATTTATTTATGCATCTCTTAACCTTAAATTATAATATTAATTATGAAAAAAGAAGAGAGAAACATGCGAATACTCTGTCTGGATTATTAAGAAGTGGAAACATCTAACTTTTATATGGAAATACATCAAATATGGTTTCAACTAAATTATTTTTCAACATTTAAGCTGGAATGTATCTACAAAAATATGATTTGAGAACAAATTTCGAATAATCTTAGGCGGTTTTCTTTTGCCATATAACTTTATAATGCTTGGATAGGGACTTGATATCAAGTCAAAGCATATTTTTATTCAATCAAATTTAATTTTTAATTAAAAAAAAAACCGGTAGAAGCATAAAAAAAATGCATGAACTTATATAACGAAAACATATATTTATCTATGCAACTACCGACTCTAAAAATATAATATCAACAATGAACAACGAATGATATATTTATATTATATTATTATAATGATCATATATATTATTATATTATATTATTAGATTATTATATATTATCCTGTTATTATAGACGAATAGAAAAGGAATATGGCAAAGATACTGTCTGGATTATTGGTTATTGACAATTGATTTGTTTACCATAATATTTCATAGATATGAAAAATGGAAATAATCCATTTCCAATACGCTGTCTGGATTATAAAGAAGTGGAAACATCTCACTTTCTATAATAAAATAAACAGAAATGGTTTCTTTTTTTATTAAAACGATGATTTAAACTGAATTATTCTTCGTATATGAAAAAAGCGTCTACTGGAATATGATTTAGCAAGAAGTTAAAAATAATCTTCAGCGGTTTCCTTTTGCCAAATAACTTTAAAATGCCTTGATAAGGAGTTGATATCGAATCGAAACATTTAGGCAATTAATAAAATTTAATTTTGAACATAAAAAACTGGTATAGGCGTCCCAAAAATTAATCACCTTATATACCAAAAAGACACATTTATCTTTGTATCTATTAGCCTTGAAATTGTAATATTAGCTATGAATAATGAAGAAAAGAGGAACATACGAGTATGCTATCTGGATTATAAGAAAGAGGAAACATCTCACTTCTTATAATGATGTAAATCAACGATGGTTTCTCTTTTAATTACAACAATGTTTTCAATTTTAAATGAGTTTTTTCTTGAAAATAATCAAGGAAATATAAACACCAATATGATTTAGCAACAAGTGTCAAATAATCTTTAGCTGTTTTCTTTTGCCATATAGCTTTAAAATGCTTTGATAAGGACTTGTTATCAAATCAAAACATTTTGTAAATTAATAAAATGTAATTTTCAACGTCAAAAATCGGTATAGGCCTCCACAGAATTTATTATCTTGTATACCAAAAACATATATTTATCTCTGTATCTCCTACAACATCAACTATAAACAACAAAGAGAAGAGGAACATACGAATATACTGCCTGCATCACAAAGCAGTCAAAACACCTCATTTATTGTATGGTAATATATTAACAGTGGTTTCTTTTTTAATCACAACATTGTTTCTAACCAAATTCTGTTATAAAATTAAACAGGAGTATCAAATACACTATGTTCTATGATTTAGCAGCAAGTTTCATATCATCTTCAGCGGCTTTCTTTTTCCATATAATAACTTTAAAATACTCTGATAAGAACTTTATATCAAATCGAAACATGTGAGTGATTAATAAAATTTAATTTTAAGCATCAAAAACCAGTATAGGACTCAGCAAAATTTTACATCTTGTATACCAAAAACATACGTTTATCTATGTATCTCCTGCCCATAAAATTAAAACATCAACTATGAACAACGAAGAGAAGAGTAACATGCGTCTATATGCTATTTGGTTGATGAAAAAGTGGAAATATCCCACTTTGTTCATGGCAATACATCAATAATGCTTTCACCTAAATTATTTTTTAACATTTAAACTGGAAAGTATCTACAATAATACGATTTAGCAATAAGTATCAGCTCAGCGATCTTCTTCTGCTATATAACTTTAAAATGTTTTGATAAGGACTTTATATCAAATCGGAACATGTTAGTGGTCTAAAATTTAATTATAATTATCAGAAACAAGTATAGGACTCAACAAAATTTAAAATCTTATATGCCGAAAACATACATTTATCTATGTATCTCCTCGCCCTATAATTATAACATCAACGACGAAGAACAAAGAAAAGAGGAACATGCGAATATGCTCTCTGGATTATACAAAGCAGTGGAAAAATCTTACTTTTTATATGAACATAGATAACCAATGGTTTTTTTTTCGAATCACAACATTGTTTTCAACTAAAATCTTTTTTGGCATTGAAAAAAAGTATCTAGAACACTATGATTTAGCAATAATTTTCAACTAATCTTCAGCAGTTTTCTTTTTCCATATAATAACTTTAAAATGCTTCGATAAGGACTTGATATGAAATCGAAACATGTTGGTAAATAATAAAATAAGTTTAAACATTAAAAACCCGGTATAGGCGTTGACAAAATTGATATAAAGACACAAATTTATCTATATATCTCCTGGTCTTAAAATTTTAGCATCAACTATGAACAACGAAGAGAAGAGGAACATTCGACTATGCTATTTGGATTATAAAGAAGTGGAAACATCCCACTTTGTATATGGAAATACATCAACAATGGTTTCAACAAAATTATTTTTTAACGTTTGAACTAAAAAGTGTCTATAAAAATATATATATGATTATTAAGTTTCAAATAATCTTAAGCGGTTTTCTTTTGTCATATAACTTTTAAATGCTTTGATAAGAACTTTATATCAAATCGGAACATGTGAGTCATTGATAACATTTATTTTTAAGCATCGAAAACCGGTATAGGACTCAACGAAATTTAACATCTTATATACCAAAAACATACATTTATCCATGTATCTCCTGCCCATAAAATTATAACATCAACTATGAACAACGAAGGGAAGAGGAACATAGGACTATGCTGTCTGGATTATAAATAAGTGAACACCAAATCGAAACATGTTGGCAATTAATCAAACCGAAAACACAAATTTAAATAACCTTCAGTTAGTCCTCGGAAATTTTTGATTGGAAAATTGGTGGTGATAATGTACCAGGTAGGGTGTATGTGTGGGAACTTTTTTTGGGTGAAATCAGAGCGGGTATTCATTGGTTTTGTGCGAGTGGTAATTGAAAATTCACCCCCGTCGTATTGGCACGTATGTTGGATTGTTGGTGTGTGCCGGCCAAAAATCACATTCTCGTTGCCACCCCTCGAATTAACATCGAGCATAAAGGCATTCCCACACATAACAGAGCGGCTCACGCAACCGGCACGCATGAATGCGTAATGTCTGCGGACAGTGATTTCCACCCTCTGCAAGCTCGACACCCTCTTCACCCTCTTCATCCTGCATACGAGGACAGATGGGGTTCTCACGACCCCCACCAAAGCACTAATGTCGCTAGTAATCGAGGTCGATACTGCTACTGTCATAACACCCAGACTCAGACACGCAACATTCGGTTTGCTTTACCGCAATGAATTACGCCCTGTCACCTTTCAATTTGCTTTCCAATCGTTTTTTCCCTCCTCATTTTTGAGGGCAATTAGCTAGCTTTTAATTCGATCCTTTCGTGTCGCAAATGCCTGATATAGTACCTTGTTTTGTAATAACAGCGTTAACTAGAAAAAATCGAAAAATCAGTTTTTTGATGGGAATGACATCGTGAAAGAAAAATAAGGGAAACCACCCTACAGTAGATAGAACAAAATTCAACAGCATTTAACTGCATCAGTTTTCAATAAAGAAGCAAGATTATCGTTGTTAGATAAAGCTTACATATTAAATTGAGTAATCTTATAGAAAAAATACCACGCAATTAATCAGTTAGTTGTATTAAACATTTATCTTGGACCTGGCCAAGGATACGATTTTGACGCCTTTGTCCATCAATAGATAATCGTTTCTGGTATTGTTCCTCAGCAAGACAGAATACTCAATTCTGAATAAGTATATAATTTATCATTAGTGTATTTGCAATTAAAATCAGTTTATTGACTAAATAATAGTTGAAACTATGATTATTTTACAAAAATCACAAAAATTTAAATTGTTGACATTTTTTTCATCTCTGATATTCCGTGAGATTGGTACGATTGGTACGAGATGTCTAATCTGCATACAAATTTATCTTTTGTTCGAAAATGTAATATCCAATAAAAAGTCATCAAATATTTATAAATATGAAAGAAAGAAGACTTTGTATCAATAAATATTGTTCATTAAACTTCAAGCTTTGATTCTAATGTATAAACGTGTCATAAAAATGTTTCATTATGTTAAAAGGTATGAATAAAGAAAAAGTGAACATTTTTTTCGGGTTAAAAATTAATTTTTTGCTCTCAGACATCAATTAATTATAAAATTTCAATGCGAAAATATTTATTGGAAAAGTATGAACTTATTTATAGATTTATTTAGTTGTACACTTGTTCAGATTAAAAGGGTACTGAATTTAAAAATTATGGTTTTATAGCAAATGTATTTAGAAAATGAATCTATCTACTTGAAATGTAAGCACTTATTCAGTTTTTCTTCATATTTTCAATAACTTGAAGCATGATTGTTTTAAATATTTATATTTCTTCTCTTGAACATCAGATCAAAATAATTAACAATCAGCATTCAAGATCCTCAATTATATTTGTTTCCCAATATTTAATAAAATCACAATCATTGTGTGTTGTAGACACAAATAAATGTAATGAAAGAATAATAATTTCAGAATTTGAAACAAATAATAATTAAAATATCATTATTTAAATAAGATTACCTTTTTGGCTTGAAGTTTGAAATGTTCCCAATTTGAATATTATCAACATTATTTTTGTTTTCCTAATATTTATTTCAATTAGTAAATCACTTAATAGTAAATATCAATATTTATTAGTAATAACTGTATCGATAATATTATTCGTTTCAACTATTTGTTTGTAAATCAACTTTTTTGTTGAAAATTCATATTTTCGATTTGGAAATTCAACTTGTTGATTGAAAATCTATCATGTTAGTTGAGGATTTAACTATTTTGTTAAAAATTCTTCGTTTCTCGTTAAATTCAATAGGCCTAAAATTTGTTTTTTACTTACTAATAAATAGTTTTTTTGAATGAAAATTGAAAAATTATGTTTTTGATTGAAAATGTATCTCTCCTAGCCAAAAATTCAACTATTTGGTTGAAAATTTAACGCTTTGGTTTAGTTTTGAAATCTTTTCTTGAACATTCATTTTTTCAAAGAAGATTCATCAATTTTGATGAAAATTCATTAATTTATTTCAATATTTAATTATTTTGCTGAGAATTCTTTTTTCTTTTGTCTGAAAATGTGTTTTTTTTTTGTCTAACAATTGTTGCTTTTTTTTGCTTAGAATTAATGTTCTTCACTGAAAATGTTGAATTTCCTTTTTTGGTTTGAAATTGCTATTTTAAGTTGAAAACTGATTTTTGCTGGTAGAAAATTGATGTATTATATTAAAAGTTTGTCTTTTTCGGTAGAAAACTCATCTTCTTTGTTAAAAATTCATACTCTTTTATTCAGAACACGACTGCATGGTGGAAATTTTTTTTTGCTTTGGTTTAAGATTCAAGTATTTTGATAAAAATTCTTCTTTTTTGGTTTAATAAAAATTAATTTCGTTTAAATTAATTACTTCGATAAAACTTGAACTAATTAGTGAAAAATCAATGTTATTGGTTAAAAATTCATCATTTTATTTGAAAATTCAACTTATTCATCCTAAATTAACTTTGTTATTGAAAATTCATATTTTTAAGTTAAAAATTCAACTGTTTTCTACAAAAATTTTCTTTTTGACTTGAAAATTCAACAATTTGGTAGAAAATGTACGTATTTTGTTGAAGATTTTTCTTTTTTCGTGGAATTCATTCGTTTGAAAGTTAGTTTCATTTTTTTTTAATTAGTTGTTTTAACTGAAAATTTAACGATTCAATTTATTTAATTGAAAAATCATTTTTTTAGTTGGAAATTTAACCATTTGGTTAAAAATGGATCTTTTTTGGTTAAAATTTCAACTGTTTTTTGTTCAAAGTTTAATCTTTTTTTTTAATTGAACCATTTTGTTGAAAATTCATCTTTGTGGGTAGAAGATTCCATTATTTGGTTAAAAGTTAAACTATTTTTTTTTTAAATTGATTTGTTTTGTAGAAAATTCTAGTATTTCGTTAATAAATTAGTATTTTTTATTTGAATTCAACTGGTTGAAAAATCGGGTTTTTTGTTGAAAACTAGTTTTTTGAACTGAAAATTTATTGACTCCATATTTGGTTGAAAATTAATCTTTTTTGATGAAAATTCACCTATTTGCTTAAAAATTTCATTATTTTGCTAAGAATTCGTTTTTTGCAGAGATTTTTTTTTTCGGCTGAAAATTCATTTTTTTTATTGAACATGTTAAAATTCCTTTTTTGGTTTAAACTTACGATTTTAAGTTGAAAACTGATTTTTTCTGGTATAAAATTTATGTATTATGTTAAAAGTTAGTCTTTTTTAGTAGAAAACTCATCTTCTTTGTTAAACATTCATACTCTTTTTTTCAAAACAGCATGGTGGAAATTTTTTTTTTGCTTTGGTTGAGGATTCAACTATTTTGTTAAAAATTCCTCTTCTTTTATTCAGAACACGACTGCATGGTGGAAATTTTTTTTTGCTTTGGTTGAGGATTCAACTATTTTGTTAAAAATTCGACTTTTATCGCTTAATTGAAACTCATTTTGTTTGAATTAATTACTTCTTCAAAACATGAACTCATCTGTAAAAAATTAATTTTTTTTGTTGCAAATTCATCATTTTATTTGAAAATTCTACTTATCCGTTCTAAATTAACTTTGTTGTTGAAAATTCATATTTTCAGGTTGAAAATTCAACTATTTTCTAGAAAAGTGTTCTTTTTGGCTTGAAAATTCAACAATTTGGTGGAAAATTTACGTATTTTGTTGAAAATTCTTCTTTTTTTGTGGAATTCATTCGGTTGAAAGTTAGTTTCATTTTTTGTTGAAAAGTAGTGGTTTTAATTGAAAATTCAAGAATTCCATTTTTTGTTTTGAAACTTATCTTGAAAACTTATGTTGAAATATCATCTTTTTTGATTGAAAATGAACTTTCTTGTTGAAAATTCTTTTTTTCCGGTTTTGTTTTGAATTTAACTGATAATTAATAGGTTTTTATTTTTGATGAAAATTAGTTTTTAATTCGGTTTTTCATGAAAATTTAACTGTTCTAATTTTTGTTTGAAAACTTATATTTTTCAGTTGAAGATTTAACTACATATTTAGATAGAAAATTCATCTTTTTGGTAGAAAATTAATATTTATGAGTTCAGAATTTAACAGTTTTGTAGAAAAATCTTTTTTTCTGAAATTTGTCTTTTTTGGTTGATAGTTGAACTTTGTTGAAAATTTACTTTTTCGGTTGCCGATCTATTTATTTAGTTGAAAATTAATATCTTTGGTTGGAACTTCAACCATTTGTTTAAAAGTTCATGCATTTTGTTGAAAAATGGTCTTTTTTGTAGAAAAGTAATCTTCTTGGTCAAAAATTTTTCTTTTTGGTGGAAAATTTATCTGTTTTTGGTTCAAGTTTAATCCTCTCTGTTTGAAAATTGAACTATTTAAAAAAAATTGTATTTCCTTATTAAAAAATTACCTACAATCATACAGGGCCAGATTTGTTCAACAGAACATTGAACACATGAATAAAAAAAATGAAATAAAAAATAATAAAAAAAAAATTGTTTTTCTTGTTCGTCCTTCTTTCGCTTTGATTTGCTTTTTCTGGTGAACTCATTTTCGGTTCTAAGGGTGGTATCTTCGTTCCACGTCACACATATAAAAATGATAATTTTTCAATTAATAAAATTCAAAAATGGAAACGAGACATAAATGATAAATAAAATTATTTAAAAAATTGAAAATTCAAATAATAAGAATTAAAAATTTAAACTAAAATATTAAAAATTAATTATACAAAATTATAAATTAACGAAACGCGTTCTATTGAGTGATTATCAGATTTCGTGAAATTCAAATTAATGCCAGCAACATAAACTGAATTGATATGTATGTGTGTATGTGGGGGGGGGGGGTGAAATTTGTACGAATAACATAAATCCCATCGAGAGGTGGTATTAGTGAAAATGCGATCGTAACCGTATCAGTGAGTGAATTTCATGTCATACGAGCGGAACGATCATCCCTTATCATCTCTCTTCAAACGACATTATTATCGCGTGACAGTGCTATCACTTTTTATTTATGAAATCGTAACTACGTCGGCACGAAAATAACGGCCTGTCTGTCAATCTCGTCCAGTTTAAATCAATTAATCCTCATTATTTTTTATAATTAAAACAAGTAACAGAAACGTTCATAATTTATAACAATTTACAGAGTTTGTCACATGTGAAATTAATCAATTGAAATCTTCCGTCTGATATCAATAGCATCATGAATCAATAGTTTTCCCATTTGAGGGGGAAAGTATATTTTTAATATAAAATACAAATTTTGAATTACTACTTATTTTTTTAGTTTTAATTGTTTTAAAGGTTATATACAATATTATTTTCAAAAGATTCCTGAAAAAAAATTGAAAAGATTTTTGATGATTTCAGATGTCAAATCACAATTTGAAAAAAAGTTAATTTTTCACCAAATGGTCGATTTTTTAACCTAAAGAGATTTAATTATAAAAAAATGCAAGAGCTTTGATATTTCAATCAGAAAATATTTGTATTTTAAATCCAAAAGAGTTGAATTTATCCAAAAAGGCAAATTTTCAACAAAAATAGTTGAATCCTTGACCGAAAATGATTAATTTTCAACCAAAAAGATTAATTCTTAGTTAAGATTTTTAATTATTTATTTTGAAAAATATTTTTCATTGAATTCACCAAAAAGATAAAATTTTTAACAAAATGAATGAATTTCAATCAAATAGTTACACTTTTAAACAAAGATAATTCAATTTTTAAACAAGTAGCTAAATTATTGTTTTGTCAAGAGAGAAAAAAAAATTCAATCGAATTAAAATTTCCTAAATATTTTCCTAAATGATTCGAATTTTTCCTAAAATTTGTTGAAAATCTTTAAAACTATAAAAAAACTTGTTTAAATGAATTTTCACTTAAAATTATGAATGTTTGAACAAAAAACTATTTTTAAGAAAGCAGTTTAATTTTGGACCAAGTGAATTAATTTTCAACTGAAAAGACAAAATTTTACAACAAAATAAATAAATTTCAATAAAATAGTTCCATTCCCAACCAAAGAGATGAATTTCAAACTGAAATGTTGAATCTTCAACCAAAAAATGACTTTTGAACAAAGTGATTCAATTTGTAACTAAATATTTAAATTTTCAACCAAAAAATATGAATTCTCAACGAAAAATGTGATATTTGATATTTCCAACAAAAGAAGTTTTTAATTTTGAGTCGAAAATAGTTGAATTCAACCGAAAAAGATAAATTATAATAAAGATAATTGAATCATCAACAAAAAAAAAAAATTTAACCAAACAGTTCCAT